>OY744518.1:16516613-16569113 GCA_963556195.1 Sepiola atlantica
GTATTACCTCATCAGAGCTGCTGACGTGTCCTGGGTAGGTGGGAAGTAGGGGCTTTAGTAGTTGGGAGAGAAGCCAGGAGATCTTGTAGAGGGGTCCCTCTATGCTTGAGACTATGGGCCTTATTTGTGTTATGGGGCTGTTTTTGTGTGTTTTTATTAGGTGGTAGAATGTAGGGAGTCTGCTATTTCTTGTGGTAAGGTTTCGTTTGTATCTGTTGGGGAGGTTTCTTTTCTTACATATTAGTGTCCATGCTGTGTTTATCTGATTTTCTATCTCAGTGGGGGAGGCGTCTGTGGTGGGTGTGTAGAGTGTGTCGTTGTTGAGGTGTCTGAGTGCTAGGTCGTCGTACGTTTCTTGAGAGATAACGCAGAATTCTTTGCCTTTGTCAGAAGGCAGGAATATTAGGTTTTTGTCCTTTAAGTTTTTGAGGGTGAGTCGTTGCGTTCTTGTGAGATTGGGTGTGATGTTTGGTTGTTCTCTTTGTATGATGGATGATATGTTGTGCCAAAGTCTTGTGAGTTTGCGGTCTAAATCGTGGTTGTCTGGAGGGGGGTGGAGGGGGCGGTCTAGCTGGTATGTAGGGAATGTGGCGGCGTTTTCAATGGCGGAGGAACTGTTGGTGGTGTTATGTGTGTTCTGTAGGTCTTGGTTGAAGGCAGACAGCCATTTTAGGTGATATGCCGTTCTGCAGAACTGTGCCTCGATGTTGAGTTTGGCCCTGTCATCTAACTTTTGTGTAGTTATAAACTTGGGGCCTAGGCTGAGGAGTTCTGTTTCGTTTGGCATTAGTGAGTTAGTCAGGTCTGTGACGAGGGATCTAGCTGTAGGTTGCGTGTTATTGTTGTCGGTTGGGTCGTTATTGTTGGGGCTGATTATAGGGGTGGGGGTATTTTTACGAAGGAGCCAGTTGAACTTACTTTTTAACCTTTCTTTTGATGTGCGGACGCTGTTGTAGTAGCACTGGTTGATCGCTGCAGATATTTCTGGGGTTACGGTCAGTCCTGCTAGGTTGCTATTCAGTTCCTCAATATGGAGGTGGAGGAGGTAGTGTAAGTGTCGGATGGATTCCTTGACACAAAATTTGTGTAAAAATTCCCGTGATGTCTTGCGTTTTGGGTGGCTGAAGCATGCGGGGAGGTGCATGTTTTTAACTGTGTTAGGGATTATGTTGTTTTTAATGCAGCGTTTTAGGAAGTTGATCTGGCAGCCGGCTTTTGCTCGTTTCTCCGAGAGTTGCAGTATCTTTTTAATTGTTGCAAACTCTGTCTGGCTCAGACTAAGTGTGAGAAGAATGTTGTAGTTCGCTTGGAGCATTGTGTATAGAGTAAGAATATTATTTTTTTGAAGGCGATAACAATGCGTTGTTAGAGTGACACATACGACACGTGGAATCGTAAAAAACAAAACAAAGTGACAATATTGAAAAGTCAATAATTTTCAGAATTTTTTTTTTTTTTATTTACCAGTGTATCGTGATCGTGGTGTTGGGTTGGAGTGTGTCCTTTCATTTAATTTTCGAGGGTATCCCTCATCCTCAGAATAAAATAAATACTACCACTCGTTGGAGTGTGTTTTTTTTTTTTTTGCCAAAAGCCGGGGCCGGAAATGTTGGTTTGTTTTTAGTAGTAGGTCCGGGGAAGTTTCTTATTTATTTTTATAAATTATTATTTACTATTTTAACCGTTGCTGTTTATTTTGTTAGTAATTATACTGAGTAATTTATTTTTATTTATTTATTTATTATTATTTTTTTTTTTTATATAACGTTGTTTGTTTTGTTAATAGTATACTGAATAATCGTATTTCGGTGGCAGGGGCTGATAACTCGTGGTAATCAAGCTTTTTTTGTGGGAGTTATGTCCCTTTAGTAATTTCGTTCTATAAATTTGTTTACCGTGTGTGTGTAGTAGCGGATGTGATTGGGTGGGTGAGGAATCCGGCTGCCAGATCAACTTCCTAAAACGCTGCATTAAAAACAACATAATCCCTAACACAGTTAAAAACATGCACCTCCCCGCATGCTTCAGCCACCCAAAACGCAAGACATCACGGGAATTTTTACACAAATTTTGTGTCAAGGAATCCATCCGACACTTACACTACCTCCTCCACCTCCATATTGAGGAACTGAATAGCAACCTAGCAGGACTGATCGTAACCCCAGAAATATCTGCAGCGATCAACCAGTGCTACTACAACAGCGTCCGCACATCAAAAGAAAGGTTAAAAAGTAAGTTCAACTGGCTCCTTCGTAAAAATACCCCCACCCCTATAATCAGCCCCAACAATAACGACCCAACCGACAACAATAACACGCAACCCACAGCTAGATCCCTCGTCACAGACCTGACTAACTCACTAATGCCAAACGAAACAGAACTCCTCAGCCTAGGCCCCAAGTTTATAACTACACAAAAGTTAGATGACAGGGCCAAACTCAACATCGAGGCACAGTTCTGCAGAACGGCATATCACCTAAAATGGCTGTCTGCCTTCAACCAAGACCTACAGAACACACATAACACCACCAACAGTTCCTCCGCCATTGAAAACGCCGCCACATTCCCTACATACCAGCTAGACCGCCCCCTCCACCCCCCTCCAGACAACCACGATTTAGACCGCAAACTCACAAGACTTTGGCACAACATATCATCCATCATACAAAGAGAACAACCAAACATCACACCCAATCTCACAAGAACGCAACGACTCACCCTCAAAAACTTAAAGGACAAAAACCTAATATTCCTGCCTTCTGACAAAGGCAAAGAATTCTGCGTTATCTCTCAAGAAACGTACGACGACCTAGCACTCAGACACCTCAACAACGACACACTTTACACACCCACCACAGACGCCTCCCCCACTGAGATAGAAAATCAGATAAACACAGCATGGACACTAATATGTAAGAAAAGAAACCTCCCCAACAGATACAAACGAAACCTTACCACAAGAAATAGCAGACTCCCTACATTCTACCACCTAATAAAAACACACAAAAACAGCCCCATAACACAAATAAGGCCCATAGTCTCAAGCATAGAGGGACCCCTCTACAAGATCTCCTGGCTTCTCTCCCAACTACTAAAGCCCCTACTTCCCACCTACCCAGGACACGTCAGCAGCTCTGATGAGGTAATACACAGACTGCACTCACTGCAACCCCAGGAACTACAACGCAACAGATATGCGTTCAGCCTCGACGTTGTATCCCTCTATACATCCGTACCAGCTCACCCAGCTGTGGACCTAATCACCGACTACATCTCATCCAACGACCTCTACTACTTCGGTCTCACTGCCACTGACATACACAATCTACTTTACATAATAGTCGACAACACTTACTTCACATACAAAGGACAGACCTACAAACAAATAACAGGCCTACCTATGGGATCCAGCGTATCAGGACTACTGGCCATCACATACATGAATAGGTTAGAACAACGCGCATTAGACACCTGCCACTCTAGCATCTTTTTCACGAGATATGTGGACGATATTCTCATCCTCACATCATCCCGCGAAGAAGCCAACAAAATCCTCATTAGCTTTAAGAACACAGACCACAAAATACAATTCACAATCGAACACCCTAAGACATCTGGATCCCTCTCACTACTAGACTTCACGCTCTGCATCACCGACGAAGGGCTCATTCACACCAAATTCTACAAGAAAGCTGCCTGCAGAGATATCTTCGTAAACTATAAATCGGCCCTCCCTACCAAAGCCAAAATAGGATATGCTGTGAACGAAGTAAACCGCATCCGTAACAAATGTACTACGGAAACCGACAAGACATCCTCTGTTAGACACTTCCAACAGATACTCGAGCGGAATGGATACCCTAAAAACATCAGACACTACAATAAGACATCTAGAAAACACCCAAAACAAACTCCCTCTAACACATGCTTCCTAAAAATACCACACTTTAGCGATAGAATAACCTCGGCCATCCGCAAAGCCATCCACAAAGAACACTTAGACATTCAACTCACACACTCCGGACCTACACTAAGACAACACCTATCTAAACCTAGAACACCTTTCAACACGAACCCTTGCACCCTAGCAAACTGCCCCATCAACAACACGGGTTTATGCAACCGCACATATGCTATATACCAGATACAATGTGCGGTCTGCAATGAATTCTACATCGGCAGTACAGTGAGACCTTTGCATATACGGATTAAAGAACACGTAACCACCAAGGCATCATCCTTCCAAAAACATATAACACATGGCCACAACCCCACCAAAGACATACGAGTCAAAATACTAGCTAGCGAAAGAGACCAGGGCAATCTCAGACTCAAAGAATCTATATTAATTAGAAAGCTATCCCCTAAATTGAACAACAGAGCCGAGCTAAACTCCAACTTCTTAATATAACCACACACGACAAGCACCATCATCACATTTTACTAACAAACATCTATGATACTATGCAGACATACTATTAACAATAACAACACTAAATGAAGTTAGTTAGGCCCATATTATTAGCCCAATTACTGACACTGGTACACCCACAACCACTTGCACCTGCTGCTAACTCGGACACGTGGTTGCACTTGTTGCCCGCCTTACTTATTAACTTGAAATCCCGACCATTATGTACCACGACTGCACATAAAAAATCTAATAATATAGATAAATAATAATATAGAATCGAACAAAAAAAAAAAAATAAATAAATAAATAAATAAAAAAAAAAAAATAAAAATAAAGAAAATAAAAAAAAATAAAGAAATAAAGAAATAAAATAAAGAAATTAATAAATAAATAAAATAATATGTATGCATGTATGTATTTTACATATACGTTATATATACACATATATACATACACCAACACACACACGCACACACACACACATATATATACCAAAGGCTCTATTAACGACGCCCCACCTCCATACCCAGGATTCCTCACCCACCCAATCACATCCGCTACTACACACACACGGTAAACAAATTTATAGAACGAAATTACTAAAGGGACATAACTCCCACAAAAAAAGCTTGATTACCACGAGTTATCAGCCCCTGCCACCGAAATACGATTATTCAGTATACTATTAACAAAACAAACAACGTTATATAAAAAAAAAATAATAATAAATAAATAAATAAAAATAAATTACTCAGTATAATTACTAACAAAATAAACAGCAACGGTTAAAATAGTAAATAATAATTTATAAAAATAAATAAGAAACTTCCCCGGACCTACTACTAAAAACAAACCAACATTTCCGGCCCCGGCTTTTGGCAAAAAAAAAAAAACACACTCCAACGAGTGGTAGTATTTATTTTATTCTGAGGATGAGGGATACCCTCGAAAATTAAATGAAAGGACACACTCCAACCCAACACCACGATCACGATACACTGGTAAATAAAAAAAAAAAAAATTCTGAAAATTATTGACTTTTCAATATTGTCACTTTGTTTTGTTTTTTACGATTCCACGTGTCGTATGTGTCACTCTAACAACGCATTGTTATCGCCTTCAAAAAAAAAATATTCTTATATATATATATATATATATATATATATATATATATATATGATGCTGAATTATAGAAGTTCTACAATTCATGCTCACTTACGTTAGTAAGAGCCTAAGGTATGCTTATTTTTATTCTGTATAATACGATATAAAATAATATATATATATATATATATATATATATATATATATATATCGTTTTTTTAGTGTAATCAATGTTTGTCACAATAGTCTCTAATACAGTTTAACTCAACAGATGTTTATAAGATTTCCTGGGATTTATACGTGTTATTTTATTGTAGATAATTGGATATTAAATGCTAAGAATTACCAGAACAATATATTTATAAATCCAACGACTTTAATATAATCCACATCTTTTTATTTACCTACGGATGTTTTTTTAGATAACATATAACGTGTACAGACAAACGAATAACGTATTATACATGTACCGTATCTAAAATTCATCAGAACAAAGTATGTGACATATATCTAAAAAAAGATATATAATCAAAAGAAACCGACACATGTAACGATGACGTAACCATCGATATAGTTTACACGTTTATGTATCATTTCAGATTGCTAGTCTTTTTTTTCTTTTTTCTTCCTCGGATTAGTCGAAATATGCAGCTGATCTAAGAGGTTTACCTGGGTTCAGTTGTTGATTGGAGTACGAAATGGCTTGTTTCATTTAATCCAGTTAAGATTCAGCTCGTGTCTTTCAATCGTAGACGTGCTCCTTTTCTTCCTGAGATTCTCATGGATGGCTCTGCTCTTTAGGAGAAATTGACTCTTAAAATTCCTGGACTTTCTCTCTCATCAAATATTTCTTGGACTTGATACATTAGATCCATTGCTCTTTCAGCTTCTCGTAAAGTCGGTTCTCTCTATCGCTCCAAACACTTTCTCACACCTGAAGCTATTCTTTATCTCTACAAATCTACAATCAGACAATACATGGAGTACTGTTGTCATATTTGGGCTGGTCAATCTGTCCCATTTGAGGGTTCTTGGTAAGGTGCAGAAACGTTATGCTGCTAGTCTCAGTATTTTCTATAAATACTATTATGGTATGTGTTCTTCAGAATTGTTTGATCTATTCCCCGCTTCTTTTGTTCCCGCTCGTTTGACTCTTTGGTCTAGTGGTCTCCATCAATTCGCTGTTTTGATTCCTCATTGTAATACAGCTTATTACTCCAGTATCTTCTTTTTAAAAACTGCAGGCTTGTGGAACTCTCTTCCTGTTGACTGTTTTCCTCCTACCTATTATCTTGGTCTTTTCAAGACTAAAGCTAATAGGCATCTCCTGTCTTTGCGATAATCATATTTGTTCTTGTTAGATTCTTACATCAAGTGGCTTCATGCCTTGTCTGGAGCGATTTCCATTAAAAATGTCATTCTCTTGAGTGTTACTGATAATACGCCTAACCTTACTTTAACCCTTTCCTCAGCCTTCCCATTCTCTGTGACCAATCACAGCAATTTTCTGTGGCATCAGATTATGATGTTTTTCTTGAACGTCCACCAAGGTAGTTTCAGTTCCTTTGGTTGCGTGTAATTTTTCCCTATATTTCCAGCATTATACTATTTCAGTTTAATGATGCCGGCTTGTTATTCAAGTTAGCTTCATAATTCGATGTTATTATACTTCTTAATATTATTAATTGAAGTATTTTTATTTGTACCTGACATAACCCGAAACCTGGCGCAATCTCCCATGCTAAATTTAGTACACTTCTTAGTACTTCTGCAGTTTACGAACCGTACTATTTTTAGATAGAATTTTCAAGTTAAATTCAATTTTACGTTTTCTTTTAGGTTTTAAATTTTTAGCAGAAAATAAAGAATAGTTAATAAAGCTCTTCCTCCCCATGTTAAGAATGAGTTTCTAAATAATAACGTTATTATTTCAGCACGGTCCGTAAACTGCAAAAGTACCAAATTGTTCACACCGTATGCGTTTATTATTATTAGTAGTAAAAGAATGTCAGTCTTAGAACGTGGAATATAAATTCCTCTGACAGTACAGTTTTTAAACACCTTCACGTACCCTTACGAATATTAAAATAAAAAATAATAATGCTAAACCTTGTGTCTAGAATCCCTATTCAAATGGTGATTAAATTCAATTATAAATAATAGTCCCTGCGCAACGGTGAAACATATAGATCAGCCAGTACACATATACTGCTGTATAAGTGCCCACTTTGTTAGATAATTTTATTTAGACTCTTACTTACACATGTGCTTCAACATATAACTATAGAGAAGGAAGCAATTTCATTCATACGTCTCTCTAGACTACAGACTCATACGCACACTCAAGTCCATTATAAAAACTCTTGACATCTCAATTGACATATTTTCTCGTTTGTTTTTCACGGATTTTTTTTTTAAGTTGGTAAAATTTTCTTCATCTAATCTTCGTTCCTTGCTTCTCCATCTTTACTTTATATAATGCCCAACCCAAATCGCCATTTTCCTACGGCCCAGACAGCACCACCTTCATGACGTTATTTGATTTGCGACTTTTAGGGACTACTTTTACCTTATCAATCACACTTCTTTTTCTCCCCTCTCTCTCTTTAATTCTGTTACCCCTGTCACCGTCTTTGATTCTGTTACCTCTCTCTATCTCTCTTTAATTATGTTACCCCTCTCACCGTTTCTTTGATTCTGTTACCCCTCTCACCGTCTCTTTGATTATGTTACCCCACTCACCCTCTCTTTGATTATGTTACCCCTCTCACATTTTCTTTGATTCTGTTACTCCTCTCACTCTCTCTTTGATTATGTTACCCCTCTCACCTTTTCTTTGATTCTCTTACTCCTCTCACCCTCTCTTTGATTCTCTTACCCCTCTAACAGTCTCTTTAATTCTGTTACCCCTCTCACCCTCTCTTTGATTATGTTACCCCTCTCACCCTCTCTTTGATTATGCTACCCCTCTCACCTTTTCTTTGATTCTGTTACCGCTCTCACCTCCTCTTTGATTCTGTTACCCCTCTCACCCTCTCTTTGATTCTGTTACCCCTCTCACTCTCTCTTTAATACTATTACCCTTCTCGCCCGTTTTTGATCATGTTTACCCTCTCACCCTCTTTCGACCCCCTCTCTTTAATTCTGTTTCCTTTTCCCTCTCCTCTCTTACTACTTATTTTCCTCTCTCTTTCTGCGTCTTACCCTCTCTAATTCTGCTTCTTTATCACCATCTCTCTTGATTTCTACTTCTTTTCCCGTTTCTTTCTTCGTCATTCTCTTTCTCTAATTAGACCTTCTTTATTAGTGTTATTGCCTTATCACTCATTATCCGGTTTTATTTGATATATTCAGTAAATATAAAACAAATCATGTATCTTTCTCGTTTTTATTAATATTATGGGCTTATTATTAAGTATTTCGGAGGTGACAGTGACTAAGTGGTTAACGACACGGACTGACTGGCTGTGCGAAGTTCGAATCCAGTTCGCTCCACAGCCACTTTTACTTAGGATGTTGGCAACCTTCACTTGGTCCCTCCTGTAATTACCCCATGTCTATTATAAAGAATTCTAACTATAAAGAAATCGGAGAAAATAATGTCTACAATTGAATCATCTCATTCATACGAAATAAATGAATGAATGAAGTATTTGGCTTCATTCAATATTTTTACAATATCTTTTCAAAATATTAAAATTTTCATTTCAATTTCTAACTGAACCAACTTAAGCTTATCGCTTTAATAATACGTATCGGCTTAATTCAAAATGAATTTTCATTCACTAATGGGTCACAATTTATTAAGGCCAAACACCTACTCGAGGATAAGATTTAATGAGATTGAATGATTACCAGTTGAAAGATGAAGAATATTATGGGAGTATTTATAATTTTTAATAGAATAAACTAAATTTGATTATTATAGAGACAGTTTATAACAAGTACGTGCTGACACTGAATTTGACGACGACTATGTTGTAATCTGAAGTGAAGCAGTCCTGCAGTAATATGTTCCACAGACTGGAATCTCTTGCAAAGAAGCTCTGCACATGGGAATTCTTCTTGAGGTTCATGGAAGAAGAAAGAAAACGTGTTTTTTTTTATTTATGATAGGAGGACAGGCTGCTTTGAACTCCTTACAAACGACAACCAGTAATTGGAGCTCAGTCGAAAACCTTCCATGGAAATGACGATACAATTTTCGTAATCAGATTTGTTAGTCAACTGGATTCACATTTACTTGTGTTACGGCTTTGTTGATTTTCCATGGTTATCCCCCTAAGATGTTCTTTATAACCACCATTTCTTTTTCAAATTTAACCCTAACCCTAACCACCATTTTATTTCAAATTTCACCCTAACCCTAACACTAACCACCATTTTATTTAAAATTTAACCCTAACCCTAACCACCATTTTAGTTCAAATTTAACCCTAACCCTAACACTAACCACCATTTTATTTCAAATTTTACCCTAACCCTAACCTCCATTTTATTTCAAATTTAACCCTAACCCTAACACTAACCACCATTTTATTTCAAATTTAACCCTAACCCTAACCCTAACCCTAACCACCATTTTATTTAAAATTTAACCCTAACTCTAACCCTAACCACCATTTTATTTCAAATTTAACCCTAACCCTAACCACCATTTTATTTCAAATATGACCCTAACCCTAACCCTAACCACCATTTTATTTAAAATGTAACCCTAACCCTAACCCCCATTTTATTTCAAATTTAACCCTAACCCTAACACTAACCACCATTTTATTTCAAATTTAACCCTAACCCTAACCACTATTTTATTTCAAATTTAACCCTAACCCTAACACTAACCACCATTTTATTTCAAATATAACCCTAACCCTAACCCTAACCACCATTTTATTTCAAATTTAACCCTAACCCTAACCCCCATTTTATTTCAAATTTAACCCTAACCCTAACACTAACCACCATTTTATTTCAAATATAACCCTAACCCTAACCATAACCACCATTTTATTTAAAATGTAACCCCAACCCTAACCACCATTTTATTTCAAATTTAACCCTTACCACCATTTTATTTAAAATGTAACCCTAACCCTCACCCTAACCACCATTTTATTTCAAATCGTCTTCCTTGATTTTGTCTTGCTTATTCTCTTAACTTTTTTAGCGCTCCGAAACATCCACCGACCTTTTTAAAGAAAAGATAACGTCAGTAATGAAGTTAAGCTTTTGTGTTAAAGATTCAAAGTCTAAAGTATGTGAGTACGTGCTGCGATTTAGAAAGACGAACAACAAGCGTTACTGAAGTGTTCACACAATAGGAAACGATCAACAGATACATAGATAGATAGATAGATAGATAGATAGATAGATAGATAGATAGATAGATAGATAGATGGATAGATAGATAGATAGATAGATAAAGAGAGAGAGAGAGAGGTGGTGATGAGTAGAGTGGAAGGATTTTGTTACGGCATATCAACTTCTTTTAAGTAATTTAATGTAGAAACATGATAGTTATTATTCACGCAAAAAAGTATATTATTAGTTGAAGACAAGTCATTATTTTACACATAAATGGGAGGAAATTAGGGATTTCTACTTTTTTTAGAAATCTTGATATCTACTTGAATATAACAATTCCTCGTCCCTGTGTACACTTTTAAAATGAATCCGGTGGTGAGACCCCTTATGAGGGAGATTTGTTTAGTCATCTGTAAGTTACGATTATTCTCTAGTTTACGCTGACGCGAAATGATAGTCACTGTCAGGATCTAATCAGTGAATCAAATGTAATTCATAAATAACTAAACAAATTAATCTACAAACCATTAGCATGAAAATCGAATCTATTAAACATTTGGGGATATTAAGAAATAGAAGCATAACATTTTGCACCAAAATAACTCGATTGAGCATTAAATAACCCGAAAAGGGTTGATATGCAGTAAAAACAAACATATAGTCTATATACATTGCAGTCTAATTTACATTTTGAAGGCTTAGATGCAATGCATATAAATTTGCAAACTTTACCGCTTACAGCATTAGATGAAAACAGCACTATAAATGGAGTCAGTATTGAAAAGCACTAAAAGCGTTAATATACTGTAAAATAAAACTCCCAGCAATATAACATATCTGGATGGATTCGAAATCGGCATAGCTGATTCACTATTTCGTAAGCGTACCGATTATGTCGATCAAATGGATCCGAGATAGATAGAGAGAGAGAGAGAGAGAGAGAGATAGAGAGAGGAGGTTATATAGCAGAGGAATCGGTCAGAATGCCGCATTGTGATGGAGGAACAAATGATGTTATGGATATAAACGCAAACAAAACCGTATTCAATTCCAAATAGATTGTATTCATTTTCAGTGTTAAGTTATGAACACTTTTCTCTAAGTAGCAACTTGTGTTAAATTTATCGCAACCAATGATCAGTTTTAGCACTAAATAACACAAAAATAGTGTATATGCATTTAAACAGAGAAGAAACATCTTCCTAAGAAACATTGAATGAACAACAGATACATAAAACATCGACGAGTGGTTCTCCATTTCTGAGTCGAACCTTTATCTTTATATGCTTGAGGAAATCGTTATAAACATATCACAGAACATGCCTATACACACAACATGAGTTGGAGATTCTTCATGACAAAAATCTATCAATTAATTAGCGGTGAAATTTACCTGTAAGTTTTTTCTACCCTTAGCCTTTTAATTATCATTTCCAACAAAAGGTTCTACTCATTTCCCCATTCGACGTTCTCTTAGTTTTTATTGGTATCATTTCTGATGTTTCTCTTCTGAAGAGGGTCAGACGAAAAGGCCTTTAAAAGATTTTATTACTTGTTCTTACTAAGATAATTTTTCAACCCCTTTTAGTTTTCTGTTTAAGCTTATCCTATCTGTTTGTTTAATTAAGAATGTTACATATATATATATATATATATATACAGAGAGAGAGACAGAGAGAGAAAGAGAGAGAAAAAGAGAGACATATATATATATATATATATATATATATAGTGTACCTACATGGCGTTTACCGGGTGGAGAAATATTGCCTAGAGGAAAACTCAGAGAAAAAATACAAATGTCGACAATTTATTTTAAGTAGGAAAGTTAAAAATCCGACATAGTTTTTCCTTCATTTCATTGTAAAGTAAGTAAATTCATTTCATGTATATTTATCAAAATTACGATATCGTAGTCTTATTGATACAATAATGAGGCTATGTAGTCAGAAAAATGGAAGTAATAGATGAAGGGTATAACAACAGATATAGTATTTTAAAATCTCTAACCCTCTGAAATATATATATATATGTATATATATATGTATATATATATATATATATATATATATATATATATATATATATATATATATATATATACAGGGTGGGCAAAAATAAGGGTCCTATTTTTAAAAATTCATAACTTTTTTATTTATTGATTTAAAAAATTTTTTTTTTTAGAATAAGTAAAGGACCCCTTCCGAAGCAAGCATGAGCCGTATTAGCCCTAAGGAACGTACCCTCATTTAGAAAACATTTTTTTTGCTTAAACAACTCAAAACAGTGTAAAAAACAATACTTTAGTTTTTGTAAGTTTAAAGAAGTGTTTTTCGGCTAAAATTTGTTTTGTTTATTTCAAAAAATCTCGGAAGGGTCAGTCTACACACACATAAAGTTTGGTGAGTTTAACTTTTATTTTGTGGAAGTTATTCAAATTCAAGTTATTCAAATTTAAAGATAGGACCCTTATTTTGGCCCACCCTGTATATATATATATATATGATAATGTAAAGTAAATTTTCTAGTCTGTATTAAAACATAGTAGGATAAAATCCCAAACCTTCATATGCAAATATGTCCCTCATGCGTTTATCCAGGTATTATACATTCATTTTTTCTTCATTAATAATTTTTATATTTCCTCCTGATTAGCGGACTCTCCCAAATAAACCTTAAAAAAGTGGCACCCATTTTTACAATTTTATCTACTTTCACCGCCATCCGATTCACCGTGTGCTAAATTTTTATGGAATGGAAATTCCAGACACCGATTATTCCAGAATACTTAACGAACACTTCACATTCGCATTCTTGAAAAAATAACATTTACGCTAAGAGCTTCGACGTCTTCATCTGGGTGCTTGTCCAATTATTTTTTCAATACCGTTAGTAGTTTTTCCATTTTCCAGTTAAACAAAGAACATTCACTTGTTATTCACAATTAAACAGCAAATTTGGTCTGCTGTCTTTTTTCGACATATTCCGTACACATTTTTGACATTCCAAAATAGAGCAGAATCTACCAATTATCAAAAGCTTCTCAATATGGCGGCTTCTGTTGTCGTCTTTCGCGTATGTAAATTATTACGAATTTAAACGTTTTACAGAAGCCAGATCGTAAGAAATCCATATCCACCAGAGCGCTAGAAAAAAGTCGGACGTTGTTTGGTACTTTAACCTCTTTTGCCGAGTTTAGTCTCCACAAAACATTCTTATTCTAATATTTGAGGCCGATTACATGTAAACCTGTAAGCTTAACGAGAACTTTTATGCGTCAAATTTGATTTTTTCATTTTGTTTGTGCAGTGGATTTCATTATTATCAATAGTATTAGAATAGGATTTTGCGCTATTTTAAAGCCGTATTTCGTCGTAATTCAGGTGATTGGAAGTGGATTTATTCCGGTTAACCCCTACTAAAAACAATAGATGGGGGGGGGGGAGCCCAGTCACCGAAAACGTAGAGAAATATATTTTGCTTGATAAATACTTATTTGAGAAATCCTATTTTTATCACCTAAATTACATACAGTGAAATGGGTTCTTTTCGGATTTGCATTGTTTTCCAGAATTCATACTCTAAACGAACACAGTTGGTTTCGAAGAATTATTCTGTTGTTTACAAGCATATATATATATATATATATATATATATATATATATATATATATATATATATATATATATTAACTTAGTTCACCCCAAACAAGGAAACTTGCCACTGTAGACGTAAGGGGCTACTGAGAATTAGGGTGAAAGTTTAAGGGGTCATGTTAAATTAGTAGCTATGAAGCAATATGCTTGTTCCAATTAGTTTTTAATGTCTGCATGTCAGTACAGTCGGGGGAAACAAGGAGTTCCGGAGATCAGCCGCTCGAATAAATGAAGTTATTGGAGTAGAAGGCTCTCTGGTATCTGGGGGCCTCTATAGTAAATGTGTGCGATTTAGCTGATTGTTGAGTTAGTCGAGTGTATTTATGTCGAGGAGTACAAGATCAGCAAGTTTATCGGAGCAAATTCCATTGAAGTACTTGAAAACAAGCAAAATGTTCAACATTGCGGCGATGGGACAGGGGCTGGAGCTTGTTAGATAGTGAGGTTCCGATAAGATTATATACTCTTTTGGGGACCTTGTCTAAGAGGGATGTAGATGCTGCAGCAGTCCAGATGTGAAAATAATACTCTATGCATGGGCGATGGGTGGACGGTTGCTTTGTTGAGATACATGATAATGTCCGGTTGTGAAAAGTTTTCTAGCACGGTAGAAGAATCCCACTTTCTTTGCAGCATCCTTGGCAATGTCTTCAATGTATTTGTTCTAATTCGCGTTACCTCTGAATGTTACCCCGAAGAGTTTGAACGTTGTATACTCAGGTAGGGTTTTATTTGCTATGGCAACCGGTAGTTGAATAGGTTTCCTGTTGCTGTTGAAGGAAAAGAGCTTTGTCTTAGCAGCATTAAATGTTACCATCCATTTATGATCCCATTCCACAACAGACTGGAGCTTACTTTTTAAGGATTAAGCCATTGCATCAAATATTTGCGCGTCAATTTTACCCACATGACAGTAAAGCGTGTTGTCGTCAGAAAATATACCCATCTCAGACACGATGTCATTAGGGAGTTCGTTTATGAAGAACATAAAAATAAAGGGCTAAGTATCGATCCCTGGTGTACACGTGCATTCATGTCATGTTCGGATGAACGGCCATGAATTTTTATTTTGGATAGGAATAAACTAATTATATTAAATATTCGTCCAGTACTACTATATGGATATATTTTGAAGAGAAGCCCTTTATGTCAGACCTTGTTAAAGGCTTTGGATATATCAAGCGCTACCGCCCTAGCTTCACCTGCCTAGCCCAGTGTATGATATTTGCGTTCAGAGATGATCGTTAGGATATTTGCAGTAGACCGTTCTTGCCTAAATCTCTACTGATCGTCAGAAAGAAGTGAAGCATTATCGAGGTGACGACTATCGCTAGATTTATTAAAGATTAAAAAATTCTAACGAAAGGCCGGACAAGAATGATTAAGCTATAATTCTGATGGTCAGTTTTATACCCAGAATTCTTGAAGACTGGTGCCACATAGGTGATTGTCCAGCTATCAGGAAAGCAAGATTCGGAAAGGCAAACTTGAAATTGTATACGAGTCCATAATCCAGAAAAAAGCAAGAGTAATTACTGCAAAAGTGGCATATCCAAATAAATTTGTTTTATGTGTGTTTATGTGTTATGTGTCCAAGTCTTATATATATATATATATATATATATATATATATATATATATATATATATATATATATATATATATATATATATATATATATAAAAGTGAGTCAATGAAAAATAGTAAGACCTGTAAATGGAAACAGATCAATATCTTCAGTTGTTCAGAACAAGGAGCATTTAGTAAATAAAAATATTTATTCTTCTTCTCTTTCAATTGCATTCTTTAAGCACGGCTTTTCAAAGATTAAAATCATATCATCAGAGGAAGTAGTGATTGATAAGTTGACAGATAAGAACAGTCAATATTCAAAATTTTGAAAAAGCTATTTTTAAAAGGTTTTAAAAGTTCAAACGGGTGTGTTTCAATGTAAATGAAAGTCACCAAACACGGAGATCCAAGTTGTATGTGGTTCAAATGTAATTGGTACATCCAGAAGAATCTGCATGAAAATCCAACGGCGAAGATTCCACCCAAGTCCTTAGTCTTTAGAGGGGGGATAAGACAAAATTAGCCATATTAAGAAAACGCATTTCTTCCTGTTTTCAAGTAAACAGATCCAAAGGCAGAAAGCAACGAACCATATATACAGGGTGTCCCAAAATAATGTATACACCCTTTGAATTGTTATAACTCGTTCAAATTACTGATTTTTATTTGCAAGATTCACACACAAACAGAAGAGTAAGTATATACACGTAAAAATACTGACAGTAAAATTAACAACAACATAGAAAATAAACTTTTAACAAAGATAAAAGCTATTTAGGGTAATTTCAGAATGTTCATAAAATGAACCCTCACCCTAACCCCAACCCGTTCTGCTTAATACACTTTCCATATAGTGAAGACGTGAATAATTGTACCTACAAACGTCCTGCAACATTTACTCCTTGGGCACATTCTACTACAATTGCTACTCCCATTTGTTTGCAATTGCTTCAGGTTTCTTGCTTTAAACATTGTAGCCTTTACGTTTATTAAAAGTTATTTTTCTATGTTTTTGTTAATTTTAGTGTCAGTATTTTTGAATGTGTATTCTTACTCTTCTACTGTTCTATCAACCTTGTTTGCAAGTCAAAATCAGTAAATTGGACGAGTTATAACGATTCAAAGGGTGTATACATTATTTTAGGACACCCTGTATACATTATATATGCATTATATATATACATTATATATATATATATATATATATATATATATATATATATATATATATATATATATATATATATATGTATTTCGATTTGATACGAATTAAATCGAAAGTACTCGCGAAAATAGAAGAAAAATGGTACAAGAAATCCACGAAACGTAAATATACCAATTTGATTTAAATACTAAATGGACTATTCTTAAAATTGAAAAATTTCTTATCAAGAATACATATTATACTATTCGCCTAAAGAAAGATATTCTGCCTAAATACACGATATATATATATATATATATATATAAATATATATATATATATGTATGTATATATATATATATATATATATATATATATATATATATATATATATATATATATATATTACATTTCAATTCAAATAAAAGATCGAACATTACATCGGATTTCATTTCCCCCAGAAGTAATCGTAAGATGTGGGTTTTGTTGGAATTTAGCTCTTGAGTAGTAGTGTAGTGTATTGAAAAGTTATTAACGATTAAGAAATAGGGGAAAACGTCTTACTTTATCTCTCATATATATATATATATATATATATATATATATATATATATATATATATAGATATATATATATATATATATAGATATATAAGTAAATGATGAGAATAAAAATTGTGATAAAATACAATATTTATTATATCATAAACTGTTCCCAACATAAGGTTCATATGGGAAAATCATTTTATTGTATTATTCCTTCCATAAACGATTGCTTTTCAAAAATGTAATGTTTTTGTTAGAGGAGATTCTACAAACAAGTTTGTTAAATAAAATTGACCTCGATGTAAACATTTGAAAGGTATAAAAACGTAAAAGAATATAAGAGAAAGTAGAAAATTTAGACAAAAATTCACCTTTGAAGATACCTAAGGCCAGATTCGAAGATATTTTAAAGATATATTTTATACCTTGATCTTCTTTTCCCTATATATATATATATATATATATATATATATATATATATATATATATATATATATATATATATATATATATATATATATATACGTGTGTGTCAGGTTTTATAAAAATATATATTTTGCCATATACGCTTCATAATTTCCGAAATATGTACAATTGCTTTCTTAATTAAGTTCTATTACAATATTCAGAACATATGCATCTTATAGTTGCATTCTAATGACTACATGAAAAGTTAATAAAAATCATGATATTCATATTCACTTCAATTTTCTTTTATTTTCATATTTCGTTTAATATTCATGTATTTCTTCAAAATTCTTCCGACAAACAAAACTCTTTTTATTTTTTATTTTTTCCTATTTTTATTTTTATTTGAATTAAAATATTTTCGTACGCGCGTTTCACGGCAAGGTCAATGGAAAATATATAGACTTATATACTAATTTAAAAAAAATATAAATTATTTGACTCGTTATGGATTTAACAAGAAATGAATTAAAAAAATTAAATTAATAAATAATAAACATATTAATTAAAAAATATAATCTAACAAGGCAATAAGCATGACTAAATAAATAAAAAAGAGAAAGCATAAATAATATGTTTTGCGAATCTTTATATAACAACCGTCTGTAGTCGTTTATACTCAGCAAATGTAAAGAATGCTTATTATTTGAGAAGGGGGATGTTTCACCCGAAATATTAACACAGTTCTTACATCACGGATTGCATTAAGAGTATTTGAAATATTTACTAAAATAAATAGATAAGTTTTTGTCTTTAATTATTTGTTTGTGTTCATGTCTACATTAACCATTCTATTCTTTCCGCATATAGCCTTACTAAATACCTATATAAACACATGCATGTATATATAATATTAACAAAAAAGCATTAAAAGTATTGTAATGAATTTAGTATGAAAATCAGATGTTGTATATGAAGCTGACAATTGAAAAAAAGAAAACTAATTACGAAAATATTTGTAGGGGAAAAGGGTAAGAACGTCCAAAGAAAACGAAAAAAATATAATGACGAATAAAGACAGGACAGAGAAGTGAAATCACATCGATAAAGAGAGATAGGAAGAGGGATTGATAGGAAGAGGGAGTGATAGGAAGAGGGATTGATAGGAAGAGGGAGTGATAGGAAGAGGGGAGTGATAGGAAGAGGGGAGTGATAGCACGAATGTAATTATTGAATTGTGATTCTAAAATCAAGGGAGATAATCATTTTGTGAAGAGGCAATTGAATGAGGTAGATTGCACAATGGTGGGGATGGCGGAGGAGAAACGAAAGAGAAAATCAATAAGAACGAGAGAAATAATCAAGTCAGAAAGAAAATGATTTGAAATTGAAGAAACAGAAAAGTCAAGAGGTCAAACACATTGAACAGATTAGCCTATAATAATAATGATGATAATAATAACGATGATGATGATAATAATTATAAACGCAATAATACTACGAATACTACTACAAAAATATTATAATTAACCGAATTCAGCGAGACTGGAACTGTCAAGAATCTCATAGTCTGACATTCTACCACCCCTCTCCCCGACAATAGTTGGACCAACCTCAAATTGATACAACACAAAATGATGATGAAGTGTCGGGAAAGGAAAACATACTGAAGATGAGGAATATTGTCCGAGTGCGGAGTTGACTGGAATCTTAGGGAGCCTTATTGTCATTTTAATTTCAGACAAGGCTGACGATCGTTATCAATGGTAAGCGACTGTTGTGATAAAGCAATCTACACACCTCCCCTAACGTACATTTGATTACAATCCAGGTTATCATTCCTATTCTCTATTTTGTTTCTCCGATCATCTCGGGTGATCTTGGCACATTGTTTGACGATATCGATAAAACATGTTATTTATCTACATCCCACAACGGTAAGATGTGACACAAGATCGGGAAAGTGGGATTTGACAAACCAGCGCCCGAGAAGGTGAGCACTCTGGCCATTAAAAATTGCCTGGGCAGCCCCGTCGGCATTCTCCGGTATGGCGCCTAAGGCAGTAAGCAATAAACTTATTCCGCCTCAAAGAGGGGAGGCAAAGCCTGGGAGGGTGGACGTCCTAGAACTGCACATGACAAACCCATAAACCGGCGTAAATCAAGCCCCGAAGGCCAAGACAATACCGGTCTATGGGGTGCAGTATCTATCGGTACAAATACTTCACTTTGATCGTAGCCAAAAGGCCGAGAAAACATATTATAAAGAGATAGTTCCAGGAAAAAAGAAAGTAGTGCGAAAATATATGTTAGTAACATGAGAGAGTGGGAAACACGAAGATATCTTATATAATATTTTAGTTTGTTTTTTCAAAATGCACAAGATTCCGTATTCAATCCCGGACAACGTCGGACCTCCTTGCTAGTTAATTATAATATAACAGATCTCTGGGTGAGATATGTGGTTTTTAAATATCAGTTTATTTGTTTTTAGTTCTCATAGTATATACAAAAATGTGTATATTTATTTTTGTTATGGTATTAGTAAAGTATATAAAATAGAACGGGGACGAAAAGTGAGGATCAGTACAGGGATGGAATAAATATTAACTCTTTTCATGTAAAGGCAAAGAGGGATAGCCAGATGAAAATGTCGCAAACATAACACAATCTATTGAGACAAGTTAATATAAAATTACGGAAGTCGATAAACGGAAGTGACGTACGAAAAAAAAAGAAGTGTACAGAGAGACATAAATATAGAAGACGAATAAGATACCGTTTAGAGGAAGTAATAGAGAACACGTAAAAAACAGAGAAAATGATGGTGAAATAGTGTAAGAGAAGTCGAGAATGTTAGGAGCGATATAGAAATTGATAGGGAGTGAGTGATATATAGAAAGATGTACAGAGAAGAAGAAAGCGTAACTGAGAGTGTGAGGAGGTTATTATAAAGAGAGTGAAGGGAAAGGAGATATAAACAGAGTGAAAGATATATGTTCGAAAGGAAGAGTATGTATATATATATATATATATATATATATATATATATATATATATATATATATATGTATATATATATATATATATATATATATATATATATATATAGTGGGGATATATGAAAAAATATGTATACATTATAAATATAAAGAGAGATATAGGAATAAATAATAATAAGTTAACAGGGAGTGTGAATGAGAGGGGTATCTTTAGAGAGAGCTAAATAGGTGATTCTGAAAAGAGAAAAGGTGATAAAAAGAATGAGAGAAAATAAGGGGATGAAGTGAAAGCGAGAGAGAGATATTGAGAGAGAGGGAGAGAGAGAAAGAGAGAGAGATTGAGTAGTGTTAAGAGAAAGTGATATAGATAGAGTAAAGGAAGGCTGAAGGTAATGGAAATACTTGTTGAGATAATAGTTGACAGAGAGAGAAAGAGAAAGAAAGACAGAGAGAGAAAGAGAGGGAGAGAAAGAGAGAGAGAGAGGGGGGGTGGAAGGAGAAAAAGGAGAAAGCGAATGCAATATATGTTGTGAGAGAACGATTTATGTACCTCCCCAGGAGGTTAGGCACAAGGCCAGTTTTATCTTACTCCCACAAGGTAAGATGTGACCCAAGGTCGGGTCGGGAAAGTGGGACTTGAAAAGCCAGCGCCCAAGAAGGTGAGCATTCTGGCCATTAAAAATTGCCTGGGCAGCCCCGTCGGCATTCCCCGGTAGGAGCGCCTCAGGCAGTAAGCAATAAACTTACTCCTCCCCAAAGAGGTGAGGCGAAGCTTGGGAGGGTGGACCTCCTAGAACTGCACAGCACAGACCCATAGACCTGCGTAAATCAAGCCCCGAAGGCCAAGACAATACCAGTCTATGGGGTGCAGTATCCATCGGATCAGATACTACACTTTGATCGTAGCCAAAAGGCCACAAAACAGATGTTTTATTTATCTTCCTCCCACAAGATAAGATGTGACACAAGGTCGGGAAAGTGGGATTTGAAAAGCCTACGCCCGAGAAGGTAAGCACTCTGGCCTAGCAAAAATAGCCTGGGACGCCTCGTCGGCATTCCCCGGTAGGGGCGCCTCAGGCAATAAGCAATAAACTTACTCCTCCCCAAAGAGGGGAGGCAAAGCCTGGGAGGGTGGACCTCCTAAAACTGCACAGGACGGACCAACCAATAGACCGGTGTAAATCAAGCCTCGAAGGCTAAGACAATAACAGTCTATGGGGTGTAGTATCCATCGGAACAGATACTACACTTTGATCTTAGCCAAAAGGCCGCAAGACAGATCTACCGAGAGAAAAAAAAGAAGAAAGGAGGAAGGAAGATAAAAAAGGTGACGGAAATAGAAAGAGAGAATAAAAGAGAGGAAGAGAGATGTTAATAGAAAGATAAAGAAAGAAAAACAAAAGGGATCCATATAATGACACACTAATGCAAGATAAAATCGATGCGTGTCTCAAGAATGATAAAATGTGAAAAATAATAAATACATACATAATAAATAGATCAACAACTCATACACACTCACTCTGGCAGCCATAGTAACCAAAACACTTACAAACAAAAAAGATCAATCAGTAAAAACTATCGAAAAAAAACCCACTAAATACAAAAAAAAAATTCAAATAAATCTCTTAACATCTGTCTTTAAAGGTCCTCCGTTTTTTTTTAGCGTAAATGCAATCTTGAAAAATAAATAACGTTATTGCGAAGCCGGCGCTGTAGCGAAATGAGGAGTCATCAGCGAAGTTGCGGGGCGTCGGTCGCTGATTGGATGATCTCAATTCGCCTGTCACTGATTGGTCTAACGCGGTTATGGCCTTATGCTGCGCAATTCGCGTCAAAAAGTGAACACCGGGCAACGATAATAGGCGCGCAAAAACAGCGAGAAGTGCGGCGAAAGTAACACAATTTGCAATGTGGAAATTGTAAAGTAATGGAGAAGCGTTATTTTCTTTCGGGGAAATGGGGAAAGTTGGAGAAGAAGAATATAAAAAAAAAGAAGTAGGCGAGAAAAAAGCAGAGAAAGAGAAATATATATATAGAGAGAGGCAGAACGATATATATATATAAATTTGAAGATGACATGAATTAGATGCACATTTAGGTTGTATACATGATAGTCTATTTCGACCTAATCTTTGTCTCTTCAGATGCACCTTCAACCACGATTTATACATGCTCTACTTAATTGGACATCGAGCTCTCTTATTCGGATTTCTACCAAAATCATTCGAACCAGTATTCTATATATATATATATATATATATATATATATATATATATATATATATATATATATATATGAGTATATGAAAGGATAAAAATAATCCGACGTTATGAAATTAAAAATGGAAAAGCGGAAGACCTTTTCGGTCAACGTTTCGCCCAAATTTCACGTGGGCTTTGTCAAGAGCGGACGAAGAATACAATTCCTCGTCTTTTGTCATTTTTGTATTCTTCGTCCGCTCTTGACAAAGCCCACGTGAAATTTGGGCGAAACGTTGAGCGAAAAGGTCTGCCGCTTTTCCATTTTTAATTTCATATATATATATATATATATATATATATATATATATATATATATATTAGAGAGAGAGAGAGAGAAGATGAAAGTTAGTATATATACCTGCCCCTTCCCACTACAGAAAAGTTACACACATGGTCTGTTTATAGTTAGAAATGTACTCATTTCAACCAAACGGGTACTCTGGGGGTTGGAATATTTGCTGTGATCAGACCTATCCGTATTCCCCGGTAGAGGCGCCCCAGGCGACTAGCGATAAAACCGTGATAAAGTATATTCAACTGTCGCTCCACCATTGCAACAAAGGTAGACATGTTTATAGTGGAGAATTCAGCAACCCCACGCTTCAAAAAGGGCACTCAGATTTGATGCAACATTTTCCATGATCAAACCGAGTGGTATTACCCGGAAGAACTGTCTTGGGTTATCGCCGATAAAACGTGATGAAGGTGAGAGTAAGTGTATATACCAACTCCCCACTACACCAACCTTACAAAATGAAGTCTGTTTATAGTAATGAATAAAACACCCCCCCCCCCCAGAAGAAGGAGGAGGTAATACATATGATGATGGTTTGCTCTTTTGTTCCGAACCATTTCATTCTGATTCAAGGGTGAGCATGGTAAATACAGGTGAAAGTAAGCAAGACTAAGGAAAGGAATATGGCGAGAGGGGACAAAAAGACGAATACATTGAAAAACATTAAGGGACACTCTAGACGTGTGCAAAAGTGGCCGTGGTCAATCTGTCGGTATTTCTCTGTAGGGGAGCCTCGGGCAACCTGCGATGAACAAATCCTTCTCCTGAAGAGGGAAGTAAAACCTGGAAGCATAGCTTCCTCTAACCGATCAGAACCGTTTCACTCCGATTCAGGGAAGGGCGCGGAAAGTATAGGTGTGAGTATGTAAGACTATTAAAACGAAATATGGATGTAGGAATGAAACTAGTCGACGAGAAGAGGCAAAAAGACAAAACATATGAAGACGTAGTATTTTCTTTCGAGAAATGGATGGCAATGGAATAAAGCAGAAGAAAGAATTATAGTCAGGAAAAGGTAGAGTAAGAGAGAAGAAGCATGAAAAAGAGGTACAACTAGAAAAGAAGGGAAGACAACTGTGCAAGGTAATAGGACAATCCCGCCAAATATAATCGGTAAAAGAAAACGTAATAGAGTAAAAAAAAAACGAAATTCGAATAGTTATTACAAAAATAAAAATAACAATGAAAATATAAATACAAATAAAAATAAATAACAACAATAAAAAGAAATAATAACAATAAAATACTAAAAGAATTAAAGATATGCATCACAATAAAAATAAATAATAACAATAAAGATATAGGTAACAATAAAAATAAATGAGAACAATAAAAATACTTATAAAAATAAAGATATATATGACAATAAAAATAAATAATAACAATAAAAACAATAATAAAAATAAAGATATAAAAAAAATAAAAATAAATAATAAGAATAAAAATTAAAAAATTAAAATAAAGATATAAAAACATAAAAATAAATAATAACAATAAAAAATATCGATATAAAACCAATAAAATAAATCATAACAATAAAAATAAATAATAACAATAAAGATATAGATAACAATAAAAATAATTGAGAACAATAAAAATACTTATAAAAATAAAGATATATATGACAATAAAAATTAATAATAACAATAAAAACAATAATAAAAATAAAGATATAAAAAAAATAAAAAAATAATAAGAATAAAAATTAAAAAATTAAAATAAAGATATAAAAACATAAAAATAAATAATAACAATAAAAAATATCGATATAAAACCAATAAAATAAATCATAACAATAAAAATAAATATAACAATAAAGATTTAAAAATCAATCAAAAATAAGAATAAAAATCACAATAAAAATATAAATAACAATAAAAATAAATAATAACAATAACAATTAAAAAAAGATATAAAAACAATACAAAAACAATCCAAATAACAATAAAAATAAAGGAAGCAAAAAATAGATCAAACCATAATAGTATTTATAGAAAAAACTGAGACTAGAAAAATAATGTCTGTGAGAGAGAAGGTGTAGAGAAGAAGAAAGGGTATGCCCAATAAAATTACAGACGTTTCTGCACCTTAGTAATAACCGTCAAATGCGACAGAGGTTAACCAGTCCAAATATGACAACAGTTTAATAGTAGATTTGTAGAGATAAAGAATAGCCTCAGTTGTGAGAAAGTGTTTGGAGCGATAGAGAGAACCGACTTAACAAGAAGCAGGGAGAGCAATGGATCTAATGTATGAACCTAAGGAAAGATGTGATGAGAGAGAAAGACCAATAAGTTTCAGAGTCAATTTCTCCTCAAGAGCAGAATCATCTGTTGCATTACAGGCATCAAAACGTAACGGGCAGCAAGGGGGGGGGGAGAGAGAACTTCTTTATCACTTCACGCGGAAATCCTTCCGGACTGAGGCATTTCTTCAAAGCCACCTCAGCCGTTCGGATCTCATCCTCTCCGGCCGAAAACAACGCGAAATGTTCACGAGAGGATTAATGGCGATTTCAATCTCTCCCCCCAACACCTCTGACGATACAATTTACTCTAGACATTCTCATAATCATTTTCATAATCATTTTACTCTATATCATTTTCATAATCCTTTTTATAATCATTTTACTCTATAAGTCATTTTCATAGTCATTTTACTCTATAAAATTCGTTCTTATTTTTCTCTTTCTTTTTCTATAAATTCGGACCACAGTCTTAAAACTTCACTCATCAACTTACGGCATCTCAGCCTTTTTTCAATTACAAATCTTTTAACGGCATCTCAGGCCTTTTTTCAATGACGAATATTTTCACGGCATCTCAGCCTTTTTTCAATTACACGTCTCTTAGAATTACACGTATCTTAACGTCTTTAAAACAGTTCTCAAACAAATCTCAAATAGGTCTCAAAGGTTACCTTGATTTCTGTTCTCTTCCCTGGCCTGTGATACGTCTAGTCTCCGCTGGCTGCGTCGTCTCGATCAAAGGAAGAAGTACGTCTCAGACAAAAGGCACAAACGAGACACGGGTTTTCTTGAGGGAATATTTCACACAATTTTATTTATTTCTCAACACACCATTTTCTTACTCCTCGGTTCGGTTGTCGTCAGGAGGATTCCGGCTTCAACTATCTCACACTCGGGCTGTTTTCTTTTCTTCTGGGAATATCTTTTGGCCCCCCCACAGTGGGGCCTTACCCGTTTTCCGGCTACATTTTCGCAGCGATCTGCACGGTCTCGCTTCTAGGTTCAGACTGATTTCTAAAACTAAGTTATTGTTTTTCTGTGGTCACGTGATTCTCGTTCCCACGCGCAATCTGGGGACAAAACCGACTGACTGATCTCTGACTCAAAGGTCACGTCAGGTTTCTCCAGATTTGTTATGACTGCTCCTAGATCAAACACTTCTCTGACTCATTTCTGAGTCCAGAAACAAAACCTATTTTTCGAATAACAAAACTAGCTATTTGATACTAGTTAATCTACCCGTTTGAAATACAGGGCCCGTCATAATATAACACATCTATGAGAATCTCAGGAATAAAAAGAACACGTCTACGACTAAAATAGACTTATTGGCCCCTCTGTCTTTAATGTATAATACATTGTTAAATATTTAGGCCAGGTGTACTGAAAAGTTTATTTGACAGTAGTAGGTGCACTTGACATGGGCACGCACCTGGCTGGAAGAAATAACATAACATGTTTGTGTCAAAATAAAATAACTGCTGATGAAAATAGGGCCAGCTGTCTGGTAGAAAACAATATAACATGATTGATTCTCAAAAATAAAGTAATCGTTAGTTGAAGTCGGGCCACCTAGCCGGGAAAAACAAATATGGGGGATTGTTAAAAATAAAATAATTGTTGATTATAACAACCTGCAACAGTTAGCGCTAGAAAGAAACACCCCGTCACTAAATAAAACGCCAGGGAGGCGTTGCTATATTGACAGTGAAGTCTCACAGTGAGTGTTTTCAGATGGTCACAAATGGTATTTTATGACAACCTAAAATTGATATCGTCAGTTCATTGGCGATTTGGGCCAAAAAAACCCGTCGAATTCGTGTGTGCGACTTCCTTACCAAAAAATCATATTCCTCTACTGCCACCGACAATAAAGAAATATCATTATATTTGCATATATCAGTGTGTTATAATTTTTATAAGCACAGCAGAAATACTACAACATTACCAAGGCTGTATTTACGAGATTATTCGTATGTGTTTTATTCGAAGCGTATTTTTCGTTGTCTCGTTGTATATTCTCTAATAACTTTCGAAATGTTTCCTTTTCGGCACCAGAATTGGTACTGATATCGATCCTGTACCAGTTTTCGTGAGGTTCGACTCAGAAACGTTCGGCTGTCCTACGCAAACGCCCGAGAGTTGACGAGCCGATTTGTACCAGACGACAATTTTGATACGGTGCTGCGTCCTATGATAATAATGTTTTGCTTGTTTTGTTTTTTTCTTGTTAGGGTAAGGGTTTAGGGTGAGGGTGAGGGTTAGGGTTAGGGTTTAGGTTTAGGTTTAGGGTTAGGGTTAGGGTTAGGATTTAGGGTTTAGGGTTAGGGGTTAGTGTTAGGGTTAGGGTTAGGGTTTAGGGTTTATGGTTAGAGTTAAAAATATTTATTTGATAACAGTAATTTCGCTCTGTTTTGCTTGTCTTATTTGTTTTGTTGTTTAAAAGATTTCTTGCAAATATAACTAAAAATTATAGGACGTAGCAACGTATCAAAATAACAAAAAATATTTCTTTGATAACATTAACTTCGATATGTTTTGCTTGTTTTTTGTTTTTTTTTTGTTGTTTCCTTTAGAAAATTTCTTGAAAATATAACTTACAATCACAGGGCGCAGCACCGTATAAAAATTGTCGTCTGGTACCATTTGGCTCGTCAACACTCGGGCGTTCGCGTAGGACAGCCGAACGCTTCCGTGTCGAACCACACGAAAACTGGGTCAGGATCGATATCAGTACCCCAGAGTTAATGATTATGCTGCATCACTTCCGTTCTCCATCTACTAAGTGTCCTTCTATGCCATCTTTATTATTTCACCATGTTGGTACCATCGGCCACGGATATGTAAATGACCACAACATAATATTATCGATTTCATTCTTTTTTTAAATTCATTCATACCCGGCTATACAAACATAATAAAGCGTGGTGTCAAGCCGCCGTGTCTATATACCCCAAACTCGCCTGCTTTTTCCCGTCTCTGACGTCACATCTACATAAATCTTACTGTCCCCATCCCCAATAGGCAATAACATCTATTTTATAATATATTTTCTAAACTGTTTTATTTAGTTATTTTTTTATTTAATGTTTTTATTTATTTAAAATTGGATCTTCGCAAAATCTAGCAATGATTTTAGATTAAAGTTATTGGGAAGTGGGTTCATACCTTTCCCAATCGTATATGGATGCAACAGATCTTACTGGATATTAACTCGGCTCAGTCGATTGGATAGTTCGTGTCGCTATCAATACCCAACTTGTTCCGCCGTATTATGTAGATACTCTGTCAACAAGTGGTCAATAGTTGATTAACAACTACTATCATTTGTTACGACTATTAACATTCGTATGTTAGTCAAATCTCCATTCAACTCTCGATCAATATATGCTTTATTTTATTAAAATCCGCACTTCAAATAAATATTAAATATTTCAAAGCTAAAACACATATTTCTCTTAAAATAAATATTGAATCTTAGCAAATACTTATCTCTTTCTCTTATCTCAATCATTAAAATAAATAAATCAATTAAAGAAACCCTTTTTTCCGTTAAACAAATAGATTTCACCACTTCAAAGAAAATATTAGTACACAAACCATAGTAAGTAAATCAGAGTTTAATGCAAAAAATCCTGCTTATCAGCGACTGAGTTATCACAGCCTATGTGTAATATACTGGAAATAACAAATTAAAACTACTATACGCATGCACGTAAAGTATACTGATTTTAACCCAGCCCAGCGCAGGTAAAATCAGTTCCCTATGTGACTCATAGCCGTTAGCATGTCTGTCTCTCTTCGGTGTAAATAAAACAATTTCTGTTAGGAGAAATAATATATTTGAATAACGTTTACAATCTTAGACAAAAAATTGTACTAAAATCATAAAGACTCTGAAGAGACTAAACATGATACAATTTAACAACTCCGGTCGAATTTCCCGTTGATTTGAGAATATCACGAAGAAAATCCTACCTTTTTCAGAGTTAGGATTTCTCGTAAAGGAGGGTTTTTTAAAAATCCACTTTCCGACAGTTATTTTGAATTTGTGAGTCAAACAACTTTAAACCCGTCTATTAGGGCAGCTAGCTAGACTTCCAGAACTAATAAAGATTCTTGTTTTTTTATTGAGAAAACAATTTCGCTGGATTATTTTATTAGTAGTATATAGTAAATTGCGCCAAAATACACTTTTCCAACGACCAACTATTAGATTAACATTTTGTCACATTTTAATATTAAGTGATGATTTAAATAAGTAATAGCTTATTCTATTTTTGATTGTATGTAATTGACCTTTTCTGCAAAACTTTGCTAACTAGCATCTAGTAAAAACCCTTACCAAATTACTGTCCTATATATTTTTTGTATATTTTTACAGTTGCCATTTTTGAAAAAGTACTCTTAAATATAAAATAAGAACATATGAGAAAGAATAGAATATCTTTGTAATTGCCCTCAATATGCCATACCCAAAGGAGGCCACATTGAGAGATATTTCAACAATCCCGTTTCGAAATCTTTATAAAAATGGTCTACTTGTGATCCGTTTGGTCATAACCACTAATACAATTAATTTCCTTATTATTATCATACAGTTTTCTTGCATAATTAAATATGATGTATTTTGGCTTCTATATTATCCTTATGTATAATATTCAAGTAGAAGGGCTTTTTTTGCTATCTTATTTATATGCGTATTTTCGATTTGTAAAAACACTATATGAATTAGGTACCATTAATAAAAGTTTAAAAAAACGTCACTCTTTAAAACACTGTGAATTAGGTACCATTAATAAAACTAAGAAAAAGTCACGTTTTCTCTAAATGCCGGAATAAAAAATGAACACACAATAGATAGCTAAGTGTGACTTATTTAGTTAATTACTAATTTATTAGAATAAACGTGGATTTTATAACCTTTACTAAATCCCAGAAATAAGGACTATTTTATTTATTTCAGTTATTAAGCTATATATGAAAATAGCCTCATCATTCGTAGAATAATAAATTGTAAAAATGAAAAATAAATGTTCGATTTGAAAGCAAAGACAACCAAAAATGTTTACCTTATACACTGTTCATATGATTACAGCTTAGCCGAGAAAAGTTTCAAAGGCAGAACTAGTTTAACAAGATCGGCAGCCATTCTGAAAGTGAACGCAAAAAGCCTTATATCAAATCACTTGTTACTTAGATTTAGACATTATCCGCCGGTGAGGTACTCTGAAATAATACCGATCGCCCAGCAAAGATCCACTTAGAGTCTCACAGTAGTAACACTAGTTATAATAAATGATCGTTAAGTGCCTCGAATTGGACTATTGTCTTGTTTCACGCTTTAAAGAACAGCAATAAAATATTTGATTCGTTCTAAGAAACGAAGACGGTATGATTCTATTTTTACATTGTTCACGCGAATGTCAGTGTAGAATAAACATGGTACGTTATTCTCATGAGTATACAAATATAATAGTTTCATGCATATATATATATGCATATATTGGTACAGAAAAATATATATACCAATATATGTACCAATATATATATATATATATATATATATTGGTACAGAAAAATTAGTACAACATTCGTACCGTTGGTTTCAAGCACAGAAGGACTTAGCCATCCGGCTCTCTTCAGCTTGAAACCGACGATATGAATGCTGTATTATTTTTTCTGTAACAAAATAAATAAATATTACGCTCTTAATTTTTAATTTTAATTCTCAATTAATCGAGCACTCTGCTGGGATTTTTCCTGCTATATTACAAAGAAGTTATATATATATATATATATATATATATATATATATATATATATATATATATATATATATATATATATATATAAATAAATTTTTCGTGGTACAAAATTTAATAACGGCGAGGAATACGGACGTTTGGGACATTTTCGGGGGGGGGGGGGGTAGAAAAGTATAAAAACGAGAGGAAACGATTCAAAAGAAATTAATTCATGTACTAAGCCGGCTTTCTTCCACATTAATCAGAGTATTAACGTGGAAGTAATTAAATACGACTAAAACCTAAAAGGTTATAATGAAAACTAGTGACAAGTTTAGGAGAAAAAAAAATTATGAAAAAAAATATGGGGAGGAGGGTCACATGTGTATCACATTAAGTCCTAAAAGCCACCCATTTTATTTACAAAGGGAGGGTTTGATTGACTTGATATATATGGCTTCCAGGACTTTGAAGTGGAATAGAGAATGCGATCTACTTATGACAGAAAACCAGTCACTAGTGTATGTCGACGCGCATTCGGCGCTATTTATAAGATGGTCAGCAATAGCACACCCGGATGTATTGACTAAATTTTTTAAATTATTTAGTCGGTCCTGGCGTATGGCAGGCAGAGTGTGTTGTTTTATTCTGGATTCAAATCTTTGCACTGTACTTCCCACGTATACGGCATCGCACCGACATTTAAATTGATAAATAATATTACTGATATGTTGGGGTGGGAGAAGATCCTTATGAATAGATTTAAGCAAAGGTCGAGCAGAAAGAAACAATTCTAGGATTAGATGCCTGGTAACACCGACGCACAGCTACAGAAATTTGATTAGCAAATTTTATGCTAATATTACCCAACCATATATATATATATATATATATATATGTATATATATATATATATATATATATATATATATATATATATATATATATATATATATATATATATGAAGAGAGAGAAAGGAGGGGAGTATTAGAAGGCTGTCACCATGCAAGAAATGAAAATATGTAAGATAAGACAAGTGTATATATTTAAAGAAATGTTTATAGAAAATCTTACTTGATTAGGCAAGAATTCAACATTGGGATGTAATGTGTGTGATCGTGTTTCATAATATATTTCGAAGAAGACCTCTTTATTAAAAGGTGGGTGTTTCAAATCTCTAAAACACGTGCAGAATAGTAATATTATTATATGCTTATAACGCAGTAAATATTAATATCCGCAGCAAATGAAATAACACTATAACTAAATGGATTTGTTCCTCAATATTTCATGTTTGACTAAACTGATGACGGGTTATATTTGTTTAAATACAATTAACTATTTAAATATATATATATATATATTGAGGCGGGGTAGAGATAACCATAACTACAATATATATATATATATATATATATATATATATATTGTTCATAAACTCTGTCGTATCTGGTAAGATATTCTTCTTGCATGATTAAAAAAATAATAAGTCTCTTCTATCACCCTTTTTGTCATGATGCCTCTATAGAAATAGTATTCGTATTCTTTATTATACTTCCATAGAAATTAAGAGACGTATTATTTCTCCATCTAATTTACATAGTTGTTTGTGGTGTGTACATAAATACGTATCTTAATTAAATAGTTACGATGAAACGGGGGAGTCACTCTTTCTATATAATATACGTGCATATAGGTATGTTTCGGGCCAGGGCACCTAGTATATTTTAGGTATATTATTATTTGAAAACTGTAAAGTGCCAGAGTTATATGAGTGAGATGATCCATTGTCGGATGGTAATTAAGACTTGCCCTCTTTACCACAAAAGACTGAATGCAAAACGAGGTCCCTTTTTAATATAAGACATCCACTCCCCAATGATAACTGTGACCTGTCGGCATTCCCCAGCAGAGGCGCCTCTAACTTCTGTAAATTAACAAATCCCTCATTCTGATCGAGCAAGAAGGTAATGCCTGGGATTATGGCCTTATATGACCGAGCAGAACCATGCTTAAGTCTTATTCTACTCCAAATCTCAAATTTAGCCATGTGGTCGGGAAAGTCCATTTTTATTGAAGCCGGCTTACATTGACCTCATAGTCCATGAGCCAAACCCATAAATTTCATCGATTGGTACCACCTGGGGGGACAAAGGGACACTACGTTTTTCTGAAATACCTATGTTTGTAGTTACAGAAAAACTTTGAAGCCAGGCTGGGATCCACAGCTAAAGTGCAAAAAATCACTATCGATTATGGGTACCCTTGTCAAGAATTGTGCCATAAAAGAATGGGGTGGGGCAAATTAAAACGCCTATAACTCAGTAACTAGAGGGGATATATTGACATGTGACCACTCATTTTGTCCCTTACAAAAAGGCCTATGAAATAACATTAGATGTGTTGTAGCCCTGACATAGGTCATTGGAGGTCAAAGGTCAAATGTCAAAAAAAAGAATTTAAAAAAAAATTAAGGTGTAAGTATTATTAGACGAAAATGTGATAACAAAATGAGCATTTCTCTTACAAAGGTAGTCTTTTCTTGAAGAAAACAATCTAGTCCATTGATAAAAAGTACAAAATAATAAATGTTATGGTGGTTTGATGTCCTGAAAAAAAAACGAAAAATGTATTTTGAGTATAATCTTTTTTTATATGTTGCTACAGAAATTATATCTTTTTGGCGAGTCCACAACATTCTTATGAAATTTGCTTTATTTCAGGTAAAGTATGGAACGCACTGATGTAAGCATGGAAGAAGGTGAGGTAGAAGAGGCTGAGGGCAACCAAGGAACCTGTGAAGCTTTACAAAAACGTCGTCGACATTCTTGTATTTTCAATTGCTCTGAAAGAGACTCCGATTTGAATTCACCAAAGGATTTGAACTCATGGACACAACTTGTTCGCGCTGCAGAAATGAGATGTTTTGATGCAATTCTTGATATAGCTATAGCAGCAGGTGATGGATGTGTGCCAGAAATCTTTTATCACCGACAGTGCAGGAATCGTTTCACCAAGAAGCGGGATCTAGATTCTATTATAATAAGTGAGGATCCAGGAGAACCTGAACAGTCACAGGCAGGTAGTTCAAAAGTATTCTACAGACGTCAAACCGCAGTCACATCTTCAATATCAAGGGTGTACGAGGCTGTTTGTATCTTCTGTTTGAAGACTAGTAAATATATGAAAAGTACAAACAAAAGAGATCCACTGATTAAATGTGTTAACCTCCAAGCAGATAAGACAATCAGAGATGCCGCTACACATAAAAATGACACCCGAGTTATCGCTCTTCTCTCACGTGATCTTGTAGCTGCCGAGGGTCACTATCACCGTCAGTGTTACCGTGATTACACCAGACCTCCTAAATCTGGTGATCGTAACAATACCAGAACTTCCTTAAGTATTTTTACCACACCAGAGAACATTGATTCTGAACTTCTATATGCTAGAGCTGAAAAACTATGTTATGACAAACTTTTTGATAACATTAGAGATGTACTATTTAAAAAACCGAGGGTTATCAAGTTAACAGAATTAACGGAGGACCTTACAAGTTTTCTGCGTGAGATGGGAATCACTGAAATTAAATCTTCAACAAAGAAGCACATTCAAAGGAAGCTCCAGAAGGAATTTGGTCAGAACATTCACATGATACCTAATGACAGTGGTAAAATTTTAGTGTACCCAGACAATCTGTTAAGAGGTGATCTAGTGAAAGAGAACATGAGATTGAGAGAAGAGTTAGATATCTTAACAAATGACTCTGTGGACAAAGATGGAATCATTAGCAAAGCATCTCGTTTCATTAGAAATGATGTTAGAAAGATAGATATCAGCACACCATGGCCTGTCGCAGCTGCAGAGATGAGTGACCCATGTATTTTCATTCCAGATGCATTAAATAACTTTTTGAGAATTCTTTTTGTTGGTTCACCTGTATCTGATGATATTCCTCGAAAAACACAAATACTAATACAGTCTGTTGGACAAGATATTGTGTATGGTGTGACCTGTGCTAGAGTGAAACCACCAAAACATATTATTCTCCCCCAAGCTGTGAAAAGCCTAACTGGAAACACCGAACTGATACAAATTCTCAATCGTTATGGACATGGCATTTTATACACAACGATGGAAGAATTTGATACTGCTCTTGCTCTAAAAAAACTGGAGAGCCACACTGACAATGAATTTGCATTACCCAATGACATTTACCCTAACACAATGGTGACATTGGCATGGGACAATATTGATAGGTTAGAGGAAACACTCAGCGGAGGGGGCACATCACACAGGGTGAATGGAATTCTAATACAACCAAGAATATATGGCCCACATTATTTGCCAACAGCTGATAAAACGACAAGTTCTCTAGAGTCATTTAAAAGGACAAGAATATTGAGTGTTATACAACCGTGCTTACCACTATATAATTCTGGAGAACGTGTTGGTCCTTTATCTCGGGCGTGAAAATGAACAAGTTACAGCAGACACTGTTCGATACTTACCTACCATAAATGCACCAGCACCAGAACTGTCAACAATGCATGAGATACTGCTACAGTCACAGAAAATCAGACGTGCTTTGTCCCTCCAAAGCATTGTTCTAGTGTTTGACCAAGCTCTATACGCAAAAGCAACTGAGGTGATTTGGAAACATAAAGACACCTTTTCTGATATCGTTCCAAGGCTGGGTGTGTTCCATACAGTATGCACTTTGCTTGGTGTCATAGGGAAGCGGTTTCAGGATGCTGGTTTGAAGGATTTGTGTATTGAATCCGGAGTAATAGCTGAAGGTTCGATTGGTGGGGTCCTTGATGGGCACAAGTACAATCGTGCAGTTAGATTCCACAAACTTCTTTATGAGGCATTACTTCGTCTTGCATGGAGAAGCTTCTGTAAAAACAAGACTTTGAAGATAGTTGTGGTGATATTGTGAGCTTGATAGAAGATTTTTCCAGCAATGTATGCTCTGAAATGTTGTCGGAGACTCTCTGTAATCCATTGTTTGTGTCTGTGGCTTACCAGTTTTTTGAATATCTTGAAACTCTACGCTTTCAGTCAGGTGAGCTGGCAGCATTTTGGATGTCTTACATAGACCTAGTAAACATCGTCCTAAATATGCTTCGTGCCTCCCGGGAAGGAAATTGGTGTTTACATTTGCAGTCAGTTCGGGATATGATACCATGGTGCTTCGCATATGACCGAATGAATTATGCACGGTACCTTACACATTATTATGCAGAAATGACCCATCTTAAAAAGGAGCACCCTGAGCTTCACAATTTCCTTGATCATGGTGGATTCTCAGTTCAGCTTAGTTCCAAGAACCCATTCGGAAGGATCCCAATTGACCAAGCTATCGAGGAAACAGTGAATAAAGACACACAAACAGCAGGAGGCACAAAAGGTTTTAGTTTAAAAGCTAGTGCAATTACCAGATACTATCTTACTGCTGCATATCGCAGTTCATTTCTACATTTACTAAGGGATACCCTAGGTACTAATGCTTGTACCGCTGTTATTCATCCAGATTTGAGTGAATCTCGAATGAGAAGAGATGAACGAGACATTACTTCGCTTGTGAATATGTTGGAAAATATTTGGGTCAATCCATTCTGTTCTCCAAATCAAGAACTTCTCAACATTTCCACAGGGATTGCTGCTCCTGGAGATATTTCCCATGATCTCTTGACAGCTAAAGAACTTGGCGAGAACTCATATATTCAGTTCAGAGAAGAAAGACTCGAAAGTCAACCACCAAAAACGAAATTCCATGATCCTATAAAGAAAGCTAACTTAAAAACATTTACTGACATGAGAGTGAAGAGAACTTATCAGTCTGCTGGGAGAGCAATCATCATCAAAGCCGATAGAGATCTATTTGCTAAGATGATATTGATTGCACAAACTCGTGAAGTTGACTTGAAAGAGGTACTTGCACATCGTTTGGGCCCTATTCCATGGGCATTAGCTACACCAGAGGGTACACTACGGAAGACTGTGAAATCATCTCTCTACAAACACTTGACAAAGGAGTCAACGCCAGTAGAAACAATTCCTGATAATTCTGCATGTATCATAGATGGAATGGCTCTGGTCCAGAAATTAGATGCAAATCATATGACTTTCACTGATGTAGCTGATACTGTGCTTAATATGGTATTGAGAGAGGGACCAAAATGTAGTCGCATAGATGTTGTTTTCGATGTTTACCGAGAGCAGTCCATAAAGGATCTAGAGAGGGCTAACAGGGGCTCATCAACTGGAACAGCATACAAGACAATTTCACCTGGACATAAAATAACACAGTGGAGAAAATTTCTATGCGCACCGGATAATAAAAATAAACTAATTGAATTCCTAGTGAATGAGTGGAGCAAACCATCACGAATAGAAAGACCGGATAACAAATGTATGTTTGTTACAACAGGAAGACTCTGTAAAAAACTGTCACAAGGCTCTGTAGAAAGTGTCAGTTGTCTAGCGTCTTATCAGGAGGAGGCTGATACACGACTATTGTTGCATGCAGCTCATTGCGCTGCAGCCAAATTTCCTTCAATCATCATAATCTCTGAGGACACAGATGTGTTCGTTCTGTGTGTTGCCTTTTCATCTAAGCTATCTTGCCCTCTCTATCTGAAAAGTGGAACTAAGACACGCACCAAATTCACTGATATACAGAAAATATCTAAGATGTTAGGAGAAGACATTTGTCAAGCATTACCAGGTTTGCATGCATTCACTGGTTGTGACACTGTTTCTGCATTTGCTGGTAAAGAGAAGATAGCTGCTTATAAACTTTTGGCAAAAAACAAGACACATGTTCAGACATTGAAAATGCTTGGATCTGACTGGAGTATATCGGATGAACTTATGGAAAAACTGGAGGCATTCACCTGCAATATTTACAATTCAAAGACAACTATATCAAGTTTAAATGATCTCAGATTCAACTTATTTTATGCTCGAAAAGGTGAAGCAGAATCTTGGCAATTACCACCATGTTCATCATCTCTTGTCAATCACTGTCGAAGAGCGAATTACCAGTGTGCCATTTGGAAGAGAAGCTTAGAGGTTTCTCCGGAAGTTCCTGATCCGATAGGGCATGGTTGGGGTCTTGAAGATGGTAAGCTTATCATTGACTGGAGTTCTGCATCGCCTGCACCAGAAGTGGTGATGGAACTTCTTTCTTGCACATGTTCGCGGAAGTGCGTCGAGGAAACATGTAGTTGTTTGCGCAACAGACTAAAGTGTACTTATATGTGCAAACTCACAACTTGTACCAACCAAAGTGAAGATACAGATGAGAATTATTTGTGTGGTGATAGTTCTCAGGAGGAAGATGAGGATGATGACATGGATATGTGATGATCTGTTTTGAATGATCTGAATTATGCATGATTTTCTGTGGAAGAACAACAAACATTACAATTAAATTTTAATTTGGTTTATAGCGATTCGCCAGTTTAGTTTGTGTCATTCAAGCACTGGAATGAAGGATTAAGTAACATCCAGAAATGATAGAGAACGTGGGTGCAATGCCATCTAGAATATTAATGTAAATAGAGGTTGCGACTTATTGATCTTTCTTGGCCTATATAATGACTTATTAATAGGGATATCATCTAATTAAATATGAAAGTCTGCTGATGGGGGCCTTTCCAGTGGCACACATAGGTTATTTGTATAAATAGTCTTTCTTAGTTTCTAGCTACTTGGATTTTGCATACACTTTTCTACAGAGGTGGGACACCGGTACTTCCCAAAATGACTTTTTAAAAATGGCCTGAAGTAGATCAGTCTTCCCTGAAACTGGGTCTCAGAAATGTCAATATGATAACTAATATTACTTCAAGGGCATTAACTGGTAACAAATAACTCATTTTAGATTCCATATACCGATAGGTGACAATTAGAAAGGCATCTCTGATGCCTTTCTGATTTGCACCTCGATTCGATAAAAACTGAGGAAATTGACCTTTTGACCTTTGATGACCCACATAAAATGTTGGTATACGCATAAGATGACCCTTCATTTGTACCTTAGTGTATAAGCAATAGAATGAATAGTCCTTCATTAAAAGTTATTTGAAAGTTTTGAAATTATCACAGTTTACCTTTCCCTTACCCCTAGCAACATATAAAAAAAGATTATACTCAAAATACATTTTTCGTTTTTTTTTAACTTTTTTTTTCAGGACATCAAACCACCATAACATTATTTTGTACTTTTTATCAATGGACTAGATTGTTTTCTTCAAGAAAAGACTACCTTTGTCAGAGAAATACACATTTTGTTATCACCTTTTCATCTAATAATACTTACACCTTAATTTTTAAAAAATTCAATTTTTTTGACATTTGACCTTTGACCTCCAATGACCTATGTCAGGGCTACAACACATCTAATGTTATTTCATAGGCCTTTTTGTAAGGGACAAAATGAGTGGTCACATGTCAATATATCCCCTCTAGTTACTGAGTTATAGGCGTTTTAATTTGCCCCACCCCATTCTTTTATGGCACAATTCTTGACAAGGGTACCCATAATCGATAGTGATTTTTTGCACTTTAGCTGTGGATCTCAGCTTGGCTTCAAAGTTTTTCTGTAACTAGATACATATGTCTTTCGAAATATCATAGTGTCCCTTTGTCCCCCAGGTGGTACCAATATCTGGTCTGGCTCATGGACTATCATTTACTCGTTTACGTAAAGTTTCGTACGTGGATGGGTTAGTCCAATATTGTTAAGGTTCCGGTATTGTGTAAAAGAACGTGTCTCCTCATAAGACGTCTGAGGTATTACTCTACAAATAATTTTTTAGGTTGGGTGATTAGGGTGGGTAAAAATCAATCCGTCGAAAATCAGTAGACAGTGTTTATATCGCGTGAAAGCTACTCGACAAAGTTCTATGAATTTTCCGTAGATGTATTTTCATATTTTATAAGCCCAGAGATGTTATCGGCACATTACTCTTTGAAAACAATGATCTAATTATGATTTTAATAGAGAGTTAGGGTCAATGAACAAGAGGTCATTGATCAGCAGTGTCTATATCAAGTGAACACAGCTAGAGAAACAGATGTAACATTTTCTGTAGATGTATTTTCGATCCGCGTAGATGTTTTAGAAATGTTACTAATTTCGAAATCGAGCCCTAAATATTTTTGCACGAATTTTTTTTTTTTTAAATTTTAATTTAAACTATCCTAATCTAAGGGCAATTCGAAACAAACCTATAAAAAAAATTGAAAAAAAAAATTGAAAAAAAAAAACAATCGAAAATTTCTGACGCTAAAGGTTTTCAAATATTTTTATTTCTACAGAGAATAATATTGAAACCATTATATCAGTGAGAGAGATCACCAGATACATTCACTGTGCCTTATTTTGCCGTTGATTTTAAACCAATTGTCGCATTTATCTTTCATGGGTAATCTGGTAAATCGCTAAGGTAAGCTTCCACGGCTGTTATATGAGAAATGACTTTAGCGAAATAGAAGGGGAAAAGGGACGGCGAAGAAGGGAGCTAATTGCAGTATTGCTTCACACAAAGTGGATGGCTATTTATTTGTGCTCGATAGCGTTATCTGCGTGAGGTTGTGATTTCCCTAATGTATGGCTTTGAGCAAATTATTTTTTCGCGTCAACGATAAGAAAGGAATATTATTCCTCCTCCTCCTCCTCCTCCTCCTCCTTCTCCTCCTCCCCCCTCATCTGCCTCTTCCCCCTCCTCATAATAATAATAATGATACAATGACACTGTACAAACAGAAAGGGTGGATTGTGCTTTCTATTATGTCTTGAGAAAAAAAAACTAAAGGCTTACATGTGACTCCAAATGTAAAACTATCCAGGTATTCATAAAAATGTGTACAATAAAGCAACCTCATAGTAACAGAATATAATCCTTCTCCAAAAACATGAAAATAATTTTGTGTATTTAGATAAACACAAAGTCAAAAAGAAAGGCTGTCGCATATATATGACTGCATGACGTAGACATAAACGCACATACAATTCTCCCTCTCTGTTATTGGTCCCCCGATTTATGAAATCGGGGGACCTATGTTTTGAGGCATTTCCGTCCGTCCGTCCGTCCGTCCGTCCGTCCGGATTTTTCTCCGCAACCATCCATTGAATTTCTCTGAAATTTTGCATGAAGTTGTAACTTTGGTCAGGTTAGAAAGTGACATTCTCCGATTTAAAAAAAACAAAAAAACTGGTTAGCCCCCCAGAGGGTCAAAAGGCCCCGAAATGGCAAAAAATGACATTTTTTGCCCCATAACTTTTCATCCATCCATTCAATTTCTCTGAGACTTGGCCAAAATGTGATGGCTACTGTTCCTAATAGAAAATAAGTATCGCTGACCTTGGAAAAAATTTGGTTCGCGCCCCCAGGAGGTCAAAATTCCCCAAAATGGCAAACATGACCCTTTTCTCCCATAACGTTTGATCCATCAATTCAATTTTTCTGAAACTTGGCCAAAATGTAGAAGCAATTGTTCTGGATATAAAATGAGCATCCTTGACATCAGAAAACTTCTGGTTCGTGCCCCCAGGGGGTCAAAGGGGGGGGGGAATGCCCCAAATTGCCCAAATTTTTTGTATTTTATACTCAACACATCGAGTCACATACAGAGGGGGGCCACGCACGCGCGCCATGTATATATACAGACATCGATGTTTTATGCTTACGCAATCTTCAGTGCAGGAAGCTAATCCCCGACGCGGTCGGTGGGCGCGAACTTCGATCACAATTCACCACTGATTCACAGTCAAGAGATTACCATTTGGCCACCAGAAATTAGCTGGGAATTTAGGAGGAATTAAACTTTGTAAAAATTAAGTCGGCGGATATTCACAGCGAGCGGCGAAGAGTTATCAACAACAACAAATCGTGTTGAATCTCGCAATTAAGTTAGTAGTATTGCTTGTTATTAAATTCACTCAGAGTGCCCAGCCTTAGTAAAGGGGGCTATATAATAATATTTATAAATAAATATTAATTATTTATTACCTACAAACATCGATGTGTCATGCTTACGCAATCTTCAGTGCAGAATATATATGTATTATATATAAATATAGTATATAAATAAACTATATATATATCATATACATATATATATATATATATATATATATATATATATATATATATATATATATATATATATATTACATTATATATAATAAAGTGAGGCTGAACTGTTTCACTGCTTTTGTCACAAATACGTTTTGTCTAGCAATACTAATATTTCTTTCTGAATAGCCAGTTTTTCTGGTCGATGATGAAACTATTAAATGCCATTCAATTGTATTCCTTTAAGAAAATACTTTATCCAACTAAGAATATTTGTTATCACAAGCAAATTCAACTACTAATAGTAAATATAAATACTATTTTATTCTTCAATTTATTACTTATGAATAAACAGTAAAACAACTAAATGAAACTCCAGTTATTAACCCAGTTTGCTGTTGTTATTGTTGTTATTTGGGTTTATTAACTCACATTAAGAAATTAACCTGTCACTTTAACTTAACGACGTTTTCGATAATGAACTTGCGAAACAATTAAATATTTTTCTTTGAACCGTTTGCATATTACTTTTTAGGCTGGCTGTAATATTTATATGGGATTAAGAGTGCAATCGCTAAATAAAATAAGCAACATCATTTTTATGAGGTCTCGTATAAAATTTGCATCATCATAGTTTTAAAATATATCTTATATATGTCTACAATGTTATTATTAACATCAACTGTTAAAATAATATAACTTGATCTTTCTATTTCTTTTAATATTTAAAATTAAGAAGTTATTTTTAAAAAAGTTTATTTGCAAAAAAATGTCTATTAACTTGTAAGAAATGATAAGAAAAACACTGACCGCCTCAATTATTTCAGATAGTGCTATGGTGATCTACCCTATTACTTCACGACATGGACTCTTCCGACACGAAGAATAGACACAAGGTCACTATGACCAATCCAGAAGCAATCTTTGGCAACTCATACTTTCTGTATTGTATGTAAATATAATATATACTCTTGTTAACTACCTCCTTGTTGTCTTATTTGTTTTGGTCCCTTTCAGGTGACGACAATTCATGTAGGCATGATTTTAATTATGTCGATTTGAATCGACAAGGCCCGTCTAAAAAGTATCTGACCTTAGTCCAGAAAAATATTTAAAAAAACGTGACGGGGTTGGGACTCTTATCCCCTTCAAAGTAGGCGCCTTGTGCTTGCACATCCTTAGCAATGGATGGATCGCTGGAAACACCCCTGGAAGTCTTGTTTAGGAATGGTGTTCATATCCGCTGTCGCGTTAGATTGAGCCGATGTTTGGAAAAGATGCGATGGTGTAACACAAATTAAGGTTGTGTTCAACCGATTCAAAGATGGCCGCACATAACCGGAGAGTGACCAGCGTTCTGGCAGGTCCCCTAACTGTTCGCAGTGTTGCTTGTGTTGAGAGGGTACGAAAAAAGAGATAATGGGAACGCGACCACCCGTTTTACTTAAGTTATTGGAATAAAAAAAAGGTTTATTTGCAAAAAAAAAATACATCACATTAATGCGGGTGTGGCCCATGTGTCGATACTTGCATCTTTATGCATTCGTGTTCGAGATCGGTATATTTGCTGATGACACCACACTCTATCTTCAGGATCCGAGCAAATCAGACACACATATATCCAAAGTAAAGGCTGCATTCTTTACAAAATGACCCCCAATCTGTAGTAAAATGGGCAAAAAATGTACATTGAATGCTACCAAGATAAAACTCCTTTTCATTTAACTATTCCAAGAAACCTTTTTCAACCTTTTTAAATTGGAATGAATACATAGAAGATGCTGGCAAGTCTGCTGCAAATAAAGTGGCTCACCTCTACCTGGCTAGAAAACTTCTCACATATGCCAGTATTCTATATCTCTATGAAACCACTATTCGCCCATATTGTTGTCATATCAAGGTTTATGCATGATCAACTCGTCTCTTTCCTCTGGACGGGGTGCAAAAATAAATTTCAAACCAAATTAGCCCCACACTGTCTACAAAACTTCAGCCCCTGTCGCATCTACTACACAGAATGTGCTCTGACAAACTTACTACACTTCTACCTCCTCAATATATATTTCCCCAGCAAAATCCCACCCGTTAACTGTAGAAGTCAACGGGTATCGAAAGGCTTTTTACTCTAATCGCTTCTTTCTTCAAACCACTGCCGTTTGGAATTCTGTCCCTGCTCCCTGTTTCTCCGACTGTACCAACGCCAGGAAATCTAAATGTAATGTGAACAAATATCTTGCTTCACAACTCCCCACTTAGGATATCCATAAAACTGACCCCTAACCCATTGTAACGTCTAAGGCCTCCGTGGTAATCTGCCTTATTATGGGTGAACTAACCACAAAAAGTCAATGGAAAATATCAATTCGAAAAACAAAGCAGAGGAGAATGTGCCCATCTGTTAATTACCTCCTCTGACCGAACCTCATGGTTTTCTTCCTCCCCCTCTCTCTATCCGAGTCGAACCCATAAAAATATGGCCGATCTTTTTGCTTGAGTACGTCACAGTTTTTTCCAATCGATTATATGTTTGGATTCAATGCTAAATTAATTGACCGATCATTATGAATTTTCGAACGCCGCTGTTGGGCGTGAAGGTGGGTAATGTGTGGTATATTTAGATTACATTAGTTTCATGAAAACAGTGCAAAGAGAGGGCGGAAGTGTTGCGTGAAAATTCAGATACATCAGATTTTTGTAAAATTTTAACAATAGACAATATACATTAATTAATAAATATTCTTCAAATATCAGTTTCTTGATAATATTTTTAAAGGTTTTAGGGAGAAGTGTAGGCGCACAACCTCCCATTTCAAAATGTGATCAATAGCCAGATTCACTGAATTTTAATTTCTACTTAAGAGCTCTGAAGCTTACGTCTTCAATTTTAGACTTATATATATATATATATATATATATATATATATATATATATATATATATATATATATATATATATATATATATATTGATGAAAATGTGAATAAGGATTCTATACATACGGTTTAGTATCATTATATCTTCATTTTAATCCTCGCCAGAAGACATAAGGCTGTAACACATCTGTTCTGTTCCGGTGAATTAATTTTACCCGTCCTGTGCCGGTATTCTTCGTCCAAACACTTTAAAATGCAGCAACATTTTTGTAAGTAACGGATAAATTTTATTAGACAGACTAACAGCACAGGTAAAGAATTTTTTTTTTTTTTTTGTGTCTTAAATAACTAATATAAGTTAGCAAAACATTTATATGGAACAAAACGTAGATTTAGTATAAGGAACGTTTATGTTTTTGTCTTTTAAGGGAAGTGGGGTCTGATCAACTCTGCTGGGAAGCTATGAAATTAAATACTGTCTTGTTTTTAAATTCCCGAAACAGTTTTTCATGGTAAACAACTGATGATCCCTTAAAATAGTATTAGAAACTAACTAATATAATAACTGTAAAAAATAAATTGACTTACATGAGTGATTTTCCACTGGAAGACTTGAGACTATAAGTTTTTTTTTTTGTTTTTTTTATATAATTTTTTTTTATATAGTTTTAATGGTTGAGAAACTTCCGAGACTATATATATATATATATATATATATATATATATATATGTATCTCTCTCTCTCTCTCTCTCTCTCTATATATATATATATATATATATATATATATATATATATATATATATATATATATATATATATATTGATCAAAATGTAAATAAGGATTCTATACATACGGTTTAGTGTCATTAAATCTTCATTTTAATCCTCGCCAAAAGACATAAGACTGTAACACATCTGTTCTGTTCTGGTGAATTAATTTTACCCATCCTGTGCCGGTATTCTTCTAATATATATATATATATATATATATATATATATATATATATATATATATGCTTGTTACTGCTGTTTGCCAGAAACACGTGTTCATAGATTAGTTTTATGTAGTATAAAATCAATAAAAATATATATTAACGAAAAATACGTCCTATAAAGTTAAGGACGACTACTAATGCAATCTTTTGCATCTTTACCACTTAGGAAGTGAAACATTCGAAACAGTAGTAAGCGTAAAGCAACAAACGCTACTATCACCTATAAATACAATTACATACATATCCATTAAATATTTAGGCAATAACAATTGTACATATTTCTAGAAAAGGCGTCATAGTCCGGAGGTAAAACGCCAGACTATTGACATCAATATCGAAGGTTCGATTCTTGTCTTAGTTAGCCATTCTGATGACGGATGTGAGCCAGAAGCATGTATGTATGAATTACTTTTATATACGTATGAAATTAATAAAAAGAATATATATATATATATATATATATATATATATATATATATATATATATATTTATGTGTATATATACGCGCATTTGTATAAAAATAAAGACAAAGACATGAGACTAAAAGTGGAAAATAATGAGGGGTCTGGCACCGTTGTAGCCCTAAAGACCAACAGATATAATAAAATGCTTTTTGATTCAATAAAATAAACTCACTTGTTTCAGCTGATTATATTAGGCCAAGGGTCGAACGTATTTTGAAGGAAGAGAGAAAAAGGTTCTAGAATTACACCTGCGCATGACTACCGCGTGCGAAGAGCATCTTGGTGCAGTAACACGGTCAAAACATGTGCCCGTAAACACACACACAGATGCATGCGCATGCATATATGTATTAATATATATATTTTTTTCTCATCTTGTTCTTATTGCAAACTCTTTTCTATGAAATAACAGCATTATTTGCACGCCATGCATATCTAAAGAAGATAATATACCGAAACCTTATCTTGATCACACACACACACAGACACCCACACACACCCACCCACACACACACACACACATATATATATATATATATATATAATATATACACATATATATGTATATAATATATACATATTTATATGTATATATATATATATATATATATGTTATTTGTATCCCCTAGAAAACCCTTTAAATGGGCACTGTCAGTGTAGTATTAACACAGCATGACGTCTCTAGCTATAAATGCATCGTTCCTTTCGTTAAGTTGAACGCTAAATCGCCGAAATAAGTGTTAAAATTATCACTGTTTATTTAGCTATCCAGCGGTGGCCGAATGCTTCTAGGTGTCAGGATTTGAGTTGTAAAATACTCGTAGCCCGGGGTTTCGAATCACGCGACCAGTAGTAAATAGTTATATCTCTATGCCGATGAGTCCCGATTAAAAAAAACGAAACGATACGTACATAGATAATACACACAAATATTATATATATATATATATATATATATATATATATATAAGGTTAACGGGAGAGAACCCCAGCATAGTACTCGCTAATTAAGAAGAAATCCAAAAGTAAGAGCGTGATATTTATTTATATATGTATTACAGAAGATCAAAACAACATAGGTACCGTTGGTTTAAATTCAAACAAATGGGACCCATAGTTGATAAACAGAGGCTGAAGAGAGTCCAGCATAGGAGACCAACTATAGGTCCCCTTATTTTTGGATTTGAAACCGACGGTACTGATGTTGTTTGAATCTTTTCTATGTATATATATATACATACATATATATATATATATATATGTATATATATATATATATATATATTCATGTGTGCATGGATTATGTTTAGAAGGTGAAAAATCGAGAGATACTTGCAAGTAAATACAAGTCCATTGATATCAAAATAAATGAAATATTGCGTCTCTATTAATTTCCAGCTTTGGCTATTTTCCCAACGTTTCAAGAAGATTAGTTGTAAAGCTCCCCAAATCGTCACTAGACTTGTCCATATAAACCCTTACCGCATAGAATAATGACGTTTAAGTGACAGTCTTCTGAAGGTTGAATTTTTTTTATTATAGGCCCTAATAACTAAAAATAACATAACAAGTAATTAACACATCTACCCGGTCATGGGTGACAGAACGAGAACAATCGATCCCTGTGGCTTATATAAAGGGATCCGTTTTAAATTCAGTATTGATTTACTCCTCTCCAGGAGTTAGGCACAAGACCAGTTTTTATCCTACTCCCACAAGTAAGATGTGACCCAAGGTCGGGTCGGGAAAGTGGGGCTTGAAAAGCCAGCGCCCGAGAGGTGAGCACTCTGGCCATTTAAAAATTGCCTGGGCAGCCCTGTCGGCATTCCCCGGTAGGGGCGCCTCAGACAGTAAGCAATAAACTTACTCCTCCCCAAAGAGGGGAGGCAAAGCCTGTGATGGTGGACCTCCTAGAACTGCACAGGACAGACCCATTGACTGGCATAAGTCAAGACCAGAAGGACAAGACAATACCAGTATGGGGTGCAGTATCCATCGGAACAGATACTACACCTTGATCTTAAGTTTTAAATTCAGTATAAGTTCCTTAGTTAAGCATACAGTTTCGCAAGTACTAACAGATGATGGCTGATGGTTACATCAATCGATACGACGTTGTGAATATTACAACCAATATTTGTAAATTTAAATGAATTTACATGACAGAATAGCATTAAAAAACGTTACATAAATATATTTCTTTAAAACAAAGTGGCGCTTTTTTGCATAATCCGAAAAAAATAGATATAAAGCTTGTACGGCATTAGTTCAAAGCGAATGATTTTCGCTTAAAACATTATTTGTTATGTTTTTGTTAATAAAAACAATACATAAATGCCTTCACCATAGTTACTTACTCTCTTATGCAAATATTAAGTAGTGCAATTTTCCACTAGATGTTACACATAAAAACGGACATTTATACACCCATATTCTCAATAAAAAACTGGTCAAGGAGCGGGTATGGACTAATATCTTTTTAATTGTAAGAAATGAAGAGAATCCCATTGACCGCCTCAATTATTTCATATAGTGCTATTCTGATCTACCCTATTACTTCACTACATGGACCCTTCCCGACACGAGCAATAGACACAGGGTCACTATGACTAATCTAGAAGCAATCTCTAACAACTAATTACTTCTGTATTGTTTGTAAATATAATATATACTCTTGTTAACTACCTCCTTGTTGTCTTATTTGTTTTGGTCCTTTCAGGCCACGACAATTCATGTAGGTATTTTTAATCGACGAGGCCTGTCTAAAAAGTATCTGACCTTAGACCAGAAAAAACATTTTAAAACACCTGACGGGGTTGGGACTCTAATCCCCTTCAAAGTAGGCGCCGTGTGCTTGCACACATTTAGCCCACCGATCCATCCATTGCTGGAAACACCCCTGGAAGTCTTGTTTTGGAATGGTGTTCATCTCCGCCGTCGCGTTCGATTCAGTAGATGTTTGGAGAAGATGCGATGGGTGGAACACAAATTAAGGGTGTGTTCAACCGATTCAAAAAGTGCCGAACATCAGCAGAGAGTGACCAGCGTTCTGGCAGCCCCCAAACTGCGCGGAGTGCAGCTGTTGTTGAGAGGGTACAAAAAAGAGATTATGGGGAACGCGACGGACGTTTTATTTTAGTGATTGGAATTCAACCAATTAATATATATGCTTTGAAGCCGGAAACAGCTGCATTAAGCTTATAATTTGAAACAATTTGGATGATATAAAGAATATATACCATAAAAATATTATTTATAGACACACACACACACACACACACACACACACGCACACACACACACACACATATATATATATATATATATATATATATATATATATATATATATATAGAGAGAGAGAGAGAGAGAGAGAGAGAGGGGCTCCCGTGTTTCATCCCCCGGGGGGGGGATCGTCAGGTTAAATGCATTTAGCCTGACGATTTCCCCCGGGGATGAAACACGGGAGCCTCTGTGTAGCTTGATTGCCATATATATATATATGGGAAGAGAAGGATAAAAGTAATCCGACGTGATGGGAAAATGAAAAAAGAAAACCAAAAAATGGATGTTGATGTACACATAAAAAACATCCATTTTTTGGTTTTCCTTTTTCATTTTCCCATATATATATATATATATATATATATATATATATATATATATATATATATATATATATATATATATATATTAAGCGATGATGACAGTTTGCTTGAAGCATAGCTGTGAATTGTAATAAATGTATTAAGAAGGCTTAATGCAATGCAGAGAGCCGGATTGATGAGAAGCTGAAAAGAACAAAAATAAAACAATCAAAGGACAGGACTTACAACTATCTATTTATTTTTATTTTCAATCTTACATAAACAGCAAGTATGGTGTTAGCCGTGTGTTATGTCCAGATGATTAGAAATCGTTTGATATTTCGGGAAAATCTTTCCCTTGTCAAAAATGGACACGAAAGAAAAGTCCGACTGTGTGGAATACACTAAGATGGATGCCAGAAAGTAGAAATAAAAACAGGCCAGTCCCGCTGATAGAGATTGAAACACTGCAGCAAATGATACATCAATAAATTTTAAAATTCTATTCTGCACATAGATATGGTGTTAAAGCTTCTTTTCTCGTGCTGCTCGCCTGTGGAACTCCCTCCCTGCCCCCTCTTTTCACGGACAGTACTGACATGCAGACATTTAAAACTAATGTAAACAGACATCTCGCTGCGCACGTCCCCAATTTAGGTTGCCACCCCCCAACCCTTTTCTCCTTTTCTTTTTCTCCGTAGCCCCTTACGTCTACAGTGGCGGCCTGCCTTGTTTGGGGTGAACTATGTTAAAAAAAAGTAAGTGTATGATATCAAATAAATTAACTGGGTATTATATGGTCGATATTCAACTGTTTGTTTGTAATAATATAATTTTGTTTATATAGTTTTTCTGTTTATTTATTTTATATATAAAATCTTATTTATATTTTTTATAAAATTTTCTTTAGCTTAACATGTATTCAAGTAATTATATTAATTGTAGGTGTTCTTGAATTAAATTATAGAATTAATGAAATTTCATTAATTCTATAATTTAATTTAAGAAATTACTTGTACAAGAGCATCGATATAAAAGCGTCACCAGTGATTAGGCGTACGAAGCAGATTTTTGTTTCTACGTTTTAAAATATAGTTTTGAAATATTTCTTCGATCAATAAAGGTTTCCAGAGAAATTCAAAATAATGTACAGTATCCATTAAATAAATTATATATATATATATATATATATATATATATATATATATATATATATATATATATATATATATATATATGAGGAAAAAAGAAACAATGTTTCAGACAAAATGTAAAAATAAAGATGGAATAAAAGAAAAGCAAATCAACAACTAACAAAAATAAACTCAAAAACTCATGTTGTACAGTTCTGCCGAAATATTTCAATCGTTTAAAATACGACCATTATCAATCGGTTGGTGAACTTTAATTATATAAATTTAATTTAAATATAAATAAATTAAAATATAAATAAATTAAATATAATTAATTAATTAAATCAATATAATTAATTAAATAAATAAATATAATTTAATTGTATAAATTTGAAAACTTTTCCGTTTTTAATTAAAGTTCACTAACCGATTGATGATGGTCGTATTTTAAACGATTGAAATATTTCGGCAGAACTATACAACATGAGTTTTAGAGTTTATTTTTGTTAGTTGTCGATTTGCTCATCCTTTATTCCATTTTTATTTTACATATATATATATATATATATATATATATATATATATATATATATATATGAAACTAAAAAGAGAATATATATATATATATATATATATATATATATA
>OY744518.1:16571613-16609113 GCA_963556195.1 Sepiola atlantica
TAGGTGTCGTCCTTTATAATCAGGACTCATCAGCATAGAGATATGACTATTCACTACCGGTCATGCGATTCGAAACCCCGGATTACAACGCTTGAACCACTTGGTCAACGTTGAACAGCGAATAAACGGTGATTATTTTAACACTTTATGCGACGGCCTGACGTCATAAGATCGTTCTACTTAATGAAAGGAACGATGCATTTAAAGCTAGCGACGTCATGCTGTGTTAATACTACACTTACAGTGCTCTTCTAGACGGTTTTTTCTAGGAGCTATAACATATATATATATATATATATATATATATATTTATATATATATATATATATATATATATATATATATATATTTATATATATATATAGTCTCGGAAGTTTCTCAACCATTAAAACTATATAAAAAACAAAAAACAAAAAAAACAAAAACAAAAACAAAAAACTTATAGTCTCAAGTCTTCCAGTGGAAAATCACTCATGTAAGTCAATTTATTTTTTACAGTTATTATATTAGTTAGTTTCTAACACTATTTTAAGGGATCATCAGTTGTTTACCATGAAAAACTGTTTCGGGAATTTAAAAACAAGACAGTATTTAATTTCATGGCTTCCCAGCAGAGTTGATCAGACCCCACTTCCCTTAAAAGACAAAAACATAAACGTTCCTTATACTAAATTTACGTTTTGTTCCATATAAATGTTTTGCTATATATATATATATATATATATATATATATATATATATATATATATATATGTGTGTGTGTGTGTATATTTGCAACAAAATACAATGCACCTTTATACTAATTATTCTACGTAGATTGTGTTAAGATTGTCTGTTACAAGACATGTGCACTTGTGTTCTTGTGTACATGTACTCAATATTTTTACATGTTCCTTTGATTGGGCTTACGCCGTAAAAATGCAAACTTATTGCTATAATCAAATAAATATTTTGCCATAAAAAGTTTACATTACGCACAAAATCTAAAATTACGTTTTAAACTTTATTTTAATGATTTTCTACTTTTTATAAACACATTTGAGCTTCTAGCTTTCATTTGTGAACGTGCGTCTATGTGTGGTCACTACACAGGCCGTGATCGCCCGATTTGATGCTTGACTTGAACACGTGATCAATCACATGACCTCGGTCACTGCTGTAACAAAAAAATTACAATCATGCGTTTTAAAACAAATTACAATGCGATACTTTGAGAAAGCAAAAATAATAATTGGTTTCTCTACTGAACGACAGACTTGCAATTAGAACAACATTCCCTTCCAACCGAATACAAAACAACAAACCGTCCGCTTAAAATCCTGACTGTACACTAAGCCCGAGAAAATTAAACAAAATTGAGCACTTTTCATAAACACTGGAGTTTCAACGGATTTACATCTACAGAAACTAATATATATATATATATATATATATATATATATAAGTGTTTAAGGTTCATATATTTTTTTAAAGCATCTATTGTTAAATTTAAGAAGGAATAGGTAAAATAAATACCTTTTGAAGCATTAAGATGCGATATCAATTTTTTTTTATAAAAAAAAATATAATAAATCGAAACCGATTTTTTTTTATTTTTTTTATTAAAACTAGCATTTTTTTTTGTTAGTTTAAAGTGATACAGATATTTCGCCAAAACCTGGCATCCTCGGTCTTTCCCATTTGGCCCGGCTGTATAACAACAAGCCGGTAAAGAGATAAAAAATACAAATCCGATGACATCAGGATATATTACACACCGAGGATGCCAGGTTTTGGCGAAATATATGTATCACTTTAAACTAACAAACAAAATGCTTGTTTTAATAAAAAAAAGAAGAAAAAATCGGTTTCGATTTATTATTTTTCTTTTTTATAAAAAAAATTGATATCGCATCTTAATGCTTCAAAAGGTATTTATTTTATCTATTTCTTCTTATATATATATATATATTAATTTAAAATAAATAATATAAAATTATTTTTACAGTGCAGGGATGATAATCTCGGATGGTGGCACGGTTCGAACCACTGCCACATAATCACATTCAATGAGGGGATTTAAGTTCTATATATTTAATAATATTCTATATTTACACTCATAAGAATTGCAACACTCTCAGCTGAGAAATCTTCACAACTCTTTTTTACATGCAGCTATTTTTCTCCGAAGATCTTGCAGCTCAAATTAAACACACAATTAGAAGTTACAAGTAATAGCAGGAAAAAGTATCTATTAGATGTGATTCTTACGATGTTCCTAAAATATATAAAGAATTTTTGTTTTCTTTGGCTTAAAGAAGCTTATACAACAGGACATGTAAATCAGCGCCAGTATTTTATAATGGAAAGGTGGGCGAGCTTGAATCAAGATTTGAAAAGGAGTTATCCATGAAACAATCAGAGCGAAGAGGATTAACGATTAGATTTTTTCGATACGAAATCTTTCGTTAAGATTTTTAAAAAATGACTACGCGTGTACAGATGCGATAGGATGTGCAGCTTTATTCGATCAATAAGTCAATGAAACGTATATCTTATATCGTCGTTTAAAAACGTAAAACAATAAATCACTCAACTCTGTTAAAGGACAGAGACGCTATCTTCATGCGAAGTTGCTACATAGTTCATGGTATTAAATCATAAATGTACATTCATTGCATGAAAACACATCATTAAATCATCAAATGTACATTCATGTCACTACTTTTTTAATTTGATTTATTTATAAACAAGTCACTTTTTATGTATGTACTATAACGAGTATGTATTTTTGTATCATGTATTTTGTATTATGTATTTTTGCATCATGTATTTTTGTACTATGCATTATGTATTTTGTATTATGTATTTTTGCATCATGTATTTTTGTACTATGCATCATGTATTTTTCATAATGTATTTTGTATTAGGTATGTTTGTCGTATGCATTATGTATTTTGTATTATGTATTTTTGTATTATGTATTTTGTATCATGTATTTTTGTCGTATGCATTATGCATTTTGTATTATGTATTTTTGTATCATGTATTTTTGTACTATGCGTTATGTATTTTGTATCATGTATTTTGTATAATGTATTTTTGTATTATGTATTTTTGTATTATGTATTATATATATGTATTATATATTTTTGTATTATTTTTTTTACTATGCATTATGTATTTTATATTATCTATTTTTGTGTCATGTATTTTTGTATTATGCATCATATATTTTGTATTATCTATTTTTGTATAATGTATTATGTACTTTGTATTATATATTTTTGTATTATGTATTTTTGTACTATGCATTATGTATTTTGTATTATGTATTTTTGCATCATGTATTTTTGTACTATGCATCATGTATTTTTCATAATGTATTTTGTATTAGGTATTTTTGTCGTATGCATTATGTATTTTGTATTATGTATTTTTGTATTATGTATTTTGTATCATGTATTTTTGTCGTATGCATTATGCATTTTGTATTATGTATTTTTGTATCATGTATTTTTGTACTATGCATTATTTATTTTGTATCATGTATTTTTGTATTATGTATTTTTGTATTATGTATTATATATATGTATTATATATTTTTGTATTATTTTTTTACTATGCATTATGTATTTTATATTATCTATTTTTGTGTCATGTATTTTTGTATTATGCATCATATATTTTGTATTATCTATTTTTGTATCATGTATTATGTACTTTGTATTATATATTTTTGTATTATGTATTTTTGTACTTTGCATTATGTATTTTGCATAATGTATTTTGTATTATGTATTTTTGTCCTATGCATTATTTTGTATCATGTATTTTGTATCATGTATTTTTGTACTATGCATTATGTATTTTGTATTATGTATTTTTGTATTATGTATTTTGTATCATGTATTCTTGTATTATGTATTATGTATTTTGTATTATATATTTTTGTATTATGTATTTTTTACTATGCATTATGTATTTTGTATTATCTATTTTGGTATTATGTATTTTTGTATTATACATCATGTATTTTGTATCATGTATTTTTGTATCATGTATCATGTATTTTGTATTATATATTTTTGTATCATCTATTTTTTACTATGCATTATGTATTTTGTATAATCTATTTTTGTATTATGTATTTTTGTATTATACATTATGTATTTTGTATCATGTATTTTTGTATTATGTATCATGTATTTTGTATTATATATTTTTGTACTATTTATTATGTATTATGTATATTTATATATTTTTTATATATGATTTATCATGTATATTTTGTATTATGTATTTTTGTACTATATATTGTGTATTATGTATATTTATATATATATATTTATATATAATGTATTATGTATATTTTTCTATCATGTATGTCGTCACTAACTAGTCACCTATTATCAAAGGCCAATGGCCACTTGTGAATAAGGGTCAATGAGTTTGTCACTTGGTCAAACAGCAGCACGTTAAGAGGACTAGACACCGATGGGTTAAATGGGCAGGGTTTGATAATTATTCAAGAGGACAGCTCGACAGGAATTTGTTAACATTGGACATGAACCGTACTGTAGGCGGCCGGGAAGCAGCACCGTGGTATTGTCGTCTACTACACATGGGAAGCTTTTGGAAATAAACTTTGTTCATGGAAGTTCTGTTTAGCTTTAGGTACAGAGAGAGGGGGAAGGGAAATATTTTAGACTAGTGGTAGCTAAACGGGTTTTGGTGTAAATGTTTTACAGGGGTGGGGCAGAGATTCGAGCTGAGATAATTGAAAGCCGTATATTAGCAATCGAATAAAATTTGAGAAAACATACAATTGTTACATAATCTTTAAATTTGAGTAACATTTCTAGAATTTTCAAATGATGTATTGAAAGCTTCAATTCTTTTGCACTGTCATTATTTATAGAATTAAACTAGCTACCGGAACAGTAGCAGACACTCGCTATGAAGCGAGCTGACAACAGAAGATATTGTTGTTTGGGAGAAACAGCTTAATTTGTGGGCTTGTATATAAGAAATATTTCCTCGGCTGTTTTACTGGTGGAATACCCCATTTCAGCCGCCAGACAATGTCGGGTCATCAGGAGAGAATACGCACTGTTTCAGGGGTTTTCTCTCGACTGCTTCTTGGCGTATCGGCCCTCTCACTGATGTGAGGTCTCATTATCTGAATGACATTTCTAATCTAACTGTTCAATTAAATCAAAACAACTGACTGTTCAACGACTTAGCATCTCACGTGTCGTTTGATGACTCAGCGTCTCGTCTGTTCTAGTTGTTAACGGATGAGCGTCTTACGTCTTTGTTGTATAAAAACGTTCTCTTATATCGAAGAGAAAGATTTGTTTTGAAATGAATAAATAAATAAAAATAAATAAAATAAAGTAAATAGCCTAATAAATAAATAAAATAAATATAAATGTATAAATACCTAAATAAATAATATTCCTAACATTAAATACCTGAATAAAAATAAATGATTCAAATCAAATGAAAGTTATTTAGAAAAAATAGCAAAGTGCAACAAGCTATGAAAAAAGAGTCAGCAGACGATATCTTCATCCACATACAGTCTGAATATTTGCAGAAGTCCGTTTTAAACCTGGATATGGTAGTCATTGTAACGACCTCCTCTAGCAAGTTGTTCCACAGAGCAGAAACACAGGCAGATAATGCTGCCTTTTTTATTTAGTCGAAAGTGACGGTGACACGTCTTTTGCGCGTTCCCGCGGAGAATGCGACTTATCGCTGGGTGAAAGATCATCGATAGGTAGATTTAAATTCACGTTGATGATTTTGCACGCCAGAACCAAGTCTCCTCAGTTCATCCTCTACTATAGTGCGAACAGATTTAGTATTTGGAGCCGCTCTTTGTGCGTAAGCGTGGAGTTTCTCGTCACCATCCTTGTTGCCAACCGTTGAACACGTTCAAGGGGTACGATATCTTTTTTTTTTCAAATAAGGATTTGTTGCTTGAATGGCATCCTAAAGAATGGGCAGTACAAGATGAATGTTTAAGGGGCGGAATATTTATACCGTAGGGTTGGTATCCATTCGATGGACGTCCGACGCGAACGCAAACCCCGCGATATTATTGTACGATCTGTGGAGAGAACAGATGCTTCAATTTGATTAAAGCTCAAAGGGAAATAATGATTTTAGCTCGAGTTTTGCATCCTCAGATGAAATATAAAAAAGTACTATTTTTGCATTAGGTCTTCGGAGATCCAATCTTAAAAAAGAGAAGAGTGATAACGTTCGTACGAACAAGGAATTGTTATGGAGTATTGTTATATAGATAGATATAACACTACAATATTAATATTTGTATTGTTATATAGATAGATATAACACTACAATATTAATATTTGCGTCTAGTAAAAAACTGAGCGGGGGATTTGAATACTACAAAACTGGGTATAGCCATCCCTAAAATATATGTTTTTAGTAATTAACATTTATCTTCATCGTGTGTCGTTCTGTATTTGACCCAACCCATAGGTACTGTGTAGAAAACCGTCATTGTTGTTGTCGAATTTTGTAAAAAAAAATTGTAAAAAACAGTACGTATTCATTGTTCTGGTCAAATTTTGTGAGAAAAATTGTAAAAAACAGTATGTATTCATTGTTCTGGTCGAATTTTGTGAGAAAAATTGTAAAAAAACAGTATGTATTCATTGTTCTGGTCGAATTTTGTGAAAATAAGTTTGTAAAAACATAACGTATTCATTGTTATGGTCGAATTTTGTGAGAAAGATTGTAAAAAACAGTATGTATTCCTTGTTCTGGTCGAATTTTGTGAAAATAAGTTTGTAAAAACATAACGTATTCATTGTTATGGTCGAATTTTGTAAAGAAAATTGTAAAAAACAGTATGTATTCATTGTTCTGGTCGAATTTTGTAAAACAAAATTGTAAAAAAAATTACGTATTCATTATTCTGGTCGAACTTTGTAAAAAAACAATTGTAAAAAACAGTATGTATTCATTGTTCTGGTCGAATTCTGTGAAAATAAATTGTAAAAAACAGTATGTATTCATTGATCTGGTCGAATTTTGTAAAAAAACAATTGTAAAAAACAGTATGTATTCATTGTTCTGGTCGAATTTTTTAAAAAGAATTTGTAAAAAACAGTACGTTGTCATTGTTTCGGTTGAATTTTGTAAAATAACAATTGTAAAAACACTATGTATTTATTTTTCTGGTCGAATCTTGTAAAAGAAAATTGAAAAAAACAGTATGTATTCATTGTTCTGGTCGAATTTAAAAAAAACAATTGTAAAAACAGTATGTATTCATTGTTCTTGTCGAATTTTGTAAAAACAGTATGTATTCATTGTTCTTGTAGAATTTTGTAAAAAAAATTGTAAAAAACAGTATGTATTCATTGATCTGGTCGAATTTTGTAAAAAAACAATTGTAAAAAACAGTACGTATTCATTGTTCTGGTCGAATTTTGTAAAACAAAATTGTAAAAAACTGTATGTATTCATTGTTCTGGTTGGATTTTGTAATGTATCGTTGGAAACCCAACAAATACAATTGTTTTTCTTTCCTCGTTGACAGAGGAAAAAACAACAAAAGCCGTGTTTCACCAATATTAATTAGTGCGAAAAGTCAATTAATTGTGCTGCTGATTCAAGAATTACATAAAAAAATTAGGTTTACTGAACGGAAATCTATTTGTGTTCTCATTTTACGAAAAATAGACTCGGTGACATTTACGCTAATTCCTGCCATTCGCGCTTTTTATTATCGATTCTTGAGATTAATCATTAGGAAATTAATTATAACATAAAGATGAACCAGCTTAAACCGAACACAGAAAATCGACGCAAAATGATATAAAAAAAATGTCCGCTGCGCAGAATTCTGACTAATAAATAAGCTTATTATTTTATTCAATGGCTTCGGCATGATCTGCCAAAAATATTTTGAAGAATGCCTCTATTTAATGTAAGCTATCTCTATTTATATATGTATATGTTTATATATAGGTATGTGTATATGTTTATATATTTATATGTACAGGTTTTAAACCTAAACTAATTAACCGATCATCATGAAATTTCGAAAACAGATCATAGACGTAACAGTTGGCAATATGAGATATATTTAGTTTAATGTATTGTGCGCAGAAGGAGTATGAAGGAAGTAGAAGCCCTTCGTAAAAATTTAGATACCTCCGATGTTTGTGAAATTTTAACAATAGGTATCAGACATAAAGTAATAAATTGATGGTTCAGTAGGTTAGGGGTTATAAGTGACCAACTTACACACAGGCGTACAAAAAGGGGTCAGTTATAATATAGAGAAGACTGTGTATCTGATACTCTTTGTTTTAATACATTTTTTATTTTTTATATTCCACTCTATAATAAATACCACTGTATATATATATATATATATATATATATATATGTGTGTGATTTTATGAAGGCTTACCAAAGCATTCCTTTCAAGACACCAATGATCACCATTAAAGATATTTTTTCTTACAAATACTATTTATTCAAATTAAATGTTTTTTCCTACACGTGTTTCACTACCAAGCAGTTACTTGCTTGGCAGATCATCAGGGAAATTAAATGTCTGGAATACTGGTTTCAACTGCCGACAAAACACAATGTGGCGTTGTAATAGTTGAGGTCACTTAAGAAGAGAAGAGGAAAAAAATAAAAATAAAAATAAGTTACCTCAACTATTAACGCCACATTGTGTTTTGTCGGCAGTTGAAACCAGTATTCCAGACATTTAATTTCCCTGATGATCTGCCAAGCAAGTAACTGCTTGGTAGTGAAACACGTGTAGGAAAAAACATTTAATTTGAATAAATAGTATTTGTAAGAAAAAATATATCTTTAATGGTGATCATTGGTGTCTTGAAAGGAATGCTTTGGTAAGCCTTCATAAAATCACATATAAATGCTCTGTACTCTGTAATCGAGTATCATCGAGCTTGTTTTTTATTGGAACAACCCCGGTCTTCACTGAATGATCTATTTTATAAGTGAAAAATCTAAATCTATATATATATATATATATATATATATATAGCATTAGATAAAGTGAAAGAATAAAATAAGGTGCGAATCAAATTTTATTACAATTCAATGTTCAAGCAAAGTAATTGAAAGTCCTTAACTCATGAGCTTTCAAAGAAAATCTTCTCCTCAGAGGACCATTACAGCACTAACATTACTGCAGGTAATAAAATTAAACTTTGAAAATATACAAAAATATATAAAATACATAAAAAGTATATAAAACATCAAATATATCGGCAGAAAACACTTATACTGTTCATCCAAGTCATAAAGTTTAAAACAATTTCAACAAAGATGTCAAAGAAGTCGATTAAAAAACAATCCAGGTGGTGAATGGTATTCCGAAAACGAAAAAGTTATCCAGGCGGTAGATTTGTTTGCTATCGATGCAGTAGATGACAGTGAAAGGTGTATTTAGGGTGTATTCAAATTAATAAAACGATAGAAAAAACAAAATCATATGAAAAGTTCAGAAAACTCATTGGTGTTGAATATTATAATGTCCAATTAAGGGTTCTTATGAGCTGATAGGAGTTGTGCAAACCATAACTTCCTGATTAAAAATATTAGTTGCCTCTTATATCTTTTGTTGTATTAACCTTATATATATATATATATATATATATATATATATATATATATATATAAAATAAAATATAGTAACACAAAATTACATAATCATCGATGCAATAATTTATTTCAACCTTGTGGTATTTTCAAGCATCCGATTTAGACGATTACATTTTTGAAACTGAAAAAAGTTTAGATTCACACTTGAAAATTCAAATATAATTGAAGAGAGAGGGGGTGACAACCTATTTAATACATATTTAAAGAGAGGGGGAAATTTGAAGCATATCTAATCTATAAGTATTAATTGAGAGGGGGAATTGCCTAATTTATTACAGACAGGGAAGGGGAGGCCATATGTATAAGTAGAAATTGTAACATTGGGCAAAGATGAGGATGAAGGAGGGGGGTAATGTTTTTTAAAAAAAATCGGGTAGTGTCAACAATTACCAGTATTAAACCTCATCTCATTGGTTGATGACACCAACTGTCTAGCGATCAATGTATATTGTGGGGAGGTGACCTAAAAAAAGAAAAGAAAGGGGATTTGAAAATAGATACAGACTAAATTCTGAGACGAACTCACTCACGTACACACACATACGCATGCATAAACACGTACACATCATATGTACATACAAACCTATACACCCACACACATACAATTATACACAAACATATATATATATATATATATATATATACATATATATATATATATATATATATATATATATATATATATATATATATATATCAAAAACACATATAGTTTGAGCAATCGACAACCGCTTCAACACCCGGTCAGCTTCACATCAAGGGAAATACTAAATTATCAAGCCAGTTTGAAAAGCGAAAAAAAGGAAAAACCTTAAAATCAAAAAAGAAAGAGAAAAAGAGGGAAAGGGAAGGATATAAGAAAGAAAAGAAAAGGCAAAACATACATCTTAGACCCGCCACAGACACCACGTGGTGGGTCTAAGATGTATGTTTTGCCTTTTCTTTTCTGTCTTACATCCTTCCCTGTCCCTCTTTTTCTCTTTCTTTTTTGATTTTATGCCTCAATACAATGCCTTCTCATAAGGTTTTTTGGAATGTTCTGGAAAACTAAGGTATATGGTGAACTGAAATTAAAAGTCCATCAACTAGACCCTAGAACCTCTATCTCTGCCAAAAATCAGCTGAATCTATCAAGTAGTTGATGAGATACAGACACGTACACACAGATAACATGATTTCATGATTGAACTTTCTGGATCTCTGGGTTGCCTTGACTAATGATGCTGAAATTCTACACACTTATAGAACCGATAAAATAAACATTTTGTGCAAAGTTTTAACTAATTTGGTTTATTGGTTTTTGAGTTATGATTGATCAAAGAAATGAGATTTCCAGCATAGGCCATTCGTGATGTCTATTAAGGGATAGAGCACTCTCGTGTCTCCATTGATATCCGCTCGTCACAAAAAGTTTAGCGAGTAAAAACGCCCAGACTAAACTATTTCAATTGTTTAAAGAAAGAGAAAAAAACAGCAAGTCAGACAATCCCACGTTGTCTGTGATAAATTTAGTAAGCAATCCGTTACTTTATTTCTATAATGTATCGTTTTGTTTTATTTGTTTCTTTCTTATTTTAGAAAGTCGACCTTGGGTTGACTTTCGGCAGCCTTGTAACTCTCGCTTCTCTTATTTTGTCCTTTAGTCCTTACATTCGATAAGCGATGTTTATGACAAAGTGGAGAGAATTGCTTTATTCTGGGTCGGAATCTATCTATCGAACACTTATCGTTGGCTAGTTTTTTTTTTTTACTTTGAAGCAGTATTTTTTAGCTTCTTATATCAAGTGGCTTCATGCAGTGTCTCGAGCGATTTCCATTAAAAAAAATACGTTTCTTTTTTTTCTATGTTTGAAACTTCCTTGCTTGAAACGCTATCTTTCTTTTGCATTTTTTAAAACTAACTTTATTGACTAAGACGTTATTTTATATGAATATGAATATTAGTGCGAACACTAGCGAAGCATAATTGTTCTATCATTTTTGACGTAAGGTGTACACTTGTATGCAATAATATGTACAGTTTAAACATTATTTTATCATGTGCAATGACGTTCAGTAAATGATATTATGTGATACGCTTATGAAACAAAGTAACAAACAAATTTCAGGTGCTGAGCAAAGTAGCTTCACCTAGTCTATTTTCAATTTCTATAATTTATTTTAACTTTTATAATATTGAACACTTTTTAAGATGTTAGAATGATTTTCCCAAATTTTTCTAAATTTATTTTAAAAAAAATTAATCAGAAAGTAAATAAAAACGTATTTAATTCCCTCTGTCGTAACGTAACCTTTTTTCGTAACGTCATGTCGAAACGTTATGTCGTAACATTAGGGCAGGATGTTGTGTCGTAACGTCATGTAACGTTATTAGGGACATAGAAATACCTAACCTTTTATAGACTTATCGTTTACATATCTTTTGTATATCGTATTATGTTATTTCATCCACGTCGCCATGTACATACCCCCCGAGCGCATTTTCTTTCGGTGTCATCGTGTTTCCTGGCACCAAATATTTGCGCGCTAAACTCATTCCACATAGAAAATTGATATTTTTTCGTAACCAAGTAAAATAATCCTCGTTCGAAATGCCGTGTTTTAACCACTGGTCTTCCCTATCATTTGTGGTCAGGGGATTAAATTAGATTAACACCGGCTCTAATACGCCACCGGCTTTGCACGGCATTATTCCCCGGTGACAAGTTGAAAACTAACGCAGCAACGCTGATACTGGGGCTAATATCAGCGGATCGTGTCTAGAAAAGTGGTTTAGGACGAAACATGTAAAGGATAAAACGGTGGTTTTAGGGACATTGAAGTTGTTCGCTATTTCGTTTTTGTTAGGTAAGAGAGATTAAGTGGAAAAAGCGGATATACCGGCACAATACAATCAACTTAACTCATATGGCAATATTTGATACTTCGACTTCATTATAATTTTCGCTCATTTTCAAGTCTTTAATAATATAAACGAAATATACAACAGTTTATGAATTATCGAATGAAATCGAAGCGGAATACATAGTGTCACTGATTGTGACCCATCGCGTCACACGTTGTATAGTCTAATTTTATTTCCTTTAATTCATAACAGGTATAACAAGATTTTAAATAGGGACCTACAAAAGATTAACTATGAAACTTGTTTTTTTTTATGTTGCCGGGACAGACATAAGAGCTTATTCGTTTTTTTGTATTGCTACTGCTATGCTGGTATAGATATAAATACTTAAGATCAATATTAATACTTAAGATCAATATTAATACTTAAGATCAATTTTAATACTTAAGATTAATATTAATACTTAAGGTCAATATTAATACTTAAGATCAATATTAATACTTAAGATCAATGTTAATACTTAAGATCAATATTAATACTTAAGATCAATATTAATACTTAAGATCAATATTAATACTTAAGATCAATATTAATACTTAAGATCAATGTTAATACTTAAGATTAATATTAATACTTAAGATCAATGTTAATACTTAAGATCAATGTTAATACTTAAGATCAATATTAATACTTAAGATCAATGTTAATACTTAAGATCAATGTTAATACTTAAGATTAATATTAATACTTAAGATCAACGTTAATACTGAAGGTCAATATTGATACTTAAGATCAATATTAATACTTAAGATCAATATTAATACTTAAGATCAATATTAATACTTAAGATCAATTTTAATACTTAAGATTAATATTAATACTTAAGGTCAATATTAATACTTAAGATCAATATTGATACTTAATATCAATATTAATACTTAAGATCAATATTAATACTTAAGATCAATATTAATATTTAAGATCAATATTAATACTTAAGATCAATGTCAATACTTAAGATTAATATTACTACTTAAAATCAATATTAATATTTAAGATTAATATTAATACTTAAGATCAATGTTAATACTTAAGATCAATATTAATATTTACGATTAATATTAATATTTAAGATCAATGTTAATACTTAAGATCAATGTTAATACTTAAGATCAATGTTAATACTTAAGGTCAATATTGATACTTAATATCAATATTAATACTTAAGATCAATATTAATACTTAACATCAATATTAATATTTAAGATCAATGTTAATACTTAAGATCAATATTAATATTTACGATTAATATTAATACTTAAGATCAATATTAATACTTAAGATCAATATTGATACTTAATATCAATATTAATACTTAAGATCAATATTAATACTTAAGATCAATATTAATATTTAAGATCAATATTAATACTTAAGATCAATGTCAATACTTAAGATTAATATTACTACTTAAGATCGATGTTATTACTTAAGATCAATATTAATACTTAAGATCAATATAAATACTTAAAAAAGGTATTAATGCTTAAGATTCATATTAATTAAGATTAATATTACTGCGTTAGTGGTTATTATTATATTATTAAAATTGTTGTAATCATGCCGCTGAAATCGTTTTTGTTTGAAGACATTATTTGATGGAGTCGAAGCGTTGACTTATTGAACATCTGAAAGATTGATCTAGATTCGCATTTTGAATGGGTAAAGATCATCATGCAACTAACTGAGCAAGTAAAGTACCTGTTCTGTAAAAAAATGGCGGAGAGAAATTAAGATGTTCTACTCTAATAGCTTCTCTCCTCGGTCAACTTGCCTTTGGAATTCTCTTCCTGCTCCCGGTTTCCCCAATCATACAAATATGCATACATGCAAATGTAATGTGAACAAACATCTTCCTGTTCAACTCCCCGTCCAGGTTGCCCTCTATAAATCTGGCCGATATCGCAGTAGCTACTTACGCCTCGGTGACAAAATGTCTTGCTTGTACGACTAAAAGTAAAAGAGATGTTGTGGCTTTTCTTTTATGCTGTCATCCTTGTATAATTCTCGGATAAAATCGTTCAATATGGCTGATGAAGTAGGGCACATAGTATGAATCCTACTCAAACGGTCAATTTGGTCTGCTTCACTTGTGTCGTAAATCGCACCAATATTAAACAAAGAATTTGTTTTCTGTAAGTCATTGCATAACATTTAAATATCTGTTGTTTTTTTTAATATTCAGTCGTTTTATATATCTTATTATTAAAAAAGTTCCATTTCAAAAGAAACAAAAACTGAATAAGAAATTGACAAACGTTGAAGTTACATTCAAAGTTTTATTACATTTTTTAATCTTTAAATAAAAAGAGCTCCACTTCTAATATACAGGTTAAACTTTCGATTTAAAACAAATGCACATGCAAAATACAAGTAAAAATTTAGTGCAACAAATACGTAGAAGACATTGCCAAGGCTGCTGCAAAGAAGGTGAGCCTCCTCTAACATGCTAGAAAACTACACACACCTGCCAGTGTTCTATATCTCTACAAAGCAATCATTCACCAATGCATGGAGTATTGTTGCCACATCTGAGCTGGATCAGCAACTACTAGTATCTCTCTATGAGACAGGGTCCAAAAAAGAGTCGCCAATCTAATAGGTCCCTCACTATCCACCAAGATCCACTCCCTGTTTTATCGCTGCAATGTTGTATCACCGTGCTTGTTTTGCAAGTACTTGAATGGAATGTGCTCAATTGAACTAGCGGCACTGGTGCTCTCTCGACGTAAATACCCTCGACCAACCCGACAAGCAGCAAAATCCCACCCATTCATTGTAGAGGTCTCAACATACCGGAAAGCTTTCTACTCTAAAAGCTTCTTTCCTCGAACTGCCAGCATCTGGAATTTTCTACCCGATCCCTGCTTCCCTTACTGTAATAACAAGCAGACATTTAAATGTAATGTAAACAGACATCTCGCTGCACAACTCACAACTTAGGATGTCCTTGTTGGTATGGCCCCTAACTCACAGTACCCTTTCACGTATCAAGTGTTATGTGCCCCTTCTGGGCTGAATGAAAGTTTTTTTTTAATTCTATTTTTTAATTTGAAGATAAAAATCTAAAATAATCATCACTCTCCCAGTGATGAAGGCGATGAATGGAGCACGGATATCTTGCACGTTTGTATTCCATCTACACGTGACATCATCGGCTTTTTCATGTTTTGATATTCTTTTACTATGGTGGGTGACTAACCGTCTTCCTCTCCACTCTTATATATCAACGTTGATGGGAACTGTAAAGCTTAGGCAGGGGCAAAGTTAAACACGTATTATTCTTAAGACTTTATTAACTAGTGTGTGCTGTGTCATAGATACGGCAGTAACAGCTGTGACTAAACGCAGTCACAGAATTAATGGTGTTACAATGCGTATATAACGCAGTCAAGCCTGATACACGCAACGTTTGCTAATCTGACTATGCGACAGATTGCATTATGTTACATAATACCAATAGCGCGTATCAAGTGATCTATTCTGTCACATGCTATTTTAAAACTTAACATATAAAAACCATTCCCATTCACAAGACTTACGATTATGTCCAACGAAGAGGCCTGGTGGCTCGATTCCGTATTTAATTAAAAGAAAGGAACTCCCAATTATTTATTTAAAGAAATAATCCCCATAGAATTATACGTGGACGAAAGAAAGAGAAAATGAAATATATAAAGAAATATTGTGCTGTTCTGAAGAGACTATGAATTAATCTGCTTTCTGTCCGTCTTCATAAACGAAGCCGCCATTGTACTATGGCGATAGACTCCAATCACAATTGCACCCGGCACGTGTGTTAACGATATCTATACATAAAAAAAACGCCGGGATGAGAATTACTCGTGGACAAAAGAATAAAATGAAATTAACAATGAAAAAAAAGGGAGGGAAATGACGGACGTTAGTTTAAGACTGATGGTACGCCCGATAAGCAATGAACTAAGTAAGCCTTGCACACTTTGAATCTAGGTTTCATTTTCCGGGTCAACAATAGCGTAATTTCTAAAACAATAAATGCAGTGGTCGCGAGATAAGAGGGAGGGTTTATTAATCTTCAGGGGGGGGGGTAGATGATGAAAATGAAGTTTAAAGACAATGTTGGTCAGGTATTTAGTGACGAATAAGCGAAGATTATGTTGCGGTGAACTTGAATCTAAGAGTTCAACTTGGTTCACTCCGCATCATTCAAACGTTGATTAAGTTGACGTCGTTCAACGTAGTTTTACGTGATCTATTACGTTTTTTTGTCTTTATTTTTTCTACTAAATGCTGTTTCCTTTATCGCGATTACATTCTTAGGCTATTCAGAAAATATTTTAAGTTTTCTGTTTTTCATCGAAAATTACGGTGAAAATGTGCTTCGCCAGTGTTCGCAGTAAGATTCATATGAAATCCAAAAAATGCGCAAGAAATTTTATTTTTCATATATAAATTATTATAATTAAAAATATCAACCGTTGACGTTTTAATAAAAGCAGAATATTTCGTTCCGAATTCATTTCAGACGACGGGGTTGCCCGATTTGTCATTGCTTTCGTGTTTCCCTATAACAATTGAAATAGTTTTGTTCCATACATTTTTACTCGCTAACCTATTCGGGGCGGGATGTATTTTCATATATGAAGAGTTCGAAAGCAAAACGCGATAAACGCCGTTTTTTTATTATGAAGCTATCAGTTCAAAAAGTGTGGTATTCTGTTACGTCTGGTGTTTACACGTAGTTATCGGTTTAATAACAACTCAAAAATGAAGGAAGGACGAAGTAGAATCTTTAACAAATTTATTTAACAAAAACACTGCTTAAATGAAATGTAGAAAAACCGCTGGACGCGAGATGCTTGTTTGATGATGAGAGCTGTTCTGTTTACTTGTTCAACTGTCATGGCAGACGACTTCTTTTTATCCACGGGCGATAACTCTTTTCTTTTGTCTAAGGGAAATAATTCGCTTCAGGGTTGTTAGGTTGCCCTAACAATGTCAACACTCGACCACGTCCGTAAATAATATTTTACAGGATATGATACCGACATAATTTCTTTTTGCTTTCATTTAAAAAGAAAACTTGTAGGGGTTAGGGTTAGGGTTAGTCGAAGTTTGCATTTGATATATTTGTCCGTTATTGTTTAATGTCCCAATGTAAACACATTGAATTTATCGCATTTTGCATTCGAACTCTTAATATATAAATATACCACTACATAAATATTGGTCTTAATTATTAAGGGGATGATTTTACATGCTTAATAATTGACTCATTTATTTTTATAAATTTTAAATAATTTCTTTCAGAATACAATTATGAAGACTCTAAGACCTTAATAAATCAGTCCAAACTCAGTCTTAATACATCCTAAACAGCCGCCAATACCAACAGAGAATTTGGAAAAGAGTTCACAAGTTATTGGAAAGCACGACGGTGGTTTCGAAAATTCCGTAATCGTAATTTGAACCTCGAAGACAAAGAAGGTAATGGTCAACCATGCGCTCTTTACAATAAACGTTTGATAGCATTTATTTGACAAAACCCATAACATAATGTTTCGAAGTATTTTAGATGAGGATTGATAATTTGTATTATTTGGACTGTTCAGACTACTGTTCGTCAGAGGTCGACAGAAAGATTCCCGAGATCGACAAGATGCACCCGAAGGAGGTCAGAGATAACGTGCGCCGAAACGTTGTTAGAATAACATCCAAAATGTGTACAGTAGTCCGAATAATCCATAAAATAATGTTAGAAAAATATCTAAGGCACTCGATGCCCTATTTTAACGTTGCCCGGCCATCAAAAGCAATTTTGTAAGGCGAAATAGCTCGATCGTTGGGTTTTCGCATGAGCTCAATAAATAAAAGTTTGTTTATGATATCAGTAATTATTTTTCGAACAACTTTATATTTCACGGCATATTTTTGATGAGATAGCCTTTATAACATTTATTTTTAATTCGGGTCATTTTTTGAGGATTTAATTACCTTGAACATGTAACGATGGTAAAACAAATTATTTTGATGGGGATTTTTTCATGGCAATGTCTGTAGCTGGATCGTAACCATTATCTACAACATAGGTAAACATTTGTGTCAAGTCATACAGGTTATTGTACTTAATATATCTATACCCACCGTTGCGGCGGGAGAGAGAGATAGGGAGAGAAAGATAGAGAAAGAGAGAGAAAGAGAGAAAGGGGGGGAGAGCAGGAGAGAGAGCGAGAGAGAGAAGAAGAGAGAGAGAGAGAGGGAGAAGAAAAATACATCCCATCACGTCCCTATAGCTTAATACCTGTACCACATGTTGGGGAAATAGTGTGAGACAGGATCGGGAGAGAGAGAGAGAGAGATAGATAGATAGATAGATAGATAGATAGTTAGAGAGAGAGAGATAGATAGAGAGAGAGAGTTAGATAGATAGATAGATAGATAGTTAGAGATAGATAGATAGATAGAGAGAGAGATAGATAGATAGATAGATAGATAGATAGATAGATAGTTAGTTAGATATATATATATATATATATATATATAGATAGAGAGAGAGAGAGAGAGATAGATAGATAGATAGAGATAGATAGATAGATAGATAGATAGATAGTTAGAGAGAGAAAGAGAGATAGATAGATAGATAGATATATAGTTAGAGAGAGAGATAGATAGATAGATAGATAGATAGAGAGAGAGAGAGAGAGAGAGAGAGAGATAGATAGTTAGAGAGTAAGAGAGATAGATAGATAGATAGATAGATAGATAGATAGAGAGAGAGAGAGAGAGAGAGAGAGAGAGAGAGAGAGAGTTAAAGCAAAAATTGAAATAGTCTAAGCGTCTAGCGAACTCATCCGTCCCGTCACGCACCTAGATTGCGCCTTCATCACCTCGCTTTTACTGTTTCATAATTTTTTTATATTGAAATTACATGGAAGTCAGCCTAAAAGCCCCCCCCCCCATATGGTATATTTTAGTCTAAATCCTGCAGAGAGATGTTAGGTCGTTTTTTTATGCTATAAGAGTATTAATATTATAATTTTAACACTCCTACGGCATATATTTTATATCAAGAGTGTTTCACACAAAATTTGGTAGAATTCTCACCAATAGTTTTTAACCCAAGTGTTTATTTTTAGTAATAGTAAATAATAAATAATAATAATAAATAATAAATAAATAATAATAAGTAAATAAATAAATAATAATAAATAAATAAACAATAAATAAATAAATAATAATAAAAAATAATAATAAATAATAAATAATAATAATAATAATAAATAATATTAATAATAATAAATAATAATATCAGAATTCTGACACACATCTCAGTATGTTTCTCATGAAAAATACCCGCTCAGATAGACCATCTCTTCATTATCTTGTTCCCTCTTTTGTCATTTTGATCATTGGTGACCGTCAATCTAGTTCCTGGTTCGTCATATTCGAGAGCTAGGGTCTAGTTTCCAAATTCACATCCCAAGTATGGCACAAGGTCAGCTTTAGAACGAAACTTCAGTAGTTTCCTATATTGTTTTAATGTGTTCATTTCTTTCATTATTGTTACGAATATTATCTGCATCCCGATTGTTATTTTGTGGATGGCAGTTTCTTTTATGTATTTCATGTCTTCAATTATTCTTTTAGCTATGCTTTCGTTTACTTTGTCTTTCCAGTGTTTTTGTTTCAAAAGAAGAATCTTAATTTAAAGACCTCTGATTACAACGCAGGCATTTATTTATAACAATCGTTATGTTTTAAAGATGCCTACAAACATCTCTCTAAGAGGTTCGGCCGATTGTTCAGCCTGTCATACAAAAGTTTTAAATAGCCTATTTAGATGCATCCATGCCTCTCTAGAGAAACAGAGCATCCATCGGTGTAACGGGTTCCCGTCAGATCACCGACGTTGAGCTACGTTGAGCTTGGTCATTATTTAGATGGGTAACCATGTTGGAATAACACGTGCTGTAAGCAAACATTCCATCCAGATATATAAATTTATACGATCTTTTCTGAGAACCTTAACCGGCGGCATCTCTCCTAATCACTAGCCCAGTCTAATAACACTAGATTATGCGTACACTCTTAATGTTTTTTAAAAACATTGTTAACCTCAAACGAGGCAGGCCGCCATTGTAGACGTAAGGGGCTACTGAGAATTAGAGGGAAAGTTTTGGGTAACATCCTAAGTTGGGAGCTGTGCAGCAAGATGTCTGTTTACATTAGATTTAAGCTCCTGCATGTCGGTACAGTCGGGGAAACAGGGAGCAGGGGATAGTTTAAGAAGCCGGCAGCATGAGGAAAGAAGCTATTGGAGTAGAAGGCTATCCGGCATCCGGGGACCTCCACAGTGAATCAATGGGATTTAGCTGACTGTCGGGTTGGTCTAGTGTATTTACGTCGAGGGGGTACTAGTAAAGCAATGCATTCAAGTATTTGTAAAACAAGAACAAGGATGCAACATTGCAGCAATGGGACAGGGGCTGGAGCTTAGTGGTTAATGAGTGATCTATTAAGTTGGCGGCTCTTTTTTGGACCTTGTCTAAGAGGGAGAGACTAGTGGATGATGCACCAGTCCAGATGTGGCAACAATATCCTAGTTTTTTACTCGATTTTTTTCACACTGAATTTTCTCTCCGTTCCTTTTCCACTGTTGATATCTCGTCGATACTCAGTTCATCGCACCTGTTTCTTTATTTTTTATATCTAACCTATTTGCTGTATTAACAATATATATTATTCTACGTGTGACAATCTCTGATTCTTTTAATCTTTAAAATTTTACAAAATAGTTCACAGTTGAGTATCGCTGATGTCTCTACTGATGTTAAAGTGATAAATTTGTACAACACGTTTTTCCGATGGATCCTGGCTATTAAATAATAAACAACTTATTTTACTAAACTGTCAATAATCGATTCCCATGATTAATTTATGCTGATCATTATTCTGTTGATCGTTTCGAACATCAGCTTTTAATAAAATTACACAACAATTACTGTTGTGGACCTAGGTAAGGCCGAATGAATGACACAGGAACACATGGTTTAAATGAACAAAGGTATATATTATATAATAGAAAGAAAGAGATACAAGGAGATGGTGCTCTCAACCGCCATTGCCGGTTTCCCTGGGAAGAAGAGAGCAAGTGTCACGTGCTTCCCGTATTTATAAGGTGGACGAGTCCATTAGTTCTCCGTAGGTAGGTACGGCACCATAACAATTACGATGCACAATTAATAAGAAACAACTTTTATTTTACAATTTTGAAACAATAAAAAGTAAAACTGTCATGTAAAACTTAATTCTATGAAATTATATTAGAATAATTAGATACACTTTCAATTCTTTTAGCTGAAATTTCCGGCCACTTGATGAATTAATAAATACTTGTAATTATAAGTTTAATGTAGAAATTTAATATTGCAAAATATTAACACAAATAATGTCTCAGGTGTAAGTGACAGTATTACCGACCAAACGGTTTCGAATATAACATGACTCGAAAATATTCGTGTAATTTCGACACTTTTAATATTTTTTATCATTGATGAATTAATAAATATTTTGAATTATAAAGTTTATGAAGACATAGAGAAATTTAATGTTGTAAAATATTAAATCATGTGTAACTGACAATATTACGAAATTATTTCGAATATAAGATGACTTGAAACTATTCGTGTAATTTCGACACTTTTCATATTTATCTAGGTATGATTATTATTTTTTTTTAACATAGTTCACCCCAAACAAGGCAGGCCGCCACTGTAGACGTAAGGGCTACTGAGAAAAAGAAAAGGGGAGAAGGTAGGGGGCGGTCAACCTAGATTGGGATCAGCGCAGCGAGGTGTCTGTTTACATTAGTTTTACATTTCTGCATGTCTGTACTGTTGGGGAAACAGGGGGCAGGGAGGGAGTTCCAGAGGCCAGCAGTACGAGGAAAGAAGCTATTTGAGAAGAAGGCTCTCAGACATCTGGGCACCTCCACAGTGAATGAATGAGATTTAGTTGATTGTCGAGTTAGTCTAGTGAATTTACGTCGAGGGGGCACCAGAGTAGCCAATTCACCGGAGCATAATCCATTGAAGTATTTGTAAAACAGGCACAAGGATGCTACATTGCGGCGATGGGACAGAGGCTGGAGCTTGGTTGACAGTGAGGGACCTATTAGGTTGGCGATTCTTTTTTGGACCTTGTCAAGGAGGGAGAGACTAGTAGATGATGCACCAGCCCAGATGTGACAACAATACTCCATGCATGGGCGGATGGTGGCTTTGTAGAGATACAGGATAATGTCATGTGTGAGGAGTTTACTAGCACGGTAGAGGGAGCCAAACTTCTTTGCGGCAGCCTTGGCAATGTCTTCAATGTATTTGTTCCAATTCATGTTACCTGTGAAGGTTAGGCCGAGAGGTTTGAATGATGAACTCTCAGGTAGGGTGTTATTTGCCATGGCAATCGGTGGTTGAAAAGGTTCCTTGTAGTTATTGAAGGAAAGGAGTTTTGTCTTTGCGGCATTAAAAGTTATGTATATACATTTGTATGTACACGATTTACTCCTACCTGAATTAATCGATTATTATCAATTTTGGAACATAGCTGCTTGCTGTATTGAGGCCTAATGTGGGCTATATTTATTCTAATTTAGTTTCATGCAAAGTGTGTAAAAGAGGGTGTTCGCCATTTTTCAAAATCTAGATGTCTGCGAGTTTTGTAAAACAGTAACGATAGGTATTAGACATCAATTAAAAAATTTTACCCAAATTTCAGTTTCCTAAAAGTTTATAGGTGCGCTGATTTGTGCACAATTTCTGAAATTCAAATATAGCAGATTTGCATTAAATTTTATCCATACTCATCATACAGCAATTAAGCAAGATTCCCTGAATTTCAATTCCTTTTTATGACCCTTAAGCTTAAGCCTATTGTGTGAGTCTAAGTTAAAGCACTAAAGCAGTTCAAGAGTTTTCGCATGGTGAGATCATTTCATAAATATATTTTGTAACAATAGATATTGTTAAGTGCCAGGATATGTTTTAACACTACAGATAAAAAAATAAACCCAAAGTTTAATAGGTTATGTCAGTCATAGTTTTAGATTATAACATTTAAAACATATATTACAAATAACAATATAATAATCAAGATCCGGACATCAACACTTTACAATATCATCCATATGTACAGTCGTTTCAGAAAACCACTTTATTATCAAAATGACATTCAAATAAAGCTCGAAAACATATATAGTTTTAAGTTTCAGCATATTAAATTTTAGCAACCAAAATTACAGTAAACATCAAATTGATATATTTAAAATGTCTAATGAACAACCTAATGCAAAGATAGACAAAACAATTGAAACATATATTTTTGCGAATTTTTTTCTATCTTAACCAGATACAGGAAGGCGGGAGTTCAAGACAGAAACATTAGCCATTCCGTTTTACAAAGTGAAGGAGTCTTACTCTTTTTTCTTTTTCTTTTTCCTTTCTTTCTTCTCTCTTTTCTTTTTTATTTATTTTTATTCAATAGTGAAGATAGTCTATCATCATCGAAACTCATATCCCACTGATTAGCGTCCGATGCTTTTCTAACTGAGCTATTTAATCGTCTACTTATAGTAGGGGAAATAAACATTCAGATTTTAAACACGTAAGACGAAACAATGTCCTCAACAAATCATCGTTTTTTTTCAACAAGTTTTTTTTAACTACAAAAAGGGAAACCATGGTATTACTTATTGTTTAAATATATATTGCTGTCGCTTTCGCTACCCTCTCTCTGTTTATAAACAGTCGCAGGTGATAAAAATAAAGAGTACAAATAGTGGAATTAGCCATTACAAACAAAAAGAAAATATCACCACAAGTAGTACTTTTATTTAACTCGTAGCTCTAGAGAAAGACAGAGAGAATGAGAGGGAAAGAGGGAGAATAATGAGAGATAGAGAAATAGACAGAGATAGAAAGGGAGAAAGAAAGAGATAGCGAAAGAGGGGGAAAGAAAGAGAGAAAAAGAGAGAAAGATATATATATATAACAAATGTTAAGTCTACACTATTTTGGATTTGGTTGGTTTCTCTGGGAGTTTGAGCTGCATTTTCCTTTTTTTTTTGTCTTTTTGTTTAAAATAACTCAAAGCTTCTTTAGACTATATATATATATATATATATATATAGAGAGAGAGAGAGAGAGAGAGAGAGAGAGAGAGAGAGGGGGGAGAGAGAGGGAGCAGTAAAAAATTGATTTAACTGGCTTTGCAAACTCACTTTGCCTTATATATCTAAGCCCAATGAGTCACCTTATTTATCTACCTCCCATAGCGGTAAGATGTGACACAAGGTCGGGAAAGTGGGATTTGATAAACCAGCGCCCGAGAAGGTGAGCACTCTGGCCATTAAAAATTGCCTGGGCAGTCACGTCGGCATTCCCCGGTAGGGGCGCCTCAGGTGATTAGCAATAAACTAACCTCTTCTCAAAGGGTGAGAAGGCAAAGCCTGGGAGGATGGACCTCCTAGAACTGCACAGGACCGACCGGCGTTCAGTATCCATCGGAACAGATACTACACTTTGATATTGGCCAAACGGAACAATATACATTGTGTGTGAACGAAACTATTTAAAACTGAATAAAGTTTCATAATCTATATCGCTTTTAAATCTCTCAAATAACTTATTAATGATAAAATCGAAGTGTTCAGATAACTTTGTATTTTTAATATTTTATTCTGATCAATATCATTAAATATATGCATTGTCTGTGTATTTGTTGATCGTATATCAAAACAAACAATCAGTGTAAATTTGATATAATGTAAACACTGGGAGAATATCCAATGAACACTTGCAAGTGTCCACACAATTTTCTCCAATCTAAAATTCAATGAGAGCGTAATGATTTCACTTTAAGGCACGTACAATTTATTAGCGTCGAAATCGGAAAGTTTTAATTAATCACTTAATAGAATGTAAAAATAAGACGTCCAGCCAAGATAATATTTGATATTTCTAGAAAGTTGAAATAATATTGAAACTTAAAAAAGTGTAATAATAACAAATTATGATTAAAATGTCATGTCGTCGTTTTTTTTTTTTGCTTTATCTCACGGAAAGGCAAAAAGTTTGTCAATTATTTTTCAAAACTATTCATTTCGTTTATTATCTTTTTAATTTCCGGAATAACAAACCCTTAACAACAATTAAAACAAAACAAAATGGCGCTGAATGAATTTAAAAAAAAAATTAAATGAAATATATTAAAAGAAATAAAAGAAATAAACAAGAGGAAATGGTTATTATTTTTTTTTTGCTTCTATCGTTACACGCAGACGATAACAAACGTCCACTTTCCGACATTTTCCTCGACAAATTCATTAGAAAAAGGGAAGATAATGAAAGTTTCTCGTGCTCAGGTGATCGAACCTAATTCACCAGCGAATTTAGCCTAAAGAACAAACAAGAAAATTACACTGGCAAACATCATTAAGAATAGATTAAAAGCCCCCCCCCTACTACATACGCACAGACGCAAAAGATAAAAAAGAAAAGAAAGGAGCCTACAAACCACACACAAAAACGTTCCTCGATTTCGTCCCCCAAATGAATAGTCAAATGTAATTTCTAAGCAGTGATAGTAGGGGGAGCGATGTTTCTCATTTTTTAGGCCTGATTACCTTCCTTGAATATAAGTGCTGCGTCTTCGAAAAAAAGGGAATAATTTGATATCTGTTTTATCTTTAAACGTCTATCAACAGCTATCCACGTCTAGTTCCAGTAAATTAAGAATGAATTACGAGGTTTAGACTTCATTAGACTTCTGATAAATTTACGATGATTTCTTTGTTAATAATTATACTTGTCTAAACAACATAAAAATGGAATTTTTTTAACATAGTTCACCCCAAACAAGGGAGGCCGCCACTGTAGACGTAAGGGGCTACTGCGAAAAAAGAAAAGGGGAGAAGTTGAGGGGGGGTCAACCTAAATTGGTATCTGCGCAGCGAGATATCTGTTTACATTAGTTTTAAATTTCTGCATGTCTGTACTGTCGAGGAAAAAGGGGGCAGGGAGGGAGTTCCAGAGGTCAGAAGCACGAGGAAAGAAGCTATTTGAGTAGAAGGCTCTCCAACATCTGAGGACCTCCACAGTGAATGAATGAGATTTAGTTGATTGTCGAGTTTGTCTAGTGAATTTACGTCGAGGGGGCACCAGAGTAGCCAACTCATCGGAGCATAATTATAGTCTATTTGAAAACGAGACTTGTATCCATTTATTATTCACGCGGAATTCAGAATTTAATGTTCGCGGCTTGAAAACTAGATCTATATTATAATTAAGTGCGTCTCTATATATGTACGAATATATGTGTATGTGGGTCACTAGGGTCCGCAAAAATACGATGATTCTTAAAATCGTGTTTAAGCTGTATTCATTCTCAAAACTGGTTTAAACCGATGTTTGGCAGACTTAGAGCAGCTGTCTCCCCTGGACACTTTATTTTTGTTTTTTAAGTAATTAGTATCGATTAGACGTCAACTGTTTAGATCATCGCGAAAATATAAAAACCCGATAAAATGTATTATTTTCAAAGCTTTCCGCAGCAAGTGTGAGGTGATTGTATCATTTAAGCTTATAGTTTAACATCCCCTAGAAGTTACAAGTTTTAAAATGCATGTGTATCATTGTTACCCCGTGTATACAAAGGTGTACAACATTAAAATGGGAGCTGAATTGTAAATGTTCACATCATCGCAATTCAATGTAAACAACAGTGGACAAATAAAAACAATTACATACGTAAAACAATAAGTAATTGCAAAATTAATGTATTCTTGTTAAAACAGTAAAATTGGAGAAGTAGTTTCGTTTGTGCGCAGTTTTAAACATAGAATGATCTAGTCTGCCATATTTACATCTCGACACTTTTGTAATCTACGCCATCTTATTTGTTGCAGATGGATGAATGTACATAAAATATTTATATATGAAACAGCAATGACTGAATCAAAACAAAAATGCGTTTGTGTCAAATAATACTTTGATATTAAGTCGTTACAAAAATAATGGCCGCCTGAAACTCTGGGTTTGTAAAAGTAATTTAATCATATAATTTGTAGTTTATATCTGGTAAATATTAACATATATAATAATTAGTATGATTTCAACAATAATATCACTTTTTCAGATAGAAAGTATTTTGAAGCATATGATGAACATTCTAAAACATGACATTTGCCTTCCTATATTGCATGAATTCAAACTTGAGCACAATTTCACAAAAACCTCTACTGATATCAATATAGCATGAGAGGATAGATCCATAAGCGATTGGACACTACGAATGTGGTTACCAAAATTATTTAGTAGAGATGAGAGCTTTAAGGACGAAGAAGGTAAAGGACGGCCGTGTAATCTTCACAATGGACAATTGCAAGCAAACTCCACATTAAAGTGTCAGACATTTGGTGCCAGCACTGAAAGAGTTTTACGCCATTTACAGAGTATTGGAAAAGTGAAACAATTTTCATGAATAAATGCATGTGTCTGAAATCTGCCATTATTCTTGTAACGACCTAATATATCTATCAATGAACATTGGTTTTTATTATAGAATATGTTGCGATCTGTTTCAATGAAATAGACAGCACTAATCAAGGTAAAGGCTGAACGACTGCAGTTACAACGATATTTCGTCAAAAAAGATAAATAGTATATATATATATATATATATATATATATATATAGATGTTGATAGATAATAAATATATCAATATATATATATATATATATATATATATATATATATTTATATACATATATGTACGTTTAGATGAAGTAAATTTTATAATTCAGAGACCATATGATGTGTGAAACAACTCGATATAATTATTTAAAAATGGAAACAAGCCGACACTAAACAGTGGTGTATCATAACAGAAGGTACATTTGATGTAATGTAGCTAATGCTCTTTCATAACAACTGATGTGGTTGAATGGACAAGTGTATGTGACACCTAAAGGTCAGAAGTGACCCCAGAACGGAAGTCAACGAACCCTCTTTGCTGGCGACACTTCAATCAGAGGAGACGTGTCAAAAGCGCCTTCTCGAATGGGGTGGCAAGCATAGTGATAAAAGCCATCCGTTTCTTTCTTTCTCACGCGCGCATGCAAGGTACTCGCCTCTCTAATTTGTCTCTTATTTCAATAAATCTTTTTTATTAATACACATCTGATTCCGATTGGTTTTCTCAAAAGACGCCCAAGAACCTGGCTCATCTACCGGCGTATAGCAGTAAGAGAAAACGTAAGAAGACGTTATCTCATGTTTTATTACCCCCATTATATATATATATATATATGCATATATATATAAATATATACATATATATACATATATATAAATATATATATATATACATATATACATATATACATAAATATATATATATATATATATATATATATATATATATATATATATATATATATATATATTACTGCCCGACGAAAAGGTCAGGAAAATGTAATGCCTGGGTTATATATCAATACTTGTTATTGCTTACTGAGGCGTTTACACTGAAAAAGAAGAAAAAACAAGTAGAACGAATTAATTAACTTAATTAATCACGTCCCTCAGACATGGAATATTACATCAATAAATAGACATGGAACAGTACATTAACACTAATACAAGTAAACTGTTACTTCGATTTAAAAACTGAAAATTATACAGAGTTAGGGGGTTAGTTCGATGTTATAAAGTATGTACACATTTTATGTCTACACTTAATGGAGATTTCAGATTTTTTGTTAAGGAGTTGTCATATAACACTAAATCAATTGATTTACTATTTCTCATTAAGCCACATATAACATGGTGTCTTTAGAGATTTGCATGTTCTTGCCTTTTTAATAATTTTTCACTTAACTATTGGCATTTTATTATTCGATTAGTTACTAAAAATATTGAGTAAGTAATGTTTTACTCTCATAATTTTATGATTGAAAGAACATGTAAGGTTATAGCATCTTTCTTTAAAAATATTTTCTTTCGCTTTTTATAGATAATCTATGTTGTCTTGGTTTTTACTTTGTTGAAATTGTTGCATAGATATACTTCTTTTGTAGAGGGCATTTATTTACGTTTTTAAAATTGCAAATATCCTTTTAGTGCTATCTTTTCTATTTATGTTACGGCCTGTTCTTGGCTGACTTTATTCCCAGTGTTCTTTTAAAAATGTTTTCCTATTATTCTTTTTAATAATACTTTCAAGTTTATTGCAATTATAGCTTATTTTAACTGTATTTTTGTTAAATATCGTATAATAGATATTATTTTTTGTAAAGTGTAAAGTAATTAAGTTTAGCGATTCCTAGTTTAATTTTAACGATTTGTTTAAATGGAGGTGTAAACCAGATTATATTCATACTTCTTTTTCTCGATTTGTTAATAGATATTTCAGATTTATTATAGTAAATAATCTTATATAACCGCTGTATAGTAAGGCTTTGTTACATAAGACATTGCATTCATTAAACATTTCTTTATTTTGAGAGTTATTATTAATTTTATTTTAAACAGATTTTAGTATTATTGTTGGTGTTATCTTTCATGTACGCCTTATAGACAGCCTTCATAAGATTGAATGCTACATTGTGGAAATGTTTCATATTTGAAGTGACCTCTACCTTAAGACCTATCTTGCCATTTGTTTTAATATGCTTTTTTATTTTTTCAGATTCAATCTCAATCAACAAACCATCATCTCTGTAGAGTTCTATGCTACCCAGATCGATGTAAATTATGAGATTATACAAACTGTATTGACTAACCAGATTGGAACTCCAACTTAACAGAGTGCCAATTGAAACGTCAACAGAACGAATCTGGCTACTTTTTTTCACTGTTTGTTTTTTGTCAATAAGGTCAGCTCCTAGTTGTATTAAGTGTATCTTCAGAAATATCAGTAAGAAGCATAGCCAAATATATAGCACTCGTAAAAAGAACCTTTGATATTGACGTGTAATATTCCGTAGGATGCCAAATTTGAGAAAGAAAAATTTAGTTTGTTTTCGATAGCAATAGTAATAATATAATTTTAGGAAACCATTTTATAGTGTCAGCTGTGTTTCGTTCATAAGTGATCTTAATCTGCGGGTTTACTCTTTCTCTCTCTAATATATAATTATTTATTTTAACTTCTTCTTTCGTTTGCTTAACAGCATCTCACTGTTAGATCACCAGCTCGGTTGAGAAAAGACATGTTAATGTTTTGTTGTCTAGCACAGCTATGCCGACTTCGCCGTTGGGTGGTCGATATTTAAGGCATGACTCGATGATGTGGAGTAGATAAAGTCAGCCTTTTCGTGGCCTCCTTCGTAAGTACCTGCTTACAACAGCGAAACTAATGACTTTAGATCGCTTCCTGCAACTCCAGCGTCCTTTACACTGCTCACAACGACCCCTACGCCCGCTAACAACGGAAAAAACAATTACTGTACACTGCTCTCAGTGACCCCAACGTCCGAGGCAAAACGCACCCATTTTAAGACAGGCGGACCTATCCGCCAAAAACTTTGCCATCATACAGCTCAACGTCGAAGCCTCACCACCACCAAGCTTGACATCCTAGAGAAGCTTGCCACAAACAACAAGGCAACCGTCGTGCTCCTGCAGGAGATTCACAAGGAAAATGACACCATCCTGAAACTCCATGGGTACACACTAGCCGGTCACACCAAGAGCAGAAACAACGGCCTGGCAACCTTCCTCAAAGACGACGTACCCTGGTGACCAGCTGGTCAGTGCACCCCCAATGCCGAGGTTGAGTGGACCGCTACTAAAGTGCAGGAGACGACTATCGTAAATGTCTACAAGCCACCACCAAGCACCCTACAACCAGGCTCGCTGCCAGATGCACCAGCCCCTGCTGTGTATGCAGGTGACTTGAATTGCTGGAACACTGACTGGGGCTATAAGATTTATTTTAACTGTATCCCGTCGAGTTCGATAAATTTGCCTTATAAACATTTTTGTATAGAAATTGTACCTATAGTTTTTTAATAAATTCCCCCTTAGCTGATAAAATAGTAAAAATCGAATAATAAAAATAGTAAAGTTAAGTTAAGATAATAACAATAACAAGAACAATAATAATAATAGTAATAATATTAACAACTAACCATAGTAGTAAAATAAAACCGTAATAATAAAACCATAATAATAATAATAAAATAAAGATGAGATTAAAATTTAAAAAAAAAATTAAAGTTTAAAAATTAAAACAAAATATCAATAAATAAAAATATATAAGAATATTAGAAATAAGATGAGATGAAAATAATAAACAAAATAAAATATGACCAATTAAAAATAAATGTGATTATTATTACATCAATAATGGTTACATATAAACTAAATGTATAACTAATCATTTTAGAAGGGTTATGGTAGTTTAATAACTAAAAATGAAAGATGGTAATCGATTCTTTTAAACTAATGTGGCTATGGACAAGTAACCATCGCACAGACCCAAAAGCAAATAGACATAAGATTATAGTACAATGTATTATACACGTAGATCATTTAATTTATTCATATTTCGTTAATTTTAGGTAGGCAGATGCTAAGTCCATCGCACCCTATGTACAAGTATAAAACTCTATACAAACAATATTAAATGCAATCATACTTACTAAATTATTAAATTTCGCACTCTGGCACTATTACTTATAAAAAGCGTCTGTAAAGTTGAAATGTGCATGAGAGCGTGATGGCGTTCTACACATAAGTGAGATTTAAAAGTTTGACTGTTTAAACCGTTAAGAAATTCTCATGTACATTTCAACTTTACAGACGCTTTTTCAAGTTATAAACTACTTGCCGTTATAATTTAATAAGTTTTATTAGAAGAATTCGAAAAAAAAGAAAAAGAAAGGGTGTGTGATTGAGTTTCTTGTTTATTTTTGTATTTATGTATTTATTAATTTTGTTTAGTTATATTATTTTATTTATCCTTTGTATATTCATTATTTTTAAGTATAGGATACGTTTAATATGTTAGTTCTGGTATTAAAAGCTATTTTATTAATATTCGTTTGTTTCTATTTCTTAAATATTGCTTCTCGTATTTTTAGTCGATGTATGAAAATATTTTTATGTATGATCTTAGTGTTAGTTGTTAGTATTTTCCATATCTCGCATGACTATAGTGTTTTGCTCGGTGAAATGATGTGGCGTTGAGTGTCGGATAGATGACATGTAAGCCGCCTGGAAATAGTTATTGTGTATCAATATAGGTACTATATCCTTTTTTTAGTTAGATATTAGGAAAGCATTCCTAAAATAAGCATGTGAACTTACATATTAATTATGTTTGGCTTAGGGCTGAGTAAATGGTGTTAGTTAGACATTTTAAATTTTGTATAGTAGATTGTTAGTTTAATTTTAGACAACTACCACCGGAGATCTGAAAGCTTGCTTGCTGCGTCAAGAACATTTCTAAGAAACTTACTAAACGCGAAAATTATGTGGTATTCAACTAGACTTGCATAAATAATGACTTGTTTCCTAAATACACACACACGCACACACACGCACACACACAAACATATATATAATTTAATATGTATTTATAAATAGTATATATATGTCTTTTATAAATCTTTATCAGTAAACAAAACTTTCAGATAGTATAAATATTAGAATAACATAACATATGTGAAATAGTTTTTCAAAATTCACATATTGCGACCAAAATAATATTATTCTATGTTAATGTACACTAAGGTAATTCACCAAACATTTGTTATGACAATCAAACTTTTATTTAGTCACGGAAGGACTAATAACATATAGGCTTGTACATTTTCATCATCTCAATAATATGTGTGAATGTATGTCTGTCTAAAACTTGAAAAATACACAACAAACACCTAGAAAGCATAACCCGGGAAATAAACAATATCGAAAAATTACAAAACAGATTCAAAATGGCCATTTTTTTTTGTTTTATGTGATCACACTTTTTATGTTATTTTGCGCACATGACGTCATATTGATAGGGATATGACGTCGTAGTGATAGGTTTGGATAATATTTGTACGCCATCGTCACATTATTATTGTTATTAATACGTTTTTCTTCCGACTATTGTCTTTATCGAGATTATTTCTCTTCCTACTTTGATTTTAACGTTACTTTTGGCAGTCTGTGAAGGCCTCATTACTAACATTACAGTTTTATAATTATTAAATGAGTAGGGTTACATAAACTTTTGTTCTACTGGGCGTTGTCCGGGAGTATAAAATGTTCATTATCAACATTATTTCTCCTAATATTTCGATTTAAACCGTCTTTTGACAATGCTGCGTAGGTCTCCTTACTAACATTACAGTATTAGATTGGGTAGATGATGCGGGGGGGGGGGGACAGAAACTTTTGTTCTAGTCGGCGTTGTCCTGGAGCAATAGAATTGTCATTATTAACATTACTGTATTATATGGAGGGGCCTAACAGAATCTTTTGTTCTACTTGGAGTTGTCCGGAAGCAATAAATGTAAATTGCAGTATTACATTAACCTCGCTTTGGACTATTTTCATTATTAACATCAGTTCTCGTCATATTATTGTGAAAGCGGTTGGGGGGAACAGAATTACCCGGCATCAAAAATTTCATTGTGTTTTGATCTACTCGGCGTTTTCCAGGAGCAATAAATGTAAGATTAAAGTCTTACATTTAAAACAGATAGCTCCCGTAAATGAATTACATTATAATTTTTTTAACACATTAAAAAATGAGAGAGAAATGGGCTGGGTGGAAGAAAACAAAGGGTTGGGGAGAGAGACAAAAACATGGGGGAGAAGGAAAGGTAAAGAGACGGCTAGATTGAGGGAGAAAATAGAAGTTTTAATATAAAGATGTTACACATGCTATCTAACGTCTTCTATTTTGTTTTTTTACGGTCCCGGGAAACGCTGGATGGTCTTCCGTGTCTTTGCTGAATGCGAAACCAACTATGGCAATTGAATATAAGTATATGTACATGCAGGGCGTTACGGAGCCTTTCAAAAAGGAGCGCACTCCAGGAGCACGCTCCTTTTTGCTGGAGCGAAAGAGAGGAGGGCTCATTTTATATTCAGCGGGAGCGGAGCGGGAGCAACTCCATTTGGGACTAAAGAGCGGTGGTTTTATCTCTCCGCGCTCCTCGTTCGAAAATTATTTGAGTTTTTTTCTTTTAAACATTAGTTTTTTTATTCAGCAATAAAAAGGAAAAGAAAAGAAAGTCTCAGAGTTTACTCTGAGTTATTTAAAAAAATTATATCTGGTAAATGTATATGAGATAGGGAGAGAGAGGGAGAGGGAGGGAGAGATAGGGAAAAAAGAAGGAGAACATTTGAAGTTCTCAGATATTTACATCTATGTGTTAAATTTTTGATGGGACAGGTTTCTAAGGCAGAAGACAGACAATTTGGCACCAAATGTCTTTACATGAGCCATTGAGTCTATAGATTTCTTTGAAGTTATTTTCTTATAGATTTGAACTTTGTATTTATGACAAGGATGTTTATTGTGATTAAATAATAAGCCAATTTTTCGTTTAATTCGTGTTCTTAAATAAAGAATTTAAGGTGCAATTATACTAAAGGGGCCGTTGGATTTTCTCGCCCATTTCGCTCGGTATTCACCCAAATGTTCGATAAAATCGATTTTGGGGTTGAAATGGTACATTTTGTCCTGACAAAAAATTCTAATTTATTTTTTAGCATATATCAAATCGAACTTTTATGCCACATTTTTACCCGTCCTCTTTTCGGCGACATTTTTTGTTATTCTTAAATCCACGACTAGTATGTTTTAATCTTTTCATGTTTGCTTTTAAATTCATTATATTCCGTTAAAACTTGCTTTTGTAAATAGAATGTTCAAAGTTTTTTTTTGTGTGTAATAAAATGTTAAAGCAGTAAAAATATCTTTAGTCTAAGGAAAAAATATATTTAGTCCAAGGAAAAAAACAATAAAAACCAACATGGCCGCCAGCGATTAAAACCTGGAATTAAAGTTAGATTCTCAACACTTTTAAAAGTAAATGAGAATTTTATGTCAGGATCAAAAATATAATTAAGACCAACAATTAGTTTTATTCAAAATTTGGGCGAAATGAGCGAAAGAAAACACGGTCCCTATTCTACAATTAAACCAATGTTTAAACTTAATTAAATTAAAGAAAATATCTTAAATTTTGATTTAAAAAAGCAAATAATTAGACTTTCTAATTTGTTGTTTTTTTAACCACGAAAGTAGATTAGATATCTTTCTTTATCTTAAAATATCTATTATCGAATATTAAAATTGTAAACAGTTTGCTTTTGTTAGAGATTTCAAATATAGACGTTTCACCTTTTTCAAATTTTTATTTTAATAAATCTTTTTTGCCCGACCTAGGAAAACTTGATCCAGTTGGGGGTAGGGGGTAGGAAAATTTAACTCGATTTTTTTTCAAATCTCAAGGTCTAGACCAGATATTTTGTATGAAATTTTAAGACATTAAATTGATCTCTGAATTGTTTATTGACAACTTATTGATATTTTTAGGCAACTTATGAAAAAAAATTTTTTAATTCAATCTTTAAAAACTAAACTTCATTGGGGTTTTTTCGCCCCAAATTGTACTATAGAAAAAAAAATGGATAAATCGATTTGTTTGAAAGTACTTGCGCGTTTTTCTGTTATAAATAATAATATACATTATACAATATAGTTACGTTCGTAAAACAAACAAATATTAAACAACAACACAACGAGTAATGTTGCCCTGGCTGTCTCTCCTCTTCCAGAGAAATGTTTTATTTTAAGAGAAAATAATCACTAATAATGTTTAAAAGTAAAACTGAATTTACTTAATACAAATCTAAATTCCCTTCCAAAATAAATAGAAAATGAAAATTGTTTTAAAATACTTCATGAAAATTAAAATTGTTTTAAAATACTTCAGGGATTTTTCTATTTCTATTTTATACCTCAGGAAACGAAAATTTACGTATAATCCTATACTTCGTCCGAAATGTTCTCCTATAACTCTCAAACTATTAGCGACATGTTGTCAAATATTATCTTACGGTCTTACACTTAAAGTGACATCCCAACCTATATCAGTGAGATCCTTTGACGCCCACCTCTATCCTTCGACCATTAATTGGCAGAATAGAACGTTTATGAAAAAAAGTACATTTTCATTATGGAGCGCTGAAAAAGAGCCGCTCCTTATTTTTTGGGAGCGTGAGAGAAGCCAGCTCCAATTTTGAACGTTGGAGCAGGAGCGGGAGCAGCTTCAAAAGTAATGGAGCGTGTAAAGCCCTGTGTACATGTTTTAGTCTATTTTACTACTTCTTTTTCGCGCTGCTATTCCCATTGTTACATAATCGATTGATGACTTCGTCTCGACACTCACTGTTTTTTTAATTTTATTTTTTTTCCATCTAACGCGAGACGCCTCTCTTAATGTCACTTATTTAATCTATAGCTTATATTCTTCGTCTATACCCGCATTGTATCTTCTGTTTTAATATTATTAGACTTTCATAGTGTTCAGTAGAGATGAAAATATATTTATGGTTATTTTGTCCATCCGTAGCTATAAAATGATGATTTTCTATATCATTAAATGCCTATGAGATGATATTTTTTGAAAATCACTTCTCCAATCACTCGTTCCAGATTCCTTGAAACAAGAGACAACTAAAAGAGCCAAGAAATTAATCGAAACTTTTGAAAAATTAAGAAATTTTAATTAATTTTCTTGAAAAAAAAAAATGTGCATTTTGAATCTCATAAATTTTTTGCAAGAAACTTTAATTATCATTTTCCAATTAAAAACTAAAAGTAAAATGAAAACATATTAACTGACACCCATTATATTAAACGGCACGGATGT
>OY744518.1:16614113-16649113 GCA_963556195.1 Sepiola atlantica
AGTCTGAAAGAGTCATACAACCTTCATTCACGTGTTGATGCATAATTATTCACACTTTCAGCTTACGTCCATCATTATCGTAATACAGGCGATTCGAACATTCAAACAAGTAAGTATTTTTAATTTCAAATTTAGAACGCCAATTAACACGATACTAACTGATTTGCAAAGTAACACATCGTTAATTACGTATTTGCTTAAAGTAATGCAACTATTTACTTTATCTTATTTTATTAGTTATTTCTGTTTTTATTTGTTCTTGTTGTTGTTCTTTTTCTAATTATTATCATTATATTAATAATTATTTATTTTAAAATTATATTATTATTCATTATATTAATTATTATTTATTTTAAAATTATATTATTATTCATTATATTAATTATTATTTATTTTAAAATTATATTATTATTCATTATATTAATTATTATTTATTTTAAAATTATATTATTATTAATTATATTAATTATTATTTATTTTAAAATTATATTATTATTCATTATATAAATTATTATTTATTTTTAAATTATATTATTAGTCATTATATTAATTATTATTTATTTTAAAATTATATTATTATTCATTATATTAATTATTATTATTTTAAAATTATATTATTATTCATTATATTAATTATTATTTATTTTCAAATTATATTATTATTCATTATATTAATTATTATTTATTTCAAAATTATATTATTATTCATTATATTGATTATTATTTATTTTAAAATTATATTATTATTCATTATATTAATTATTATTTATTTTAAAATTATATTATTATTCATTATATTAATTATTATTTATTTTAAAATTATATTATTATTCTATTATATTAATTATTATTTATTTTAAAATTATATTATTATTCATTATATTAATTATTATTTATTTTAAAATTATATTATTATTCATTATATTAATTGATATTTATTTTAAAATTATATTATTATTCATTATATTAATTGATATTTATTTTAAAATTATATTATTATTCATTATATTAATTATTATTTATTTTAAAATTATATTATTATTCATTATATTAATTATTATTTATTTTAAAATTATATTATTATTCATTATATTAATTATTATTTATTTTAAAATTATATTATTATTCATTATATTAATTATTATTTATTTTAAAATTATATTATAATTCATTATATTAATTATTATTTATTTTAAAATTATATTATTATTCATTATATTAATTATTATTTATTTTAAAATTATATTATTATTCATTATATTAATTATTATTTATTTTAAAATTATATTATTATTCATTATATTAATTATTATTTATTTTAAAATTATATTATTATTCATTATATTAATTATTATTTATTTTAAAATTATATTATTATTCATTATATTAATTATTATTTATTTTAAAATTATATTATTATTCTATTATATTAATTATTATTTATTTTAAAATTATATTATTATTCATTATATTAATTATTATTTATTTTAAAATTATATTATTATTCATTATATTAATTATTATTTATTTTAAAATTATATTATTATTCATTATATTGATTATTATTTATTTTAAAATTATATTATTATTCATTATATTAATTATTATTTATTTTAAAATTATATTATTATTCATTATATTAATTATTATTTATTTTAAAACTATATTTTTATTCATTATATTAATTATTATTTATTTTAAAATTATATTATTATTCATTATATTAATGATTATTTATTTTAAAATTATATTATTATTCATTATATTAATTATTATTTATTTTAAAATTATATTATTATTCATTATATTAATTATTATTTATTTTAAAATTATATTATTATTCATTATATTAATTATTATTTATTTTAAAATTATATTATTATTCATTATATTAATTATTATTTATTTTAAAATTATATTATTATTCTATTATATTAATTATTATTTATTTTAAAATTAAATTATTATTCTATTATATTAATTATTATTTATTTTAAAATTATATTATTATTCATTATATTAATTATTATTTATTTTAAAATTATATTATAATTCTATTATATTCATTATTATTTATTTTAAAATTATATTATTATTCTATTATATTAATTATTATTTATTTTAAAATTAAATTATTATTCATTGTATTAGTTATTATTTATTTTAAAATTATATTATTATTCTATTATATTAATTATTATTCATTTTAAAATTATATTATTATTCATTATATTGATTATTATTTATTTTAAAATTATATTATTATTCATTATATTAATTATTATTTATTTTAAAATTATATTATTATTCATTATATTAATTATTATTTATTTTAAAATTATATTATTATTCATTATATTAATTATTATTTAATTTTAAAATTATATTATTATTCATTATATTAATTATTATTTATTTTAAAATTATATCTTACGCATTTTACAAGTGTAAGTTTGTCATATTTTTGTATTATTGTTTTGTTATTTTTTAATATTTTTGTATTACAAAGATGTTTACTGTGTAAATGTTGTTGAATTGCGCTCGAGGATGATACATGACATGTGAGTCTCATTGTAATATTTATCGTCGTATAAGATATACTAAGTTATTTTGGTTTATTACTATTAGTAGATATGTAAATCTCCGATAAGTAAGTAAGGTAATAAACACAATTGGTCTTATTTAGTAAATTGAAAGCGTATTAGATGTATATTGTAGTTACAGTACATCCTCCGTTTATAATGACGGACAAATTTATGCTCCACCAGTGTTTTCATTAATTGTCATGAAAATATCATATACTTACGTAATTAATTGAATTGTTCATATACAAATTATTTGTGTCATTACTGATGACCTAAAGAAAACACTTACCGTTTATCTTTTATTTCTAATGAAGCATTTCTTTGCGAATTCATTTCAGACGGCGGCTATTGTATGACTTGCAATTTGCTTCCAATCTAAGTCTTTCCAATGCTTTGTTTATTTTAATGTGATAATTACGAACTGAAGTATCGCGAGATAAAAAAAACGCTAGTCATTTCTGATTATCTAAATAAAATAAAAATGAGCAACTGTTGACTGTGCTTGTTTTCTTTTTTTTTCTTCGTGTTATTGGGATATTGGAGAAGCAAGGCTTTAACAGAATGACGCCGATTTTCTTAACATCAAAGACGTTAACGAAACTGAAAAATGAAAGAGAAAATCGTAACTCACACCGACATATTAAACGATTTGACTGACTATAATCAGAACTAAATAAAACGTCTCAGACTGGACAGTTTTGAAAAAGAAAAAAGGGGAAAAAACGTCTAAATCGGTATAAAAATCATTAAGAGAAAATGGAAAGAAAACGTCTCATTATGGAAATGGATTTGTGTTTTCCCTTCTTTTATTCATCAGACAGAGTTTTGCATGATGGGATATATATATATATATATATATATATATATATATATATATATATATATATATATACATACAAATAAATACACATTGCTTTTTATTATAGAGTGGAGGATAGTTTTAAACATTTTATAGTAGATTATATCAGTTTTTTTATAGTAGTGACCATTTTTTCGCTCCATTTCATCCATCAATTCAGAAGCAGAATAAGTCTTATTCCTTTTGTTTGGTCAGAAAAAAATATGTTTACGTCTTTCTATATTTGATTTCTTGAAAAAGTCTCTATCAATCACACACACACACACATACACACACACACACACACACATATATACATATATATATATATTACTATTTCATGTATCCACATTACATTTTATAAGGAGATATGATTTTTTATGTATCAATTTTCAGTATTTACTTCAACAGTGCTCGATACGTAAGTAGAGCTAGGTAGTAAGCTATGAATATATATATGGCAATTAAGCTACACAGAGGCCCCCGCGTTTCATATATATATATATATATATATATATATATATATATATATATATATATATACAAATAAATACACATTGCTTTTTATTATAGAGTTGAGGATAGTTTTAAACATTTTATAGTAGATTATATCAGTTTTTTTATAGTAGTGACTATAATAAATAAAATTAGTACCATAAAAGCAGCCGTAATTGGTGTTGTATGTCATAATTTAGACAACACTTTATGTCTGGACAGACACGCACACTTTTTATCTATTTTAAGCCAAACCTTATGTTAAAAATAGGAATATTTTTTTCAGGACAAGAAGAAACGACGATACGACTGGTTCTATGCTTCCGATTGTTTTAGATGAAGATATGTTATTCGGACTACTATTGCCATCTTGAATGTTATTTGCACAATACTTCGACCGATATGAACACCGACCTTCTTCAGGTACGTCTTGTTGAAGTCATGAATCTGTATGCAGAAATCAGGAATCTTTATTTAATCTACGGTGATTGATATCGTTCTGTCAGCCATGACCGGGTATACACCTTAAGTAATCTTCATTATAATATTAGTATCGTCTAGAACAGAGGTCTTCAAAGTGGGGGTCGCGACCCCCTGGGGAGTCGCGTAACCATAGAAAGGGGGTCGCCAAAATTATAACTATGGAATTTTTTAAATAATATTTAAACTTATTTTTTATTTATAAAAAATTTTGGTGGGTCACGAAAAAAATTTTTTTCCAAAAAGGGGTCGCGACAAAAGAAGTTTGAAGAACACTGGTCTAGAGTGAGGATTGAACCTTCAACCCCAGAAGACTGTTACTTAGAACTGATTAAACCAAGTATTTTATCCGTAGCTCTACGGCTTCATATGAAGAAGGTCGGATGTTACATCGGTCGAAACGTTGTTAGATTAACATCCAAGATGAGTATAGTAGTTTGAATAATCAAAACAATACAGATGCAACTAGTTGCTTATTTCTCTTTATAAATCTAAAAATAAACAAGTAATATCTAATATATATTTTCTCCCGTATTTTCTTGTAGAAAGCTTAACATTGAAACAAAGAAATGGCAAAAAAAATACGAGTTTTAGATGATCGCCAGAGAATAAATTGTTTAACTTCTTGGTTACCTTCAGGAGTGTTACATTCCGCATACAATTGAAAACAATGATGAAGTCCGCTTTTTTCTTGTTATTCTTTAGACCCCATAAAAATTCCAGCATTTTAATTAAGGATATTCAAATTGTGTCATAAATTTATAATAGGATTTCATGTTTCATTTGTAACTTAAAGGCTTCTAGGCAAAATACTGCACATGCGCAGTAAGGCTTTCATTTTTAGAACCCATGCGCACATCGGCAAGCCTTACTCTGAGATTGATTGCTTATTGAAGAATTCTAATAGATCTGTAAGTAATCGGCTACGTGCGTAATTGTATATATATATATATATATATATATATATATATATATATATATATATATAAAATATTTGTTGTTTTGTTTATAATCTATGTACGTATACGTTTCGTCCCTTTTCAATCAGGACTCATCAGCATATAGATATGACTATTCACTACCGGTCGTACGATTCGAAACCCTGGATAACAAGTATTTTTCAACTTGCATCCAACGCCCTAAACCGCGCGCCCACCAGTTGAATAGCCGATAAACAATGATAATTTAAACAACTAAAGCGGCATGATATCCAGGCATTCTACTACTATTAAAGAAGGAATGATATGCATAAATATATATATACATATATATATATAGTCTCGGCAGTTTCAAAACCATTAAAACTATATAAAAAAAAAAAACTTAAAAAAAAAAAAACTTTAAAAAAAAACAAAAAACTTATAGTCCTAAGTCTTCCAGTGGAAAATCACTCATGTAAGTCAATTTATTTTTTACAGTTATTATATTAGTTTATTTCTAACACTATTCTAAGGGATCATCAGTTGTTTACCATGAAAAACTGTTTCGGGAATTTAAAAACAAGACAGTATTTAATTTCATGGCTTCCCAGCAGAGTTGATCAGACCCCACTTCCCTTAAAAGACAAAAACATAAACGTTCCTTATACTAAATCTACGTTTTGTTCCATATAAATGTTTTGCTAACTTATATTAGTTATTTAAGACACAAAAAAATTGTCTTTACCTTATATATATATATATATATATATATATATATATATATATATATATATATATATATATATATAAATGTATATATATATATATTCAAGTGAAAGTATGTGTTCAAGTGAAAGAATTCAAACCATCAAATTCTTTATATGTTTATCAACGTTTCGTCTTCATTGCCCAAATACATTCTCAAGATTTGCTGATGTGATCAAAAATATATATGTAAAAAATTAGAATACGTAGTGCGTCTATGATGTGGACGAACTCTGAATGTTTTGGAAAAGCAATAGAAGTTAAAATTCGAAATATTTGGTACCGTTCTAAAGTATTATAAAGCTTATTTTTATGTGTTTCTTCACATCAGTCAATCGTGAGAAAGTTTTTAAAGAATACTGATTTTACGGTGATGAGCAAACGATAACTTTCGGTTCGCCTTTGGTCATATTCATTATGTTTGATTATTAATTCCATATCTACCAGTATAGACGTGTATGCACGTATATGTAAATAAAGATATGTATGTAAATGTATATATATATATACGTGTGTATATATATATATATGTGTGTGTTTGTGTGTGTGTATGATATATGCATGCATGTACATGCATACATGCACAATGTTCATATATGTGCAATAAAACTGTTTTGCTGTATCACAGAACCTCCCCATGAATACATGCACATATATGAAGTTTTCTACAGAAAAACTGTTTTGCTGTATCACAGAACCTTCCCATGGATAAACAGTCAACTGCTTCAATACGAGATTAAACCTCAAACGGTCAAATGACAGTCGACGATTTCAACCACTAAGCTAAGCTAGTCGCCATGAGTAAGTGAAATCTCAATGTTTATATAAATACTGTCAACTGCCGGAGAGTGCTCTATGTATGAAATATTATATAATTTATTCGACCATATTAACACTATGGAACTTTTCCACAGGTTGGTACTTTTAAAGCATTCATTTGTATATGTTATTAGTTTTTAATCTCATGGAATAACTAACACAATTTTGTAGATAATTATAAGAAAGCCAATAACAATACGAAAATATACCAGATTAATTGATAATCTACAGAAGGTTAATAACGATGCGAAAATATACAGAATATATAGATGATTTACAGAAAGCTAATAACAATGCCAAAATATATTGGATTTATAGATAATTACAGAAGGCTAATAACAATGCGGAAATACACTGGATTTATAGATAATTTATAGAAGGTTAGTAACAATGGGAAAATGAACTGCATTTTTACATAAATTATAAAAGGCTAATAACAAGTCGAAAATATACTAGATTAATAGATAATTTACAGAAGGCTAATAACAATGCGGAAATACACTGGATGTATAGATAATTTATAGAAGGTTAGTAACAATGCGAAAATGAACTGGATGTTTACATAAATTATTAAAGGCTAATAACAAGTCATAAATATACTGAAATTATAGATAATTTACAGAAGGCTTATAATAATGCAGATATATACTCGATTTATAAATATATTACAGAAAGCTAATACCAATGCAGAAAATATAATGGAATCGTTAATAATTAACAGAAAGTTTATAGCAATAAAGAAATATACTGGATTTATAGATGATTTACAAAAGGCTAATAGCAATGCGGAAATATACTGGATTTATAGATAATTCATAAAAGCTTATAACAATACAGAAATATACTGTATTTAGAGATAATTTACAAAAGGCTGATAAACATGCGGAAATATACTGAATTTATAGATAGTTTTCAAAACGCTAATATCAATGCGGAAATATACTTGAATTATAGATAATTTACAGAATAGTAACAAACATGCGGAACTATACTGGATTTATAGATAATAAACAGTACGCTAATAGCAATCTGGAAATATACTGGATGTATGGATAGTTAACAAAAGGCTAATAGTAATGGAGAAATATACTTAATTTATAGATAATTTATCGAAGGATAATAGAAATGTGAAAATATGATAGAATTATAGATAATTTACAAAAAAAAAACAGCAATGCGAAAATATACCGGGTGCATATAAAATTTACAAAAGGCAATTAAATAATTTACTCAATTTATAGATAATTTACGGAATGTTAATAACGATGCGGAAAATATACTTGAATCATACATAATTTACAAAAGGCTAATGTCAATGTGGAAATATCTCTGATTTATAGATACTTTTCAGAAGGCTAATAACAATGCGGAAATCTACTGGATTTATAGAAAATTTACAGAAGGCTAATAGTAATCTTGAAATATACTGGATTAATACATACTAAACAGAAGGATAATAACAATGCAGAAATATATTAGAAATATAGATAATGCACAGAAGGCTAAAAACAATGCGGAAATATACTGGAGTCATAGATAATTTACAAAAGGCTAATAACAATGCGGAAAGAGATACTGGGTGCGTTATTGTATATATACATAAATGTATATATATATACATAAATGTATATATATATACATAAATGTATATATATTTATATATATAGGTATGTATAGGTATGTATATATTATATTATATATATATATATATATATTTATAGGTATATATAGGTATGTATCCGATATCGATAAATGTGTTGACAAATAATATAAATATTTTCACAAATAAATATATATTTATGATTTATATACAAATATATATTTTTATACAATAAATATATATTTCAATTATTCAATATATAAATATATATTTATATCAAATAAATAAATATTTTCACAAATAATATCCGATAATGCAGATAATGTATATATAGATATATTATCTTATATATATAGGTATATATAGGTATGTATAAAAATGAAAGAATTCAAACACTCAAATTGTTTATATGTTTATCTATGTTCTGTCTTCATGCCTAAATACATTCTCAAGATTTGCTGATGTGAACAAAAACATATATGTAAAAATTTGGAATACGTAGTGCGTGTATGATACGGACGAACTTTTATTTTTTGAAAAGACATTTGGTTTCGGTTTGCCTTTTGTCATATTCATTACGTTTGATTATTAATGTCATATGTACCAGTAGAGACATATATGTACGCATATCTAAATGTAGACATGTATGTAAATATATATATATATATATATATATATATATATATATATGTGTGTGTGTGTATAATATATGCATGTACATGTATACATGCTCATACAAACAGACACACTTTTTGCTGTATCACAGAACATCCGCGTGGATAGACATAAAACTGCTTCAATACGGAATACAACCTGAAACGTCCGAACGTCGGTTATTTCAATTATTCGGCACTCAGCTAGTCGCCATGAGCAAGAGAAATCTCGATATTTATATAAATGCTGTCAACTGCCAGAGAGTGCTCTATGTATGTATTGATATACATTTAAATCAGCTATGTTTTCTCGATTAAAGTTTTCAACGTTTTTGTACTTGTAAGGCATTAACTTGTATGTATATTATTAGAAGGCTAATAACAATGGGAGAATATACTGAATTTATACATAATTTATAGAAGGCTAATAAAAATTCGGATATATACTGAATTTATAAATAATTTATAGAAAGCTGTAAAAATTTGCGGAAATATACTGGATTTATAGATGATTTACAGAAGGCTAACGAAAATGCAGAAATATACTGGATTTATAGATAATTTATTAAAGGCTATTAACAATGCGGAAATATACTGGATAATTCATAGAATGGCTAATAAAAATGCAAAAACATACTAGATTTATGAAAAATTGACAGAAAGCTAATAAAAATGCAGAAATATACTTGATTTATAGATAATTTATAAAAGGCTAACAACAATGCGGAATTATACTAGATTTATAGATAATTTCCATAAAGCAAATAACAATGCGAAAATCTACTAGATTTATAGATAATTTTGAAAATGGTAATAATAATGCGGAAATATAGTGGATTTATAGATAATTTACAGAACGCTAATTAAAATGCGAATATATACAACATTTATAGATAAAATACAAAAGCCTAATAACCATGCGGAAATATTCTGGAATTATCAATAATTTACAGAAGGGTAATAACTATTCGAAATATAATGGATTTATAGATAATTAAAAGAATATTAATAACAATGTGGAAATATACTGGATTTTATAGATAAGTTACAAAAGGCTAATAACAACACTGAAATATATTGAATCTATAAATAATTAACAGAAAGCTAATAACAATGCAGAAAAATACTGGATTTATAGATAATTTACAGTAAGCTAATAACGATGCAGAAATACTGATTTATAGATAATTAACAGAAGGCTAATAACAATGCGGAAATATATTAGATTTATCGATAATTTACAGTAGGGTAATAACAATGCAGGAAATTTAATGGATTTACACATAATTTGCAGAAGGCTAATAAGAATGCTAAATATACTGGATGTATTGATAGTTGAAAGAACGCTAATAACAATGCTAAATATACTTGATTTATAGATAATTTACAGAAGGCTAATAAAATGCTGAAATATACTAAATCTATAGATAATTAAAAAAAACAAATAACAGTACGGAAATATATTTGATATATACATTATTAATAGAAGATTACTAACAGTGTGGAAATATACTTGATTTATAGATAATTTACAGAAGGCTAATAAAATGCGGAAATATACTGGAGCAATAGATAATTCATAGAAGGCTTATAACAATGCGGAAATATACGAGATTTATAGATAATTTATAGAAGGCTAATTAAAAAGCAACAATATACTGCATTTATAGATGAGGTACAAAAGCCTAATAACAATGCGGAAATATTCTGAAATTATCAATAATTTACAAAAGGGAGTAACAATGCGGAATGTACTGGATTCATAGATATATAATAGAATGCTTAAAACAATGCGAAAATATACTGGATTTTATAGATAATTTATAAAACGCTAATAGTAATGCGAACATATACTCGAATTATAGATAATTTACACAAGCCTTATAACAATGTAGAAATATACTGGATTTATTAGCAATTTACAAAAAGCTAATAACAACGCGAAAATATATTGAATCTATAAATAATTTACAGAAGGCTAATAACAATGCAAAAAAATACTGAATTTATAGATAATTCACAGTAAGCAAAACACAATACGGAAATATTAATTCATAGATATTTACAGAAAGCTTCTAACAATGCTGAAATATACTGGAGGTAAAGATAATTTACAGAAGGCTAATAAAAATGCGAAAATATACTAGGTTTATCGATAATTTAAAGACAGCTAATAACAATCCGTAAATATACTGGATTTATAGATAATTTACAAAAGACTAATAAAAATGCGGAAATATACTGAATTCATAGATAATTTACAAATGGCGAATAACAGTGCGGAAATATACTGGATTTATATATTATTTATAGAAGGCTTATAACAGTGCGTAAATATACTGGATGTATAGATAATCTATAGAAGGCTAATAAAAATCTAGCAATATACTTGATTAATAGATAAATCACAAAAGGCTGATAAAAACGGGGAAATATCCTGGATTTATAGATAATTAACGAAAAGCTAATAACAATGCGTAAAATATACTGGAATTATTAATAATTTACAGACGGCTAATAAAAATGAAGAAAAGTACTGGATTCATAAATAATTTTCAGAAGGCGTATAACAATACAAAAATATACTGGATTTATAGATAATTTACAGAAGGGTGATAAAAATGCGAGAATATACTGCATTTATCGATAATTTAAACAAGGCTTATAACATTGCAGAAATATACTGGATGTATAAATAATTTTCAAAAGGCTAATAAACATGGGGAAGCATACTAGAATTACAGATAATTTGTAGAAGGCCAATAACAATGCGGAATTATACTGGAGTTATAGATAATTCACAGAATGCTAATACCATTGCGAAAATATACTGCATTTATATATAATATACAAGAGACTAATAACAATGAGAAATATACTGGATTTATAGATAATTTAGAAAAAGCTGATAACTATACAGACATATACTGGAATTATAGATAATTATTAAGATGCCAATAACAATTCCGACTTATAATGGATTAATAGACAAGTTACAAAAGAAAAATAACAATGCAGAAATATACTGGATTTATTGATAATTTACTAAAAGCTTATAACTATGCGAAAATATACTGGAATTATAAGTAAGTATCAAGATGCTAATAACAATTCCGAATTATACTGGAATTATAGATAATTTACAAAGGACTAATGACAATGAAGAAAATATACTGGAATTATAAATAATTTACAGAAGGCTAATAAAAAAGCGGAAATATACTGGATTCATCCATAATTTACAAAAAGATAATAATAATGCGGACATATACTAGATTTATAGATAATTTATAGAAGTCTAATAAAAATAAGGAAATATACTGGAATCATAGATAATTTACAAAAAGGTTATAGCAATACGGAAATATACTGGAATTGTAGATAACTTACATAAAGCAAATAACAATGCAGAAATATAATGAATTTATAGATAATTTCGAAAAGGCTAATTACAATGCGAAAATATACTAAATTTAATGTATGATTTAAGAAGACTTATAACAATGCGGAAATATACTGGATTTTTAGATTATTTATACAACTATATCGGAACATCGCTACGCGAATGGTATTAAAAACTTAATCGTGACAGACTAACGTTAAAAAAAGTATTTAAAACCTCTGCGAATTGTATTAATACATACTTGTAACACACAGAGGCAAATGGTATTTAAAATTAAATAGTAACAGACCACCACAAATGACATTGAAAACTCTATTGTTAGTGACAAACGCAAATAGTATTCACAACTTAATTGTGACAGACCAACGCAAATACTATTACACACTTAATAGTGACAGACCAACAAAAATGTTATTGCAAACTAAATAGTAAGAGACCAACAAACATATTATGTTTAACTTAATAGTAATAGACTAACACTAATGCTTTTTAGAGATTAATTGTAACAGACCAACGTAATGATATTTAAAACCAACCAATAATGTTATTTTCAACTTAATCGTACCATTCCATCGCACATGCTATTTAAACTTGATAGTAACAGACAAACGTGAATATGTGAAACTTACTAGTAACAGATTACAGAGAATGCTATTTAAAACTTAATAGAAACAAACACACGCGAATAGTATTAAAAACTTAATCGTAACAGACAAAGGCAAATGGTATTTAAAAGTTAATCGCAACATTCCAACGCAAATAGTACTTAAAAATTAATCGTAACATTCTAACGAGAAATGTCGAAAAACCGGTAATACCGTTTTTGTAGGGATCGCCCAGCGTCGGGCATTCCGCCTTCTATTGAAAGTGGAAGTTTATCGAAATACAAATTCGCATGCGCTCCCTAGTCAGCATGTATATCGCAGTTAGTAGAGATGACCTATACCGCTAGTATTTTCAAATTCTAATGCAGTCCCTAGTCAGCATGCATATCGCGGTTTGTAGAGATGACATATACCGCCTAGTATTTCAAAATTCTCATGCGGTCCCTAGTCAGCATGTATATCGCGGTTAGTTGGGATGACATATACCGCCTAGTATTTTGAAATTCTCATGCGATCCATAGTCAGCATGTAAATAACGATTAGTAGAGATGACCTATACCGCCTAGTATTTCCAAATTCTCATGCGGTCCCTAGTCAGCATGTATATCGCGGTTAGTAGAGATGACATATACCGCCTAGTTTTTCCAAATTCTCATGCGGTCCCTAGTCAGCATGTATATTGCGGTTAGTAGAGATGACATACACCGCCTAGTAATTCCGAATTCTAATGCGGTCCTTAGTCAGCATGTATATCGCGGTTAGTAGAGATGACATATACCGCCTTGTATTTCCAAATTCTCGTGCGGTCCTTAGTCAGCATGTATATCGCGGTTAGTTGGGATAACATATACCGCCTTGTATTTCCAAATTCTCGTGCGGTCTCTATTCAGCATGCATATCGCAATTAGTAGAGATGACATATACCGCCTAGTATTTCCAAATTCTCATGCGGTCCCTAGTCAGCATGTATATCGCGGTTAGTTGGGATAACATATACCGCCTAATATTTTGAAATTCTCATGCGGTCCTTAGTCAGCATGTATATCGCGGTTAGTTGGGATGACATATACCGCCTAGTATTTTGAAATTCTCATGCGATCCATAGTCAGCATGTATATCGCGGTTAGTTGGGATGACATATACCGCCTAGTATTTCAAAATTCTCATGCGGTCCCTAGTCAGCATGTATATCGCGGTTAGTTGGGATGACATATACCGCCTAGTATTTCAAAATTCTCATGCGGTCCCTAGTCAGCATGTATATCGCGGTTAGTTGGGATGACATATACCGCCTAGTATTTTACAATTCTCATGCGATCCATAGTCAGCATGTAAATAACGATTAGTAGAGATGACCTATACCGCCTAGTATTTCCAAATTCTCATGCGGTCCCTAGTCAGCATGTATATCGCGGTTAGTAGAGATGACATATACCGCCTAGTTTTTCCAAATTCTCATGCGGTCCCTAGTCAGCATGTATATTGCGGTTAGTAGAGATGACATACACCGCCTAGTAATTCCGAATTCTAATGCGGTCCTTAGTCAGCATGTATATCGCGGTTAGTAGAGATGACATATACCGCCTAGTATTTCCAAATTCTCATGCGGTCCCTAGTCAGCATGTATATTGCGGTTAGTAGAGATGACATACACCGCCTAGTAATTCCGAATTCTAATGCGGTCCTTAGTCAGCATGTATATCGCGGTTAGTAGAGATGACATACACCGCCTAGTAATTCCGAATTCTAATGCGGTCCTTAGTCAGCATGTATATCGCGGTTAGTAGAGATGACATATACCGCCTAGTATTTCCAAATTCTCGTGCGGTCTCTATTCAGCATGCATATCGCAATTAGTAGAGATGACATATACCGCCTAGTATTTCCAAATTCTCATGCGGTCCCTAGTCAGCATGTATATCGCGGTTAGTTGGGATAACATATACCGCCTAGTATTTTGAAATTCTCATGCGGTCCTTAGTCAGCATGTATATCGCGGTTAGTTGGGATAACATATACCGCCTAGTATTTTGAAATTCTCATGCGGTCCTTAGTCAGCATGTATATCGCGGTTAGTTGGGATGACATATACCGCCTAGTATTTTGAAATTCTCATGCGGTCCTTAGTCAGCATGTATATCGCGGTTAGTTGGGATAACATATACCGCCTAGTATTTTGAAATTCTCATGCGGTCCCTAGTCAGCATGTATATCGCGGTTAGTAGAGATGACATATACCGCCTAGTATTTCCAAATTCTCATGCGGTCCCTAGTCAGCATGTATATCGCGGTTAGTTGGGATGACATATACCGCCTAGTATTTTGAAATTCTCATGCGGTCCCTAGTCAGCATGTATATCGCGGTTAGTAGAGATGACATATACGGCCTAGTATTTCAAAATTCTTATGCGATCCCTAGTCAGCATGTATATCGCGGTTAGTAAAGATGACATATACCGCCTAGTATTTTGAAATTCTCATGCGGTCCTTAGTCAGCATGTATATCGCGGTTAGTTGGGATAACATATACCGCCTAGTATTTCCAAATTCTCATGCGGTCCCTAGTCAGCATGTATATCGCGGTTAGTAGAGATGACATATACCGCCTAGTATTTCCAAATTCTCATGTGGTCTCTAGTTAGCATGTATATCGCGGTTAGATGGGATGACATACACCGCCTAGTATTTCCAAATTCTCATGCGGTCCCTAGTCAACATGTATATCGCGGTTAGTAGAGATGACATATACCGCCTTGTATTTCCAAATTCTCATGTGGTCTCTAGTTAGCATGTATATCGCGGTTAGATGAGATGACATACACCGCCTAGTATTTCCAAATTCTCATGCGGTCCCTAGTCAACATGTGTATCGCGGTTAGTTGAGATGAAATATACCGCCTAGTATTTAGAAATAGTATCCAGTATGTGAACGTGACTATTCTGTGAATGGTATATGAAACTTAATCGTAACATTCTAACGTAAAATGGTATTTAAAACTTACTCGTAGCAGAACAACGCACATAATATTTACATTTTCTGGTGAAAGACTAACAAAAATTGTTTGTAAAACGTTATCATTACATACCAACGCGAATGGTATTTGAAACTAAATCGTGACATACGAATGAGAATAGTATTTAAAACTTAATCGTATCATATAAACGCGAATTCTATTTTAAAGTTATATGTTACTGTAAACTGACTTGTAACAAACAAACGCAAACAGTATTTAAAAGTTTATCTTAACAAACCAAAGCGAATAGTATGTAAACTTTAATCGTATCTGACTGAGGCAAATGGAATTACAAGTTTATAGTAATTGACGAACGCGAATATATTCAAAACGTGATCATAACGTACCAAAGGAAATGGATTTTAAACTTAATTGTAACAAACCAACGCACATGTTATTAAAAGCTTAATATTAAGAGACTAACACGAATAGTATTTAAGCCTTAATACTAACATTCAAGCGGAAATGGTATGTAAAACTTAATCGAAACATTTAAACGCGAATGCTATTTAAAAACTTAATTGTAAAAAAGTAAGGAAGTAAACATCTTTGAAGCAGGGATTAGAATGTATTAAATATTTTTGAAAACCAACAATCGTGCAATATTTTTTATAAATGAAAAATTCATTTATTTAATTTTTTTATCGCGAATTTTCGTTGTAAAATACAACCTTGTCAAGCGAGACTGTCCTATAGTTTTTTTTTGTTTTTTTCCTTTTCTTCCTCCTCATTTTACAACGAAAATTCGCGATAAATTTTTTTTTTAAATAAATGAATTTTTCATTTATAAAAATATTGCACGATTGTTGATTTTCAAAAATATTTAATTAATTGTAAAACTTAATGTTAACAGACAAACGCAAATGGTATTTAAAACTTAATAATAACATACCAAGCCACGTTGTATTTAGCATTTTACCGTAAGAAACCAACGCAAATAGTATTTAAATCTCAATCATAACATAGAAACGCAAATGGTATTCAGAACTTAATTGCAACATACTTACGCAAATAATATGTAATGCTTAATCGTGACAGAACAACGCAAATGGTATTTAGAACTTAATTGCAACCTACCTATGCAAAGTATATGTAATGCTTAATCGTGACAGAACAACGCAAATGGTATTTAGAACTTAATTGTAAGATACCAACTCAAATGGTATTTAATACTTATTTGCAACTTACTAACGCAAATGGTATTTAAAACTTCATTGTAACAGTCCATCGTGAATAGTATTCAAAACTTATTTGCAACATTCTAACAAGATCGGTATTTAAAACTCTATCGTAACAGTCCATCGTGAATAGTATTTAAAACTTATTTGCAACATTCTAACAATATCGGTATTTAAAACTTCATCGTAACAGTCAATCGTGAATAGTATTTAAAACTTATTTGCAACATTCTAACAATATCGGTATTTAAAACTTCATCGTAACAGTCCATCGTGAATAGTATTCAAAACTTATTTGCAACATTCTAACAATATCGGTATTTAAAACTTCATCGTAACAGTCCATCGTGAATAGTATTTAAAACTTATTTGCAACATTCTAACAAGATCGGTATTTAAAACTTCATCGTAACAGACCAACAAAAAGGATATTTGAAACTAACTTTATAGTTAGTTTCGGACTTATAGAAATGGTATTTAAAACTTAATCGTAACATACCAACACAAATGCTAATTAAACCTTAATCGTAACCTACCAACGCAAGTAGTATTTAAAACTTAATCGTAACATACCACCGCAAATGGTAATCAAACCTTAATCGTAGTGTACCAACGCGAGTGGTATTTAAAACATAATCGTGACACACATCGAAAATAATATGTAAGCCATTTAAAACTCAATCCTCACACACGAATGCTAATGATTCTATTTATCTTCCTCCCACAATGTAAGATGTGACACAAGGTCGGGAAAGTGAGGAAAAAACAGCGCTCGAGAATTTGAGCAATCTGGTTGTTTAAAAATTGCCTGGGCAGCCCCGTCGGCATTCCCCGGTAGGGGCGCCTCTGATAGTAAGCAATAAACTTACTGCTCCCCAAAAGAGGAGAGGCAAAGCCTGGGAGGGTGCACCTCCTAGAACTGCACAGGACCGACAACCAATAGACTGGCGTAAATCTAGACCCGAAGGCCCGGACGATACCGGTTTATTAGGCAGGGTAACATAGCAACACAAATAGTAATTGAAAACTAATCGTAATATACCAATGCTAATGATATTTAAAAGTAAATCGTAACATAGCAACACAAATAGTAATCCAAACCTGATCGTAATATACCAATGCTAATGATATTTAAAAGTTAATCGTAACATAGCAGCACACATAGTAATCAAAACCTAATCGTAATATACCAACGCGAATGGTATTTAAAAGTTAATCGTAACATAGCAACATAAATAGTAATCAAATCCTAATCGTAATATACCAATGCTAATGATATTTAAAAGTAAATCGTAACATAGCAACACACATAGTAATTCAAACCTAATCGTAATATACCAACGCGAATGGTATTTAACAGTTAATCGTAATATAGCAACATAAATAGTAATCCAAACCTAATCGTAATGTACCAATGCTAATGATATGTAAAAGTTAATCGTAGCATAGCAACACAAATAGTAATCAACCCCTAATCGTAATATACCAATGCTAATGATATGTAAAAGTTAATCGTAACATAGCAACACAAATAGTAATCAACCCCTAATCGTAATATACCAATGCTAATGATATTTAAAAGTTAATCGTAACATAGCAATACACATAGTAATCCAACCCTAATCGTAATATACAAATGCTAATGATATTTAAAAGTTAATCGTAACATAGCAACACAAATAGTAATCCAAACCTAATCGTAATATACCAACGCGAATAGTATTTAAAAAATTATCGTAACACATTAAGGCAAATAATATTTAAAAACTTATTCGTAAAATACCAACGCGAATTGTATTTAAAACTTAATTGTAACGGAAACTTGCAAATGCTTGTCAAAACTAAAGTGTGACAAAATAATAAAAATGCTACGCGTAAATAAAGCGTGACAAATAAACGTACATGCTGTTTCAAAGTTAACCGTGCCAAATACACGGAACGACGGACATATCTTCTTATAGAGACGCTTGGACACACACATTAAAATTGTGACAAACCAGGTGACACGTTATTAAATATTAAGTGTACGGACAAAATGCTATTTTAAACTTACGTTACAGAAAAAAAAACGTCTGATAGACGTGCTTGAATATAGAAATTTACTAAAATCATAGTGAAATATTATCATTATATTAATGAAAATATTATAATTAGAATAATGAAAATATTATCATTATCATAATGAAAATATTATCATTATAATAATGAAAATATTATCATTATAATAATGAAACTATTATCATTAGAACAATGAAAATATTATCATTAGAATAATGAAAATATTATCATTAAAATAATGAAATATTATCATTAGAATAATGAAAATATTATCATTATAATAGTGAAATATTATCATTAGAATAATGAAAATATTATCATTAAAATAATGAAATATTATCATTAGAATAATGAAAATATTATCATTTAAATAATAAAATATTATCATTAGAATAATGAAAACATTATCATTATGATAATTAAATATTATCATTAGAATAATGAAAATATTATCATTAGAACACTGAAAATATTATCATTATCATAATGAAAATATAATCATTAAAATAATGAAATATTATCATTAGAATAATGAATATATTATCATTAAAATAATGAAAGTATTATCATTAGAACAATTTAAATATTATCATTAGAATAATAAAAATATTATCATTAAAATAATGAAAATATTATCATTAGAATAATGAAAATATTATCATTATAATAGTGTAATATTATCATTAGAATAATGAAAATATTATCATTAAAATAATAGAAATATTATCATTAGAATAATGAAAATATTATCATTAGAATAATGAAAATATTATCATTATCATAATGAAAATATTATCATTAAAATAATAAAATATTATCATTAGAATAATGAAAATATTATCATTAAAATAATGAAATATTATCATAAGAATAATGAAAATATTATCATTAGCACAATGAAAATGTTATCATTAGAATAATGAACATATTATCATTAACATAATAAAATATTATCATTAGAATAATGAAAATATTATCATTAAAATAATGAAATATTATCATTAAAATAATGAAATATTATCATTAGAATAATGAAAATATTATCATTATAATAGTGAAAAAATAAAATTAGAATAATGAAAATTTTATCATTAAAATAATGAAATATTATCATTAGAATAATGAAAATATTATCATTATAATAGTGAAATATTATCATTAGAATAATGAAAATATTATCATTAGAACAATTAAAATATTATCATTAGAATAATGAAAATATTATCATTAAAATAATGAAAATATTATCATTAGAATAATGAAAATATTATCATTAAAATAATGAAATATTATCATTAGAATAATTAAAATATTATCATTAAAATAATGAAATATTATCATTAGAATAAGGAAAATGTTATCATTAGAACAATGAAAATATTATCATTAGAATAATGAAAATATTATCATTAAAATAATGAAATATTATCATTAGAATAATGAAAATATTATCATTGTAATAGTGAAATATTATCATTAGAATAATAAAAACATTATCATTAAAATAATGAAATATTATCATTAGAATAATAAAAATATTAACATTAGAACAATGAAAATATTATCATTATCATAATGAAAATATTATCATTAAAATAATGAAATATTATCATTAGAATAATGAAAATATTATCATTAAAATAATGAAAATATTATCATTAAAATAATGAAATATTATCATTAGAATAATGAAAATATTATCATTAAAATAATGAAATATTAGCATTAGAATAATGAAAATATTATCATTATAATAGTGAAATATTATCATTAGAATAATGAAAATATTATCATTAAAATAATGAAATATTATCATTAGAATAATTTAAATATTATCATTATAATAGTGAAATATTATTATTTGAATAATGAAAATATTATCATTAGAATAATGAAATATTATCATTAGAATAATGAAAATATTATCATTATAATAGTGAAATATTATTATTAGAATAATGAAAATATTATCATTAAAATAATGAAATATTATCATTAGAATAATGAAAACATTATCATTATAATAGTGAAATATTATCATTAGAATAATAAAAATATTATCATTAAAATAATAAAATATTATCATTAGAATAATGAAAATATTATCATTAGAATAATGAAATATTATCATTAGAATAATGAAAATATTATCATTATAATAGTGAAATATTATCATTAGAATAATGAAAATATTATCATTAAAATAATGAAATATTATCATTAGAATAATGAAAATATTATCATTATAATAGTGAAATATTATCATTAGAATAATGAAAATATTATCATTAAAATAATGAAATATTATCATTAGAATAATGAAAATATTATCATTAAAATAATGAAAATATTATCATTAGAATAATGAAAATATTATCATTAGAATAATGAAATATTATCATTAGAATAATAGAAAATATAATCATTAGAACAATGAAAATATTATCATTATCATAATGAAAATATTATCATAAAAATAATGAAATATTATCATTCGAATAATGAAAATATTATCATTAAAATAGTGAAATATTATCATTAGAATAATGAAAATATTATCATTAAAATAATGAAATATCATCATTATCATAATGAAAATATTATCATTAAAATAATGAAATATTATCATTAGAATAATGAAAATATTATCATTATAATAATAAAATATTATCATTAGAATAATGAAAATATTATCATTATAATAGTGAAAATAGTATCATTAGAATAATGAAAATATTATCATTAAAATAATGAAATATTATCATTAGAATAATGAAAATATTATCATTAAAATAATGAAAATATTATCATTATAATAATGAAAATATTATCGTTATAATAATGAAAATATTATCATTATAATAATGAAAATATTATCGTTATAATAATGAAAATATTATCATTATAATAATGAAAATATTTCACTATGATTTTTGTCAAGTTCTTATTTACTTGCCTCCCCACGAAGGAGGAGTTAGAGACAAAGGTGGTTCCTAATGTGGGGAAAATCAATCTCCTCAAAGGAGCCTTCCGGATTGGTACATAATAAAAATGGCCTCAATCTAGGACATAAAATATGATGTGTAGTATTAAAACAGATACTACAGTTTGCTTTAAGGCCAAATGCAAGAATCGAAAATGTATTTTATTGGTGAGCCAGAGAATATGTTCCTACATAAAAAGTTTACAGACCAACACACGAAGTAGAAAAGTGACATACTTACGAAGAGCATTTGATTAAAATAAGATGGAAACTGGTGGCGTCATTTTTGTAGGACGCCATCTTTGTATCTGGGAGCAGGTGTGATATGTAAATTTAATGCTGCTAACAGAGAACATTAGTGATGTCTATCTGCTCGTCAAGTGATCGACCATTATCTTTGAGTGGTTAGTCTTACTTTCTATTATCCCCCAGGACCCTCTTCCTGCACCATCATCCATCTACACTAAACTGAAACCATCTCTATCTACACATTTGTTTGTTATTTTAGGGGGGGGAGGAGAAGACAGCATGAATATTGTACTATTTATTTTTGTTTGTAAATGCGTTTCTGACCTCAAGGAAATTAAGTCAGACAAAAAGGGAAAAGAAATGAAAATAAGAAAAAGATAACGGTGAAATAAGAAAAGGAAAGGTGATGGAGGAAAGATGAATGCTGAGAGATGGAAGAGAAAGAAAAGAAAACGAAGAAAATATAGTTTGAATTAAAGAAAAGAAGTAGAAATAAAAGAAAAAGAGAAAACAGAGCCAAGGGTTGAACACAGAAAAAAGTAATTAATAAGATGAAAGAGAAAGAGAAAGAGAGTAAGAGAAAGAGGAGATGAAGAACAATAAAAAGAAAGGAATAAAGCAATTTCATGTTCGTTCGTATATTATCACTCTCTACCTATTTTATAATTGGTTGTATAGACACACTGATAAGTCCTTATAAGACGAAACAGGTGTCTGTTAGTATAAGATATTTATGTAAAATAAATAATATATTATTATTTGTACTCACTAGGAGTTCTCACACAGATACTCGTCAGTGATTGCTCACCGAAAACAATCAGTGGTATTTCCTGGAGTCTGAGTGTTTCCAGTATTCTCCACCTCTTTTTGATAACGATGCGGTATCGCAACAGCGTCTAACCATTGATTTCTCGCTGGTAACGACAATTGGCTTTCTCTGGGATTTGGGTGGCAATTAGCCTCCCCAAGCCCCCAGTATAAATCATCATCATCATCATCATCATCATCATCATCATCATCATCATCATCATCATCATCATCATCATCATCATCATCATCATCATCATCATCATCGTCGTCGTCGTCGTCGTCGTCATCATTATTATTATTATTATTATTATTATTATTATTATTATTATTATTATTATTATTATTATTATCTATGGTAATTTTATGTTCGTACGTACATTATCACATTCTGCTATTTTTCCTTAAATATCGGATCACCCGATCCCTAAAACTGTAATGGAAACAAAGAATTTAAAGAATCATTTGATCTGCTCATGTGTTGAACGCAGAAAACCGAGCTGAAATACACTTTATTGGCATTTGGGCTCAAAGTGTACTATTTGTTCTTTGTACGAAGATCGTACAATGATATCGTGTAGTCTCAGTGAGACAAGCCGGGCAACCTGGCGTTAACCGGGACGAAAGTGTAACATATTTCTATTAACTTTTCTATCTCTAACCCCGTTTCTCTCTCTCCCCGACCCTCTTTCTTCAACGTCCACAGACAAACACACTCACTTTTATAGACTACTGGATGAATGAGTAGGCGTAAAGGAAATGACTACTTTAAAATATTCAGTTATTTTCCTTTAGTTTGTACATCAAATGGTTGGAAAACACACTATATAGATTCCTTACTCCTTAGATTTATTATTTTGTTTATTGAAAGTGTTTAATGTACTTGTAATATTAAATATATATATTCCATATGTGTTTTGACCGTATTCTTCTGACTATCTGATTGACTGAAAATGTAAGCTTGGATATCAATTGATTGCAGCCACGGTTGCTATCAGAGTCCCCGTTAAACACGTTTACATTCATGGCTTTTGAAATCTTTCATTCCGATATTTGATTTAAATGTATATTATAATCATTTGAATTAATATAAAGCTCTTACTCTTTTACTTTTTAAAACTGATTCGTTGATCATCAACGATCTCCTCGAATAGCAATTCAGTTTTAACTATATAACATATGTGTGTTGCGTGTACATGTGCTTATGTGCTTGTGAATAATTTAATAATAAAAACTCATTAATAAATAATAAATAAATAATTAAATAAATAAGCAATAAATGAATACATCAACACACAAATAAATAGGTAAATATATCGGTCTCTTATTTTTTCATAACTCTTTACTTATAACATCAACCAACAATCAGCATTCCTCTTAAAATAATGAACAAAACCACACTTTTATATTATCAAAACGTTTTGTTTCAAAACTTTCACCCAAGAACAGAACAGAAATAATATTATTCCTTCTATTTTATTTATATTTACTTTCCACATTCAGTACGACTTCACACTGTAAATTATGCATGTGTCTGTGTGTCAGAGTAAGTATACGTTTGTATACTCATATATATATATATATATATATATATATATATATATATATATATATATATATATATATATGCAGGTGTCTAATGTGGACACCTTCTCCACGTCTGACCTTATTTTCCCGCCCTCTCCCCCGCCTCCTTATCATTTTCCACATCTTTCTATCACACAACCCTAAACTATTAGCCTTCTGTCTCTCTCTCATCTCAAGGTGTTTGTTTTATTTTATATGTGTATATATATGTATGTTTATGTGTGTACTTGTGTATCTACAAATTTGTGCGAACGTGTGTATTTTATATGAAGATCAGATATTTATGCTTAAAAATGTATGTACGTAAATTAAAACTTTGAAATGTTAAATGGAGAAGAAAGGAATCCAAGCTAAGTTGGTAATAAAAAAGAAAGAAATAGAAGGAACGGTAGGTAATACAATGATAAAAAAGATAGAAACTAATTGAAACAGTTAACAAGTAAAGAATGCAATCCAATACTGAGCTTTACCCATGAAAATTATGAACATATCTTATCCCTAAAAAAGATTTACTCAATGGGCAAATTTTCCAATTCATGTCACCTCTATTGTCTTTTTTGGTCTGAAGAGCTTGACTCTCTATGAAGAGTACAACCGAAACATGTATGCATATATGTAACCAATAATGTTTGTATGAATAAAAATGTATACTAAAGAGCAGGTCTACTTGTTATTACGCACTTTTTATAAACACTGGAGTTTCAACGGATTTACATCTACAGAAACTAATACACTACGTGTACTATATATATACTTTCCATAACGGGCTACGTAATTCCACGCACGTGACAATTTAAACATGCTAGGTTCCCATCTGTCCAACTGTTAACGTTATTCCCATTTAATTTCTTGCTTTTTCGATGTACAGCGTTGCTGTTGTTTTGATCTGAAACTTTTCCATAACTGACTACGAATATTCCACGCACGTGACAATTTTAAATCTGAAAGTGTTCCATCTTTCCAACGGACAATATTTTGAAATTCCTGGCGGTTGTTCTCACTCATTAAGCTATACGACTCCGCTGATGAAGGTCCGATTTTCTCGGATCTGAAACCTTGGTCCGGATGTTGTTGTAACACTTTATTTAATATTAATAAATATCATGCTCTTATTAATTATTTAGTTAATTTTACTTTTGCATTAATAATTGAGCACTCTGCTGGGAAACTCTCCCAATTAAGAAATACGGTATATATATATATATATATATATATATATATATATATATATATATATATATATATATATATATATATATATATATATATGTGTGTGTGTGTGTATTGTCCTGACAACCCCTTGTACAGAGAGATCAAAAACACTAGACGATGGTGTCTCGTAGGTAATTGAAATATCTCCAGCAGGTACATCAACGCTGTGTGTCTGTATGCGTGTGTATGTGTGTTGCTATATATTTATTCTAAAAAAGACTGCACATATGCATTTGTATATTCGGATTTATATCATTTTTATAACATCATACGCACGCATACATACACACACACGAATATAATACCCGGGTAAGTTAATCTTGATTTCAATTACTGTCTGTGTCGATTTCTCGCGGCTGTGTGGTCCTGAGAGTTTGTCTCGTAATTCTAGCCTGAATCTATGATCTGCGTTCGAGCCTATGCAGCCGCCCGCAACTGCCATTCCTACACTGATGAGGATAAGAAGGCCCGAAACGACGTCGTCTGTAGGTAAAACACTTTAATATTTAATATATATATATATATATATATATATATATATATCGCCTTTTCGACCACTCGGTCATATTTTTTACCTTTTGATAATGAGAGGTTCCACTCTCGAAAATTAAAGTTTACCTTTTCCGGACCTTTTAAATTGCTTGACAGTAAACTCTTTTTATTGAATATTTGCTGTTCTGGTATTTAAACCGTTGAACCGTGAAATATTAATAAATTGATTTGAGATTCCATTCCTATTTTCTCTTCTCATTTATTTTTGTTCATCTGTTCCACCTTCCGGTACCTATACCACATTGCTCCTGCCTCGGATTGCGAACTTACATTTATATTTACCAACAATGCTTCAATCAAACTACAATTTCCTTTTATATATATATATATATATATATATATATATATATATATATATATATATATATATAACGTACATTGTGTGAGTTCCAATTAATGCATATTTCTACTGGCCTACATTAAAATGTCCGCGCAAAATGTTTGCAAAACGCGTCACACCCATTCATTAAAACTATTTGTATCATCAAAAGAGAGTCTGTTTACGAAGATTAGCCCGTCGTCCCGTTAGAAATTTACGTACATTAAAGAAATCACTTTGCATAGGAAACAATGTGTGCATATCCTTCGATGTAGCATTATATAAACGACACAAATAAGAACACACTTATGGATACATTAACTCCTTTATCAGCATTCAGAAAACATATCGCCAAAGAACCGGAGAAAAGTGTAATGCTTTTACATATAATTGGAGACGAGATTATTTTTTAATTATAGGGTTTACACGTAAGAGTACAATCGAAATATGTAATCTGAATTCTTGTAAACATGTGGCTCGATATATAATCAACTTCTTTAGAGGAAGAAAATATTCACAAAGAAATGTATGTATAACACTGCGTGTATTTACGTTAGTAGGTTTCAAAATGTATACAAATGAGTGTGTAAATTATTATATTCATACATATATCTATATGTATAGGCATGTCTACATATATGTGTGTGTTTGTGCGCGTGTGTTTACCTATGCATCTACGGCGTGATGATATTTTTTTCTTATTTCCTTGTGACAAAACACACCTTTCACTTCAAAGACAATCGGATAGGTAAAGCGTAAAGGGGCAATTACAGAGGGAGGAATGCTTTCGAAAAGAATAATTGATCCACTTAAAGGTAAGTGTAGACGCCGAGACGCGACAGAACGACGTTAGGCCGATGCGATCTTCTGTCGTGGAGGAAGAGAACGTTCGGCCTGATCAGTTTTCTACGCCGCTTTCCGTGTTACAAGGCAAGTCGTTAAAAGAAGAGATAAGAAGAAGAAGAAGAAGAAGAAGAAGAAGAAGAAGGAGAGAAATTAGAATTAAAAAAAGAGGGAAGAAATATGGAAGCGGTGAGTTGGCTGGAATAGAAAGAAGATGGCGGGAAAACAGAAATTGCGCAGGAAAAAGGTTGTATGTCGGCAAATACTTCCACAGTTTTAACCCATTATTCGAATGTTACAAATTTTAATTACATTCGCGGAAAAGATAGGTATTCGTATGTTGCAGGTGAGTACTTAGGACTCCTACTTGCATGGATACACACACATGCTTTTTCTCTCTTTGTATATATATATATATATATATATATATATATATATATATATATATATATATATATATATATATATTCCAGAAAAAACATCCACAGGGAAGTAATCCAAAAAATTCAACCGGTTTTATAAAAAAGTGCTCAATATCAAATAGAGCTTTTATATATGATTATTTTTATTTACACAAACATGTACAAATCTGCGAAACTGGCAGATCGATGTTATCGATCAACAGCTATTATAAACTGATATCTCATCAGACAGAGTTAGAATCCGATCTTAACCTTAGATCATATTTGGAAAGAATAAAATATTAGTTTTTTGATTTTGATTCTTGATGCCAACCACATGACTTTCCGAATTTACATTTTAAATTTATTTTCTTTTTTCGCCACCTAAAATGAATTCGGAAATAAATTATCTATTCTAAATAAAAAAAAAACTCAACGGTTGGTGTTTTCTCCTTTAGGTAATCAGAAATGATATTATATTTTATATTAAAGATTAAATCTTTTATAACCTCGTAATTTAGGTTATAATAAATAATAACTTGTAAATAACATGGATGAACTATCAAGATAAACGTTTAACAGATTTATTAAAACTGAACACAGAATGAATTAATGAATTAATTTGCCGCTAGACGCGATTGACATATTAACAGTCTGAACCCGTGATCTGTGTTTACTTTCTCTCAGGGCATACTCCCATTTCCAAGGGCGATAACTCTTAACCCCCGAAATGGTTCAAGGGAGATAATTCCTTTTCGTTTAATTAACCACAATTTGCAAGTAATTCACCATGTTATCCGTCCCTTATTAAGTTTTCATCTATCGCTTTCACCCTCTCTCACTTCATGTTTTTAGACCGCCCGCTCTTTTATGATTTTCTACTACTAAACAAAATAATAACAGAATTCGTCCGGTTAATTATAACTTTTTTTTATTTTTTCACTTTTTCTGATAGTCTTTTTTGTATTAAAATTTTAAAAAATAATAAATTTTCCATAGGTTTCACAGGTTTCACGAACGTTTTCGATTCTTCGTCGAATCGTACTGAAGTGTCGAAAGTAAATGAACAAAAAAGCTGGAGAAAGAAGATAATTTTGTTAAAGACTACGGAGAAAAGCGCAGAGAACGTTTTCGCATTGTTCCAGGAAGTCGTTGACGATTTAAATTCAGCAACGCTAGATGACATCACAGAACAATATATATATATATATATATATATATATATATATATATATATATATATATATATATATATATGAGAAGAATGTTGTAGTTCGCTTGGAGCATTGTGTATAGTGAAGAATAATATTTTGGAGGCGATAACAATGCGTTGTTAAAGTGACACATATACGACACGTGGAATCGTAAAAACAAAATGACAATATTGAAAAGTCAATAATTTTCAAATTTTTTTATTTATTTACCAGTCTATCGTTGACCGTGATGTTAGGTTGGAGTGTGTCCTTTTCATTATTATTTTTTTTTAATTTTCGAGGGTGTCTCTCATCCTCAGAAATAAAATAAATACAGCCACTCGTTGGATTGTGTTTTTTGCCAAAAGCGGGGGCGTGATTCTCAGGAATCCTAGTAGATACGTACAGCTTATCTTCAACGTTTGGGTCGAACACTGACGATTAGCTTACGTAACTGCTCTGAGTCCTAAATCATATGCTGGAGCTTTACTCCCATAATTGGGCAATGTGATCAATTTTTCCTGTACATTATATATATATATATATATATATATATATATATATATATATATATATATATATATATATATATATATATAAGACGTTTATGTAGTTTGCTTGAAGCATTGTTTACTTGTATATAGAAATGTGATACTTAGAAGGCAATACTATGCAGAGCTACCATGTCTCTCGGTTAACTCGCTCATATGCCGATGTTGAGAGAGAGAGAAAGAGAGAGAGAGAGAGAGAGACCGAGCAAAAAACATGTCCCGCTACACCTAGTTACATTGTTTGCGCTTCCTCTCCCCCACGGACGACAATCAGAACACGTTTTTCCTGATGTAAGTTTCGCCAGCCAAAAGGCAGAACATCTGTGTCTGGAAGTCAGGTGGTTACGGTAACTTCCGTTCTGGAGTCACTTCTGATCCTTAAGGTATCACTCAAACTTTCCATTCAAAACATTGACGTAACATCTGAAAACGTTCCCAAGATTTTCTGGGAATAGAGACATGACGATTCCAACTAAAGAATCCAGACTTGAATTCATCTCTTTGGCGGGTATATATACTTCCAGAGTACCCCTATCTAAAAAAATTGAAAACTTTCTGTGTTTGTGTGTGGTTTTATGTAAGACTTGGTCTAGTCTACAACATATTAGAAGTTGGACAAAATAGTAGTATGGGAAAGTGCCAAATTTTGAAGATGACTTTTTTTTCGGTTTACAAGTCACATATTTTCGTATATTGTCAGAGCCAAACAGTAGTTCAGTCGCCAGCAAAGAATCCTGTCCTTTATGCGAACGAGATTTGGACTGTGAGTTGACCGGGGAGAATACTCGTCATGCTTCGGGAAAAGTGTGCTGTAGGTGTCAACCGTGCAAGTATCGAAAGAGGTGCCACAATCATTGTTTAAGTCAGAACTAGTGTTCACAAAACATGTCGGGTAAACAACATAAAAAGGGGCATTTTTTAGCCTCAGAAAAGGATTATTATGCTCGATCAGATAAAAGGAGCGCTCGTGTTTCTCTGGGACGATATGACAGTAAAACGCATTGCTTTTTCTGTGGAACTGATACTAAAAAAAAAAACAATAAACGAAAAAGTTTATGATTTGCTATGTAAAGACTGATGCATTTGCTCAAACTATTCGGGTTCATTGCATAACAATGGGAGATGAGTGAGCCACTGCTATTCAAGGTCTGATCGAATATTTTGGTGGTGATCTTCACGCAGCATCATGTGCGTACCACCAGTCATGTAACGTAGACTTCCGTACAATGCGAATCATTCCAAGACAGTCTACGTCAGTTGAATGAACTAAACGACGAAAGAGTGGAAGACGAAAAGACAGCGATCAGGATTAAGCATTCGAAAGGATGTGTGTATTCCTGGAGGAAAGCGATGAAGAACAGATAACGATGTCGGACCTTGTCGCTAAAATGGGAGAATACTTACGAGGTAGTAATCAATGGCGCGTGGGAATCAGTACCTAAAAGAAAAGCTGATAAGTCGATATGTAAACTCTTTATTCGTGACTGAAGGCCGTTGTGGTGTCGCAAACATTGTGAAATTTAAGGGAAAAACCTGTGACATTCTTCGTGAATACTACAATTCACCTCCAACGGACGACGAGGAAGCACATAAACGAGAAATTCTCAAAACCGCAGCGAAACTCATCAAAGCTGAAATCAAGACCGCAGTGGCACCAGTGGAGGATACGCATCCAACAACGGCTAAACTGAAACTTGCTGAAGCATTACATGTGTTTGTCCGAAAGAAGGGGCATCTTACGTCAAGCGGAAAGATCGCAGCTGACAGCATCTCTCAGAAAATTATGTTGAAACAAAATCGGACAGTGCTGTGACATGAACCGTTCCAGTCACAGAGCACAACATACTAGCGGAATATCTCTTCTTCGCCGTCTGCAATGGAAGAAGGGGAGTATTGATTTACTCCCTTCCAGGAGTTAGGCACAAGGCCAGTTTTTATCTTACTCCCACAAGTAAGATGTGACCCAAGGTCGGGTCGGGAAAGTGGGTTTTAAAAATTGCCTGGTCAGCCCCGTCGGCATTCCCCGGTAGGGGCGCCTCAGGCAGTTAGCAATACACTTATTCCTCCCCAAAGAGGGGAGGCGAAGCCTGGGAGAGTGGACCTCCTAGAACTGCACAGGACAGACCCATAGACCGGCGTAAATGAAGCCCCGAAGGCCAAGCCAATACCAGTCTATGGAGTGTAGTATCCATCGGAACAGATACTACACTTTGATCTTAGCCAAAAGGAGGGTAGTAGCTACAGCTCGGTTGCAAATGAGTTATTGTCGAACATTAGAGGGGAGCAACTGTGGTGTTTAGTTCTTATGAATTTGGACCAAATATAAAGGGCTGTACTCATCAGCGGCGAAATCGAAAGCTGAATGCCAGAAAGGTGAACATTACCGTGTTGACAAAATTAGCTGGAAAAAAGAAGTTCTTCTTTTCGAATGCGGCAAACGCTGATCCAGCTGATCATGGAACGAATATTGACGTTATTCAAGCGGAAGGAGATGCCAACGTTGAGATTGTAAAAGCTACCCTCAATATGTCTGCTTTCAAACCACCCAAAACTTTCATACAAACACTACAACTATTTTTCTGTGGGGGATGAAAATAACTAACTATAATTGGAGATCTTAATTAAGCAATAAAAATAATGCATCATACGTTTTTCCGTTTACCCTTGTAAAACCATCAATTTGAAAATCATAATTATATTTTAAAGATCATCATTTTGGTTAAGAGGGTTTTACACACTAGTGGACCACCATCGAACATTATTTTAGGGATTATAAATGCTTTTACTTTAGGACAGTTAACATTGAATTCTATTCTAAAACAATTGTTAAGCACAATATATATATATATATATATATATATATATATAGTATAAAATATACTTATAGCAAGTGAAATATACAAAAATGTTTGTGTTTTATTTCATCGAAGGATGTCGTCAGGTTTACTAAGAAATTAAAATTACCACCCTTCCTTTTTATGAGCAAATGTTTTTTTTGTATTTGATTCTCACTTCTTAAACTTATTGTTCACCCTAGCCCATTTAAAACGTGCACAGTCAGCTCCACCCATTCCTCACAGATACTCGAATTTAACTTCAGGAAGTAATAATATCGGTTCGGCTTCAGACAGACAGACACAAAATCTCTGTTAGTAATATATATATATATATATATATATATATATATATATATATATATATATATATATATATATATTTAAATATTTTCTTTGTCGTACAAAACTTTAAAATAGCATTGAAGAGACAATATTTATTATTCATAATGAATTTAAGAAATTAAAAAATGAAAGGGCAGCTGACCGGTTTCGTACCTCGCTCAACAGAGCCAAATATCGAGGTAATGTATAAAAAATATAAAAAGATGCTATGAGAATTATAGCGAGGAAAAGGGGTAAAAAAAAATTTAAAAAAAACAAAAGTTCAGTCAAATAGAAACAACATTAAGCCCGAGGAGATTTTCTCTTTGTTTGCAAAGAGAAGGTCTCAAGGACTTATTATAAATTGTTTCTAAGATCTTGAGATGATAAGGGGAGTGCGACTTACTAAGAATGGAGAATAAGTCGACACTGAATTTAGAGGCACAGGTGCGATTATTTATGAGATGTTGACCTATCGACGAGCCATAAGTATTATTCAATTCATCAGTTGGTAAATAATTTCCATTGCGAATTTTTGTGGGCACGTGTTGTATGACATATATATATATATATATATATATATATATATATATATATATATATATATATATATATATATAGTGTGTGTGCAGAGTTGAATGGTTTCGATTGGAATCCGAGTAAGAGAGCTCAATGTACTTGTTAACAGAACAGGAATACATTTAAAGGAAATAAACTGAACACACATTAAGGCTGGCCGCAATATAAATTATTCAGACCTAGATGGGTCTCATCAGATGCGTACACAGTCACATTTGTGTATCTAGTTTATTTCCTTTAAATTCATATATATATATATATATATATATATATATATATATATATATATATATATATATATATATATATATGTGTGTGTGTGTGTGTGTGTGTGTATATATAGTGTGCAGTTGAATGGTTTCGATTGGAATCCGAGTAAGATATATATATTAATGTCAATGTGTTTCTATTTACTTGCTTCCCCACGATGGCAAAGTAAGATAGAAAGTCGGTTTTCATGTGGGGATATCGTAGCAACAACTGCATAGCTTAAGGACAAACAACTGTTTGATGAAAGCTGCCAAAAACCGGATTTCATGACAGGGCTACGATTAGGAAAACACCTAATTTTAGAAAAACAAATCTTTCAAAGCGTTGCGTTTTAAGTGGAGTAAAGTCGGACAGAATGTGTCCCTAGGAGGAGTAACCCTTTTGCTTATTTATGAGTATAAGCTAGAAGAATAATTTGACCAACACTGCCTTCTCGATATTACACATCCGGGAGGATAGGTGATGATCTGAGGGTCTACATCTTGTAAACCATTCGGCCTGATGGTTTTCTTTCAATGAAGGATAGCCAAATCTATTTGAGCATCGTATCTGAGCAAGCTCATCCCATAACTGCGAAACTGTCTCCGAGAGAAAAAAAAGCAATGTTTCAGGGTGATAATGCACCAGTTTACACAGGTGAAAGTGTTACTGAATCGCATACAGTTTACATTCAAGGTAAGCTGAACATGTTATCTGGCGACTACAGTCTCCAGACCTAAATATGATTGAACATTTGTGGTGCATTTTAGAATAAAAAGTAAGCAGTCGGTATCCTCAATCATATTCATTACAAGAACTGGGGACAGTAGTAAGGGGTCATTTGATTTACTTTCCACAGCCTCGTAATTCTCGATTCACTTATTTTTCCGTTTAGTCCTCACAT
>OY744518.1:16656613-16676613 GCA_963556195.1 Sepiola atlantica
CCCTAACGCAACCTTTCAAACAATCTTCTAACACTAACCCTAACGCTACCTTTCAATCTATCTTCTAACCCTAACACTAACGCTACCTTTCAATCACTCTTCTAACCCTAACCCTAACATTTCCTTTTAAATTTATCTTCTAACCCTAACCCTTACGTTAACTTTTCAATCTATCTTCTAACTCTAACCCTAACGCAACCTTTCAATCTATCTTCGAACGCTAACCCTAACGCTACCTTTCAATCTATCTTCTGACCCTAACCCTAACGCTACCTTTCAATCTACCTTCTAACCCTAACACTAACGCTACCTTTCAATCTATCTTCTAACTCTAACCCTAACGCTACCTTTTAATCTATCTTCTAACCCTAACCCTAACCCTTCCTTTTAATCTATCTTCTAACCCTAACCCTAACACTTCCTTTTAATCTATCTTCTAAACCTAACCCTAACCCTTCCTTTTAATCTATCTTCTAAACCTAACCCTAACCCTTCCTTTTAATCTATCTTCTAAACCTAACCCTAACCCTTCCTTTTAATCTATCTTCTAACCCTAATCCTAACCCTTCCTTTCAATCTATCTTCTTACCCTAACCCTAACGCTACCTTTCAATCTATCTTCTAAACCTAACCCTAACGCTACCTTTTAATCTATCTTCTGACCCTAACCCTAACGCTACCTTTCAATCTACCTTCTAACCCTAACACTAACGCTACCTTTCAATCTATCTTCTAACTCTAACCCTAACGCAACCTTTCAATCTATCTTCGAACGCTAACCCTAACGCTACCTTTCAATCTATCTTCTGACCCTAACCCTAACGCTACCTTTCAATCTATCTTCTAACTCTAACCCTAACGCAACCTTTCAATCTATCTTCGAACGCTAACCCTAACGCTACCTTTCAATCTATCTTCTGACCCTAACCCTAACGCTACCTTTCAATCTACCTTCTAACCCTAACACTAACGCTACCTTTCAATCTATCTTCTAACTCTAACCCTAACGCTACCTTTTAATCTATCTTCTAACCCTAACCCTAACCCTTCCTTTTAATCTATCTTCTAACCCTAACCCTAACCCTTCCTTTTAATCTATCTTCTAAACCTAACCCTAACCCTTCCTTTTAATCTATCTTCTAAACCTAATCCTAACCCTTCCTTTTAATCTATCTTCTAACCCTAATCCTAACCCTTCCTTTCAATCTATCTTCTTACCCTAACCCTAACGCTACCTTTCAATCTATCTTCTAAACCTAACCCTAACGCTACCTTTTAATCTATCTTCTAACCCTAACACTAACGCTACCTTTCAATGTATCTTCTAACCCTAACACTAACGCTACCTTTCAATCTATCTTCTGACCCTAACACTAACGCTACCTTCCAATCTATCTTCTAACCCTAACACTAACGCTACCTTTCAATCTATCTTTTGACCCTAACACTAACGCTACCTTTCAATCTATCTTCTAACCCTAACACTAACGCTACCTTTCAATCTATCTTCAAACTCTAACACTAACGCTACCTTTTAATCTATCTTCTAACCCTAATTCTAACGCTACTTTTCAATCTATCTTCTAACCCTAAAACTGACCCTTATTTTCAATCTTTCTACTAACCCTAACCCTTACGCTACCTTTCAATTTATCTTCTAACCCTAACGCTACTTTTCAATCTTTCTGCTAACCCTTACTCTAACGCTACCTTTCGGTCTATCTTCTAACCTTAATCCTAACGCTACCTTTCAATCTATCTTCTAACCCTAATCCTTACGCTACCTTTCAATCTATCTTCTAACCCTAACCCTAACGCTACCTTTCAATCTATCTGCTTACCCTAACCCTAACGCTACTTTTCAACCTATCTTCTAACCCTAACCCTAACGCTACCTTTCAATCTATCTTCTAACCCTAACCCTAACGTTACCTTTAAATCTATCTTCTAACCCTAACCCTACCTTTCAATCTATCATCTCGCCTTATCCTATTATTCCTCTATTTAACTCCTGCCTCTCTTTCTACCTTATCCATTTATTTGCAACCGATACTTTTATCCCAATAATCAACCCCCATCTCGCTCTCTTTTTCACTATATCCCTGCTCCCTCGATCTCACCCTATCTCTCTCTTACTGATTTCTCTCTATATCTCTGCCACTTCTATCTATTACCCTCCCAATTTATCTTTATCTCACTCTGTATATATGTATGTATTGTCTTCCATCTCTGTATGGTCAGTCGAACCCTTCTATCTATTACTACTCTTTCTTTGTTGCTTACTCATTACTTCATCCCACCACAACCCTCTACCTTTTCGTCCATCGTACATCGCCTTTTCTTCTACTCTTTTTTCCTTCCTTCCTTCCCTCATCTCATCTATCATTATCCACATTTCCTATCGTACACTCATATTTCTGTCGACTATTTTCTTTCTATTTCCATATCCAATACTTTTCAACTTTCATCTTTATAATAGGAAAGTAAAAGATAATGCTAAGATATTGGCGATTAACACAATCGTCAATATCTTAGTACTATTTCCTACCTTCCTTCCTATTTTCCTTCTCCTGCCTTGCCAGCATTTCAACTCGCTACTTAACGATGTCTGGAGACACTAGCTCACTTCAAACTTCCCCTTTTTGCTATTTCACGCAATTAACAGTTTTATTTTCCGCTTAAAAGGTAAAGAAAAAAGAATAATTAAGATAAAAGAAATGAAAAAAGAAATTCCAATATCCGGAAAACTTGTCACGTCCCAATGGACAGCCGAGATGTTTTTTGTCAAAGTTGGTATAATAATAAAAGGGCGCGTGGCCTCCGGTTTCCAGTTACAGGGGAAGCGCAATTTTGTTTCGTAATCAAGAAAAAATTCTTATCTCGAAATCTCTCGGTTTCAAATTAGAAATTTCAAGAAAGACAAACATTAAAATATAATTAACGACGACCAAAAATCAGTTAAAATGAGATAAATAATGAGTCTGCACACAAACGTGTATATGTATAAATATGCGTGTGTAAGTATGTGTGAGTTTACTATATGTATTCATCTTTTGTGCCTACTGGTCGATTAGCATATATGATTATGACAAATATGTTAATGTGTATAAATATGTCATTAAGAAAATGTCGCTTCCGGTCTGATAACAAATGAAAGCACTCTCGGTTGGAAGACGAGTAATTTATCGTTCAAATCATGTCTCCTTTTTTTTTTTTTTTGCTTTGTCCTTTCTATCATCTTTAATCTGCGACTAAGATCGTCGGTCTCATATCTTATGGTAAATAAACACATACAAATAATATTTAAAGAGCGCAGATCTCCGCTATCGCTCCGATAAACGACATCTGAGAAACTGACTCAATCAGTCACCTTCCTCTATTTATTTTAATGTGTGTGTTTTTTATACTATTCCATCACCGCTTATCAAGGCACAAAGGATATTCGAGGATAAGGGTTAAATGGACGATGAACCTTGAGAGAATTAAAAACGATCGATAAAATTAGTAGAATTTTAGTTTTTAATAGAATGATGCAACAACAATTTGTTAACATTGTACTTGAAAATGATGATGTTGTTGTCAACTGATACGCAGCCTCGTGGTATTGGTTCCATAGATGACAATTTCTTGGAAATAAACTTTCTTTATTAAAGTAATGTTTAGATTAAAGTACAAAGAGGAAGAAAGGGCATTTTTTATAGTGGTTGTAGCAAGATGTGTTTTTGCTGTGAATGTTTATCAGGGGGTGAGGCAGATATTGGAGTTTATAGTATGAATGCGGTATTTTGGTGAATGATAGTCATGAATGAAACTAGCTAAATTGAGTTTTTTTATAAGTTAGAGATGACCGATCATCTCCCCTTCCCCTTCGTTGGCCTTGTGCCTCATTTTGTATATATATTTTATTTATGCAAATAAATATTTAGAGCGAGAAAGGTTGACGTTTTGACTACGTCGAGTGCAAAGAGAAAAAGAAAGGAAAAAAGAAAAGAAAGAAAGGATCAAATTCTGGACGAAAAGTTTGATTGTAAACGTCGCGTCGCCATCGTGCGTGTTTGGACTGTTGGTATGAGAAGACCAAAAAAGACAATTCGGCGTCCCGTTTGAACTCAGTCTTTATTTTATTAACTCTCGGTTACATTCACAGTGGATCGGGGCAGAGATGGGAGTTTAGTTGATCACCTAATATAAAAATAACAATAGAGTATTGATTTACTCCTCTCCAGGAGTTAGGCACAAGGCCAGTTTTTATCTTACTCCCACAAGTAAGATGTGGCCCAAGGTCGGATCGGGAAAGTGGGGTTTAAAAATTGCCTGGGCAGCCCTGTCGGCATTCCCCGGTAGGGGTGCCTCAGGCAGTAAGCAATAAACTTACTCCTCCCCAAAGAGGGGAAGCGAAGCCTGGGAGGATGGACCTCCTAGAACTGCACATGACAGACCCATAGACCGGCGTAAATCAAGCCCCAAAGGCCAAGACAATACCAGTCTATGGGGTGCAGTATCCATCGGAACAGATACTACACTTTGATCTTATATTAGCAACATCTCTTCTCTGAGAAAAGGACCGTGGAGAAGGGAATATGTTATTCTCTACTAGATTGCGAAGTCAGTTTTGTAAAGTCAAGAAAGAGTGATCTTAGCTGCATCTCCACAGATATGGAATAAGTACTAACTTTTAAGACGTATCTTACACATGCAGGGGATTGCGTTAGGAGTTAAGTACGTTTCAGGGCGGTAAAATAATCTAAACCTGTTTTTTCAGCGAATTCAAGAACAAATCTGATAATGCATTCATACAATCGCAGCCCATAGAGCCGCCAATGTAATCGGATCAACTGTATTCTTTTGCGCAGTAGTACCGTTGCAGGCCATATGACCACATAATCTCCTGCCAATTATAACTAACAGCAAAGTTTGTTTAATTAACCGTATACAATGAAACGTTTACAATATTCTGATTAAGAACTAGTTTGAGATAACTCTCATTTTTTTAGGGAAGTCGCTCAAGACAAGGCATGACGCCACTTGATGTTAGGAGCTAAAAAGATACTACTACTTCAAGCTCAAAAACTAACCAACGATAAGTTCTAGATGGATAGATTCTGACACACAAAACATCAATTTTTCCCCTTTGTCAGAAACATCGCTCATGGAATGTGATAACTAAAGGAGAAAATAAGGGTAGCGAGAGTTAGTCACTTTCTACTCTCTTTATAATTAAGTTACTTTTATGTTAAGACTAGTGCATCGTATGCGGTTGCATGATGCAATCCATTATTACTGCACCAACTATTATAAACGCCTAGTACACGATTTTATTGATATATTGCGAACAGATTTCGCTATTAATGTAAAGTTTATTTGATAACAATTTAGACTAGAAGTGACGACGTGGGGGACCAAGTCGTAATCCTATTCGTTATACAGTACTGTTTTTACTATAAATGTTAGCAACCTTGATCTAGTTATTGATTTTAAGTATTTAATTTTTTTTAAAGAATCGGGGATACTAATGCCAACAACTGAATTGAACCGGTCAAAAATAGTCTCTCGCTGATTCATATGAATTTAGATACATTGATATTATTTTTTTAAATTTTAGAGCCAAACAACATGACGCTAGATTTTGTCAAGTAAATGAAATATTTATGAAATCATTCTTTTTTAAATCCAACTTTTCGGTTTTATAAAACTCTATTCATGGTAATACAGACAATATTTTCCTTTTTTTAAAACTTTTTCTTTGATGGTGGGAGTCTTATGGCGTAGCCGAAGATCGACGATCTTCTGGTGTTATCGAAGAGACTGTTTTGTTTGTTTTTTTAAAATGTCCGATCTGTAGTGAAGCGCGCTGGAGTGCGTGTGTACAATAATGAGATAGTGTTACTACAGTTTGAAATGATACACTTTGAAATTTTAGAACCAGACAACACGACGCGAGATTTTGTCAAATAAATGAAATATTTCTTAAATCATTTAGAGGTTTATAAAATCGAAAATTTGGATTAAAAACAAAAAGATTTAATAAATATTTCATTTATTTGACAAAATCTCGCGTCATGTTGTCTGGTTCTAAAATTTAAAAGTTTATCATTTCAAACTGTAGTTACATTTAGCTCATTATTGTACAGCGTGCTTCACTACAGATCGGACAATAAAAAAAAACAGTCTCTTCGATAACACACGAAGATCGTAGATCTTCGGCTCAAATAACAAATAATAAATGTTGTCTGGTTCTAAAATTTCAAAGTTTATCATTTCAACGGCGTTTCAAACTGTAATAACACTTATCTCGCTATTAGTATAAACAATTTGCCTTTTGGCTAAGATCAAAGTGTAGTATCTGTTCCGATGGATACTGCACCCCATAGACTGGTATTGGCTTGTCCTTCGGGACTTGATTGTCCTGTGCAGTTCTAGGAGGTCCACCCTCCCAGGCTTTGCCTCCCCTTTTTGGGGAGGAGTAAGTTAATTGCTTACTGCTTGAGGCGCCCCTACCGGGGAATGCCGACGGGGCTGCCCAGGCAATTTTTGATGGTCAGAGTGCTCACCTCTTTTCAACCCCCACTTTCCGACCCGACCTTGGGTCACATCTTACTTGTGGGAGTAGGATAAAACTGGCCTTGTGCCTAACTCCTGGAGAGGAGTAAATAATACTCTTTTGCCGCGACACTTGGCCTTTTGGCTAAGATCAAAGTGTAGTATCTGTTCCGATGGATACTGCACCCCATAGACTGGTATTGTCTTGGCCTTCGGGGCTTGATTATAGCCGGTCTATGGGTCTGTCCTGTCTAAGAGGTCTACCCTCCCAGGCTTCGCCTCCCCTCTTTGGGGAAGAGTAAGTTTATTGCTTACTGCCTGAGGCGCCCCTACCGGGGAATGCCGATGAGCCTGCCCAGGCAATTTTTAAACCCCACTTTCCCGACCCGACCATGGGTCACATCTTACTTGTGGGAGTAAGATAAAAAACTGGCCTTGTGCCTAACTCCTGGAGAGGAGTAAATCAATACTCTTTTGCCGCGACTATCGTCGTGAATGTAGTGTGACTCTCCATGTTGTAATCTTGAATTTAATCTTCGATGTTAAAACTTGTCATTTTTATAATGCTAATTTATGGACCTATTTCAACAACATATCGCCGTCTTGTTGGTTACTCTACAAGTTACTCACAATAGAAGAGAGAGAAAATGCTTGGGAATAAATAAGTGAGAAGCCAACAGTCAAAAAAGCTAAGCCGTGCAGTTGATTACTGGTTATCTCCCTTTATCCATCTTCTATTTCGTATTCATAACTAGATGGCGTTCTTAAGAAACAGAAAGCTAAAAAAAAGTTGAAGAGAATAAAAGGGGGTCTGAGCTGAAACAAATCTCTAAAAAATGTGACAAACGTAGGTAGGTAGGTATGGTTTGGTAGTTTTGTTTTACGGCATATCAACCCTTTTTGGGTTATTTAATGCCGAATCTGGTCTTGTTTTTTTCTCTTTTTTGTTTCTTTCCCCTTTTAATATCTGTTTCTATTTAACCCATAGTTGGGACCCTAACAGGTACTACCACTCTGGGTCAGGATGGACCTGGGAGCAATGGTAATTAAGAGGAGGCTCCACATTCCCCAAAGTCCGTAAGCCGGATCTGACCATCGGATGTAGTTTAAGGTCATATCCAGGACCGGGAGTAGGGTAGGAAAAATAAAAAAGGGGAGGGAGAAAGGGAGAGGGGCTGTTGTTTTTGTTTTTGGTTTTGTAGAACATAATTAAGTTTTACAAAAAAAAAAAAAAAAAAAAAAAAACGTCAATGTAGGTGAATTTCGTCTCAGGGAGCCACAGGGCAGCCTGATCTGGTATCACCAGGGTAGGTAGGTAATTAATAGCGTGTTGCTATAAAGATTAAAAGAAAATATATTTAATAAAATTAATTTTGGAAAGAGTGTATTTACCTTAGTCTGCTGACGTAAGTTTATGAAGATTTTTGAAAAGAATTTGGCCTCCAACCTTCCCGGATTAATTAATTCACTTGGAGGACTATATCTACATTTCACTTACATACATATATCTTCTTGAATGTTACGTATCAATATTTAAATTGGATCATTACCCGTAGCGTAGAATTTGTAACTAATTGATTATTCTTCGTAAAATTGTTTAAAATCCGATTCGGTAGGAACGAATAAAATGGGATGACGATAATTCGCAGATTTGCCAACGTAAAAACGATGATTGATTTCGAAAACGATTCTGTCTCGAAGACATATTAAGAATTAAGATTCATTTCACTATGGTTTCGAGTGTGCGTGTCTATTCGTCTGTATATATATATATATATATATATATATATATATATATATATATATATATATATATATATAGTCTAAAGTAGCTTTGAATCATTTTAACAAAAAAAGAAAGAAGTTAAATGCAGTTTTAATTTCCAGAGAAACTAACTAAATCCAAGATATTGCAGACTTAACATTCGTTGGGAAATTCATAAATATAAAAATAAGTAAATAAATTTTTTTTTTAAATTAAAAAAAATAAAAAATGAAAAAAGGGGGGTTAAGTATCTAACAGTAAAACAAAACCAGGAGACCTTACGCGTCTAAAATTAACACGGGGATCATATATATATATATATATATATATATATATATATATATATATATATATATATATATATATAGGATCAAAATAAACCAAAGTGAAAACTTTTAGTAGATGGAACCTATTGTGAAAAGGATTAGCTCAATATACGAGATAGAGCAATTTCACCGAACTTTTTCAACGGAAATTTACCACCCGGACAATTTGCATATCTTTTTCACGGAATTTTTCTTTTCATTCAATACGTTTTTTTAACAAAAATTATTTTAATAATTTTTAATAATAATTCTCATATTTTTCAAATATTTGAACTTTGGTTTTTTCGAAAGCTAACTTATCCATCTGTATTTCTCCTCTGATGATAAGATTTCGATCTTTGAAAAGCCTTGGCTTAAGGAAAGAAAAATAAACACTAGTTTATTACTGACAACCTTGCATTGAACAATTGAAATTTGAAATAAATTTGGACAATCGTCGCATATTTATCACTCTTTTTTCTTCTATCTCTCTCTCTCTCTCTCTCTCTCTCTCTCTCTCTCTCTCTCTCTATATATATATATATATATATATATATATATATATATATATATATATATATATATATTGATAGATAGATATTAATATAGTATACTTTATACATATATGTCTGTGCACAGGCGTGTGTGTGACTGGTGTTTCTTATTGTAATTTAAAAGTAATTTTAAATACAAAGAAGGCTGGAAGCATTTTTGGATTTGTATGCGCACACCTGTGAATGTGTAACTGTAGTTTCTTTTAGATTCCTTAAATGTGAGTCTAATTAATTGTTCGGAGTCTATATAAACATACACACCATAACTCTCTCACTCTTCTACCATCTCGTTCTCCGTCTTTATTCATATATATATATATATATATATATATATATATATATATATATATATATATATATATATATATATATATAATGTTTATATATATATATATATATATATAATGTTTATATATATCTATGCATATATGTATAAATATATGTATATATGTACATATATGTGTACATGTATAAATTTGTATATATATACATACATTTCTATTTTTATGAATTCAAGACTTGCTGCTTATTCATTATTTTTGCATTTTCTCGTTTTAATTATTTCTCACAGTTAGAGGCAATATATTCAATATATTTTATATTAATCATAGATTGATTATTCTTTAGTTTTATATAAGTAAATATTCAAAATATAATATATAATGGTACATGCTGACATTTTCTTTCAAATTAAAAAAATCTTTTATATTTTAATTTTTTTTATTCTGTTATTTGTAATTTTGTCAAATACCCTAAAAGATATATTTTAATGCAATATTTATGAATATTAGTTACATTTATAAGATTTTTTTTATTCATAAATATTTTTTTAATACATTAAAATTTTTTATTTATGAATATTTTTTTCATAAATATTCTTTATTAATGAATATGTTTTGTTACGAATATTGTTTTATTTATGAATATTTTTGTATTTTTGAATATTTTTTATCAATATTTTTTTATTTATGAATATTTTTTCATGAATATTTTTTATTTAATAAATATTTTTATACGAATATTGTTTTATTGATGACTATTTTTTTATTTTTGAATATTTTTATTCATGAATTTGTTTTATTCAAAAATATTTGTTTATTTATAAATATTTTTCATTTATAATAATTTTTTTCATGAGTATTTTTTATTCATGAATATTTTTTTTATTCATGATCATTTTTTATTCGTGAATATTTTTGTTTCTGAATATTTTAAAAAATATTCAGAAACAAAAATAATCTACGAATTTTGTTTAATTCATGAATATTTTTTATTTATGAATATTTTTTAATGAATAAACTTTTATTTGTTAATTTGTTTTATTCATGAATATTTTTTTATTCATAGAATATTTTTATACAAATAGTTTTTTTATTCATGAATATTTTTATTCATGAATATTTTTTTTTATTTTTGAATATGTTTTTAGATTTGAATTTTTTTATTTTTGAATATTTTTTATTTATTAATATTTTTATTCATGGATTATTTTTGTTTATGAAATTTTTTTGGATGTAAAACTATTCTTAATGAAAAAATTCACAGAATTTATATAGTAACATTCTATAACGCTTTAATAATGAGGACTATACGCACATTTTCCTATTTAAAGTTACCAACTCAGCGTTGATGTAACAGTATATATATATATATATATATATATATATATATATATATATATATATATATATATAGTCTTCTACATCTAAACTGTTTCGCTGTATCACAGCTCTTCAGTGTGGCTAGATTAGTTTATATATATATATATATATATGTTTTTTTACTACTATTTGACCCTTTAGGATCGTTTAGTCGATATAGAGTAGATTTTGTGTCGCCCTTTTTCTTTCCCGGGTACCGTTGGGAGTGAAACACAGTTAATAATCGAGTTGAGATTTTCACTTTAAAAGCTTTTCTACATGGTTGATAGTCAAGTTATTGATCTCTTATTGATTTGTGTCGTTCTCTCTCACTCTCTTTTTGATTATTATTATTATTATTATTATTAGTAGTAGTAGTAGTAGTAGTAGTAGTAGTAGTAGTAGTAGTAGTAGTAGTAGTAGTATTAGTATTGGTATTAGTATTATTATGTACTCACTAGGAGTTCTCAAACAGATCATCATCAGTGGTGTTGCCTGGACTTAGAGTGACAAAAAAGACTCCCAAAATTTCCAATATTCTCCACCTCTTTCGATAACCACTTCAAATGAATTTGCATTATCGCAAATGCCGCTTACTAATAATTTTCCGCTGGCAACGACCATTGGATTATTTCTGGAATTTGAGTGGCAATAAGCCTCCCCAAGATTCCAGTACTTTCTGCTCTCTTTCAATGGGAATCTGGTTAATGATCTTCCTTCTTCGTCCTTCATCCTTCTTTGCCATTCACGACTATTTCGTGTGGTATCATCTGAGGCTGATACACACCTTTTTTGTGGGGGGGACTATTTATAAGAGTTCTTTTAGTTTCAGTTCCCTCATGTTAACCTGATTTTCCTTCCATGTTTTCGTTTTATGTCTGTTGCCTTTCCATATGGCTTGTTGGTATTCATAATTTATGTCGGTTGGTTTCCGCAGTCGAGGATTTTCCTTAATATTTCAGCTGTTTTCATCATTGCCGTACGTTGTATACTCACAGTCTTCTCTTTAAATCTCATGTCTCTTAGTCTTTTTCCAAGGTTTATCGGGACTGTTCTTAGAGCTCTTACGAGTGTTGTTATTATATTGACTTTCTTCCTGTTCCATATTCGTTTCTGTTATCTGACAAGTTCCGTGAATTATCATTTATTTTTCCTGTTTACTATTATGATGTCCAGTCTCCTCGCTTGGCTGAGTTTATCTGTTGGTATTTTCATGTCCCATCGAAGTTTGTGGTTTTTGTTTTTCGGTACTATTTCCGGATCGTGTCTTTACCATTTGTCTGCATGTTCAAAGTGCAGTCGTTTGCATTGTTCTCAGTGCACTTCTTTCCCCACGCAATTGTGTCTGTTCTTGTATTCTTTTGGGGATGGCTTGCTGCATTTCCTTATGTGATTTACTGTTTTATTTCCAGGTCCAAATATTCTACATTCACTGTTTTCCTAGATTTTATCTATTTTAGCTTTAATGTAGTTTGTTTTAATCGCGGTGTTCTGTGCAGCTGTCAGTAGCGATTCCGTTTCTTTTATCAAGTGTCTTTTCCTTAGCCATGTCCAGGTGTTTTCGTGAGTCTTCTTGCTTGTCATTTTTATGAATCGTCTATGAAGATGTTTCTCTTCGCGCTTTTCTTACATCTTTGTATTTAGTTTTACCGCTTCCTGTATTGTTCATTTTGACCCTGTCTTTTGCTACGGTGGTCAGCCCTTCTGCGTTTTGATATTGATTTTAGCAAATCATTTTCTATCTTCCACACAGTCTTCGTTACTCATTAGTCCCCTTCTCTATTGTTTCTTTTTACGTAAAGTGGGACAGTATGACCATTCGTGTGTAGTTCATTGTGCATGATCATTAGTTTCATAGTCGTCTAATAAGGATGCCTAAGTTCTTATTTGGTTCAGCTTATGAATGGTCCAGAGTAGCTTATAAGTGATATTGCCCAGGTGTTTATTCTTTAAACAAAATCTTTACTTCATAATTTCGATTCTAAAGAGTTTTCTATTTCTTTTTATGTATTTTCTTATAATCTTCTCTTTAATTTATCTAGATTTGATTGTGCCTGCTTCCAAAATTCCCAAATATTTATAGTCATGTTCTTATTTTATCATCATGTTCTTTGTTTATCATCATGTTCTTTGTTTATCATCATGTTCTTTGTTTATCATCATGTTCGTTAAGCACCCTCACCTCTTCTTTGTTTGGCAGTTCCATGCCCTCCGATGTCTAAAGTCTTAGTCTTTTTATCTCTCGCAATACAAACTTTTCCATTCGAAATTCCATTTGAATGTCCTAACTGAAGATTCCGCTCGTGTTTATCAAATTTTCCAGTTCCATTTTGCTTTTTACAAATGTCTTCAGGTCCCCTATATATATGAAGTCTTTTGTTCTTTGTTTTGTATCTGTAAACTTGTATCCGGTATCACATTTTCTAAGTATGTAGTTAAATGGCACCATGGCTATGATAAACAGTAGTGGTGATACATATTCTCCTTGGAAGATGCTTCTCTGTATTCTTATCTCATTCAGGTGTTGTTCTCCAGCTGCCACTTCCAATCTTCATGTCCCCATTGTTTTCGTAATAATATCAATAATATTGTCCGTACATTCTTAAGCATTCGATTATCTATACTTAAGGAATTCTGTCGTAGGCTTTTTTGTAGTCAATTTTTCTGCTTTTTGTTTCTCGGGAAAGTAGTTCACGCTTGTTAAAGGAGTGGTAGATCTGTTCTCTAAGTTGTGCCGTTAGAAGTTTCCATATGGTTGTTAGACAGGTTATTGGTCTGTAGTTTATTATTATTATTATTATTATTATTATTATTATTATTATTATTATTATTATTATTATTATTATTATTATTATTGTTGTTATTGTTGTTATTATTATTATTTACACCCTTTATGAGCTTTTAGTAGTATATAGAGAAGGTCTTGTGTCATTCTTTTCGCGTTTCTACTTCCGTTTGCGTTGCCTTAGTACACGGTTATTGAGTGAGTAGTGAGGCTATTCGCTCTGTTGTATCTTAAAGACATTTTACATAGTTGATAGGCAAGTTGTTGGTTTTAGGTGCTTGGGGTCATCCTCTCTTACTGTTTTTATTATTATTATTATTATTATAATTATTATTATAATTATTATTATTATTATTGTTATTATTAGTATTATTATTATTGTTGTTGTTATTATTATTATTATTATTATCATTATTATTATTGTTGTTGTTGTTATTATTATTATTGTTGTTGTTGTTGTTATTTGTATTATTATTATTATTGTTATTATTAGTATTATTATTGTTGTTGTTGTTGTTATTAGTATTATTATTAGTGTTATTACTATTATTATTCTATTATTATTATTATTGTTATTATTGTTATTATTATTATTATTATATTATTGTTATTATTATTATTTTTATTATTATTGTTATTATTAGTATTATTATTATCTTTATGTTTATTATTACTACTATTATTATTTTTGTTATTATTATTATTATTATTGTTGTTGTTGTTGTTATTAGTGTTGTTGTTGTTATTATTAGTGTTGCATAATCACTAAAAAAAATTAAACGTCACGAGAACCACAGGGGGGGGAGCTTTATCATTATTACGTTACTGCTATCCTCCCGACTGAGGCAGTTCTCCGAAACCACTTCAACAGTTCGAATTATATCCTCTCCGGGCCGAAAATAATACGAAAAGTTCATGAGAGGATTAATAGTGATTTCAATCTTGTTTTAATACTTTTGTAAAACACTTTCTGTAGTCAATTTTAAACACATGTTTTTAAGAGTCATTTTAACATAGGCATTTTTAACACAGACGACTTCTAGGCCTTTAAACCCATTACACATTTTCTCAGGGCGAATTCTAAGCATAGTCTCTATAATATTATATCTGTATATATATATATGAAAAAGTAATACATATATACATATGTGTGTAGCAAAAATAAAAGAATATATATATCTATGATGAAATTCACCCTTAAATTATTTTGTTCAAATATGAAACATTCCAACAAAATGCCTATTTTATATAATATAAAACAAACATATGTCAATCAGAACCTTGCTTCACATCTGCAACGAGCCTGTTGACAAGTGTACGTAAGTATTAGTATGATGTTGCATCAGCATATCTGTTTAATAGGTAATCAGTATCTTCGATGTCACGGGCGGGTATCATCGGTGTATCATCTGCCTAATTCAAGAGCCTAAACTTTTAACTCTAGTCATTTATAGTTGTAAGTAAAATTTATTTTATGATTCTCTAGTGTATTATGATTATTTAGATGCATATATTGTAGTGTTTAGTTATACATGTAAAATGTAATGCTATTTGTTGCAAATTCTTTCCCAAAATCATTTATATTACTTTATATTACCTTTATGAAACGTTTTGAACTTGATAAATTTATTTTCAAACAATAATAAAAAAATAAGCATTTAAGGGTTAATAAGTCTAGTAATCGAATTGGTCAGTATAGATACGCTATGTGTCTACATGCTCTAACAACGCTATCTTTTCTGTTGTGAATTCATCGTCAAAGAAAGGATAAAAGATAGCAACATCCTTTCGTCGCAAAGATTGGAAAAGAATCTGCGATCGTATGACGAGAGTCTTCCTTGGGGAGGCTTGGAGAGCCACCTGCAGCACCGGGGAGAGAAGAGTGAGATATTGTTCGTCTATAATGGGCGACGTTGTTCACATTGTCAGCGTCAATATACGTTGGTACAGATTCGGAATCGGTATCCTCGACCAACAGGGGTTCATCAGCGAGGAAGGAGAAGATGGAAACCAAATACAGACACCGACATCCGGCCAATTGTGGGGAGCTTAGGGTTACCGTCCCTTTTCGACGGACCACTACCACTACTACTACTACTACTATGATTATTACTACTACTACTACTCGCACTATACACCCCACCTCATCAAATAAACAGTTGTACTTTGGGAAACCGCTAAGAAGTCATAAATCGAAAAATATGAGATTCTATTTTCATTTGATTAATTTTATTTCGTCACACATTTCAGAAAAGGTTTCGGCGTGCTTTGGCGACAAAATAAGTTAGACTGACTTAAATTCACCATTTTTCACCGACTTTATTTAATAATCAGCGAAATATTACGCGCTATATTTCAATCTTCTCTCCAGCGATAATCATATGACACTTACACAATCCGGAAACACTTACCCTACTGATCTATATACACACATACACATGAAACCGTATACGCAGATACGGGCGAATGTGTTTCCCGGGAGGTTACCATTATTGATATAATATAGTTTATTTGAAGATATTTTCCGAAACTCTAAATAGACCGGAATTGCGGAATTACATTTATGAAATTATATCTTTTTTTTCCATCCATCATATTTTCATATTTATCTGTTTTATAAGCAAGCTTATTTAATCGACAGTTGAATACTTTAGAGAATGAATTTAATATATTCATTTACAGTTTAAATTTCTCCAAATATGTATATTTATACACACCTATATATAGTACGGCATAATCATGTTTATACACCGGTTCTCGTTAGATCATCGAAGTTAAGCAACGTTAAGCCTGCTCAGTACTAAATGGGTGACCATATGGGGATACTAGGTACTGTATGTGCTCTTTGTTTATCTCATGATTTTTTCCAATCGTCCTGGACTTCTGGTTACTACTGGATTCAAGCCGTGCCGATTCACGAGGTGTAATACGGCGATTGCGCAACCTTTACTTCATAAATACACGCGCAGCTACCATTTCAGGGTGTAGCCATTGTCTCTCAAAACTGAAATTATATCTATCTTTCCACCCATCATATATTCATATTTATTTGTTTTATAAGCAAGCTAATTTAATCGCCAGTTGAACACTTTAGAGAATGAATTTAATATATTCATTTACAGTTTAAATTTCTCCAAATACTAAATGGGTCACCATATGGGGATACTAGGTACTGTATGTTCTCTCTGTTTATCTCAGAATTGTTTCCAGTCGTCCTGGACTTCTCGTTGCTCCTGGATTCAAGCGGTGCCGATTCACGAGGTGTGGTTGGGAGATTGTGCAACCTTTGCTTCACAATTACACGCGCAGCTACCATTTCAGGATGTATCATTTGTCTCTCAAGATTGAACGGAGGCTATGGTATATATGCAGTACCCGTTCTATAAAAGAAGCGGTCCTGGAGCGGACAGTAGTATTGGCGAACTACGTTCAAGTTCTGTCGGCGTTATTGTATAACTTTAATTGATACTAAACGTAAAAATATCACTCCACTTAAGACTTTATGAAAATAGTAAATAGTAAAGTTACCTTTTCTTACTACAATTTCAGGGGTTTTCCTATCGTCAGAAATGCATTACAAACACCGTAAAATCTGTGTTCATTTGAACACAAACGCAATATCCGCGTGCGCCATCGAATTCACAACCCTGACGAAGCAATTTCTATAGAGATGTGTACTATTAAAATATCGTTCGATTTTAAAAACTTTGTTAACCAAAAAAACAAACGTACATATTTAAAACTTTCAGTCTATCAGTTTGGGCAAATATGTAGCTGTCTTCTGAAAAACAAAAAAAAAATGTTTTTTAAACAATTTAATCGATTCAAAAATGTAATTCCCAGCAATATTTTATTTTTATTAGTAATAAATAAAGGAAAGCGGCAGATATTTTACTCTCACACTCAAAAGTCCTCTGACGGTCACCCATTACACTTAGTACATTTACGCTAACAAGCGGTTGTAACATAATAATTCAAGCGTTTTCATTCGCTTATACTCTAACTTCAACGGAATGCGACGAGAGAAATAAAAAATGTTACGTTTTCTCTTTTTAATTGAATCTTGATTCATAATGAACATTAATTATTTGAAATTAAATTCGCTTTATTAAATAAAGTTTAAATTGCATCGTTTTTTTAAATCATTTTATTTATTTATTTCCTTCACGCCTTGACCATTTCTATTTTGTTTTCAACAGCTTAATACTTGGACGTAACGGTGACCTTTCACCTGAATAAAATATAAAATGCCATTATTTTTACCCTAAAACTCGACTCTAATCAGAAAACAATTCGCATCGAAAGTAGGCTTATCAACAATTCTAGCAACGAAAGCGTTTTTAAAAAATCAATCAACATTTACAATACAGCTCTAAAAATAGTGGTTACCACAATACCGAAATTAAATATAAAAAACAGGACACCAATAATTACAACAAAATTAGAAATAAAAACAAAAGAAAAAGAAATATAATCTACTATACCCCTCCCTATAACCAGATGCTAAAAACTAAACTGATTGAAAAACACTTCCCCGTAACCAACCCTCTACATAAAATATTCAATAAAAATAATCTAAAACTATCCTACAGCTGCTGTGAAAACCTAGAAATCGGCGGATAAAGAAATCAAGAAAGAGAGAGAGAGAGAGAGAGAGAGAGAGGAATAATAGGAAGTTTGCACAAAATTACTTTAACATTTTTTTTCCGTATTCGTAGTTAAGTTACACAAAAAAAACAATAAAAGACAGAGAAAGTGTGCATATAGAAATTGCTCATTCGTAAAAGCGCAGGTGGCGAAGTTAGCATTTCTTGTAGTTTACGTACAAAATACTAAATCTATCATTTTTTTAATTTAAATTTAATTACTAAAAACACGAAATCTCGCTGGCATTAACCTTATTCTTTTTTTTTTCGTAATAATCCTTCCTGGTTTTCTAGAAGTCACGTCCGATGTTGTGTGGAGAAAAGAAAGAGGCAAAATGCCTTAGCGAAATATTCGATGAAAAAATTCAAGATGAAAAAGAAATAAAAATATTGTTTGGATTTTTTTATTTTGATTTTAATAAAAAATATCTGCATCTAACACATGGTTTTTTGAAGGCAGTTTGCCTCTTTCTTTATGTTTAACATTCTTAAGATGCTTCAAAAAATGAACTTTCCCAAATTTATACCTACCAGCGACCATTCGCGATTTAAGTTCAATTTAAAAGAGATATTCGCACCGTTAAGTCCACACAACATCGGGCGTGACTTCTAGAAGACCAGGAAGGATTATTACGAAAAAAATAAGGTTAATACCTTTTATTTGTCTAAAGCTCTGACGAGGCTTGTAATATCAATCAAAATATTAGATGAAAAAATCAAGATGAATAAGAAACAAATATGACGCCACACGAGTTGACTTTGATCCATGATGACAACCCTCATGGATCAAATTATATATTTTAAAAAATCACATTCTTTTAGTATTAAGTTTTACTTGACACGCTTAGTATATGTCTGTATAGTTATCAGCCTTCTAAATTATCTATCTACCTATCTATTTATTTCTCTCGTTTTCTCTTTCCCTCCTCTCTTTCTCTCTCTCTCTCTCTCTCTCTATATATATATATATATATATATATATATATATATATATATATATAGAGAGAGAGAGAGAGAGAGAGAGAGAAAGGGTGTGTAGACATATTTGTTAAACCATTGTTTCGAATAGTATTATTTTTTTTGAAAAAATCATAACAATGTGTAGTGTCAAAATAAATAACATTTATTTTAATCTGAGCTTTCGAGACCTAAAATTCTCCTTGTCAAAGCAGTGTTTTTCTTTCCTTTTTTTCTTCATCGTCTGATGGTAATGGACTTTTGGGTGAGAAAATCACGTTATGTATAAAAGCGAAACTACGCCAGTTTGAAATAGAAAGCGTGTGTAGACATATTTTTAAAACCATTGTATCGGATAGTATTTTTTTAAACACCATGAACAATGTCTAGTGTTAAAATAAATGAAATTTATTTTGATCTAAGATTTTGAAAAATGAAATTATTCTTGTCAAATCGGTGTTTTTCTTTCTTTTCTTTCTTTTCTTCATTGCCCGATGGTAATGAACTTTTGGGTCAGAAAATCACGCAAAAGTCCATTACCATCAGACGATGAAGAAAAAAAAGAAACAAAAACACTGCTTTGACAAAGATAATTTTATATCTCGAAAATTCAGATTAAAATAAATGTTATTTATTTTAACACTACACATTGTTATGTTTTTTCACAAAAAAATAATATATCTATCTATATATATATATATATATATATATATATATATATATATATATAGTATTACATGTGAAGTAAACATTCACAGGATAATAATTCAAAGAATGTAAACTGGTTTATAAACGGTGCTCAATATCA
>OY744518.1:16681613-16691613 GCA_963556195.1 Sepiola atlantica
TTATAGAAGATACTAAGCTTAGCAGGATCATGATTGTTAGAGAAATGGTTCAAAGAAGAATGAAGAGTGGGACCAAACAAATTGTCTCCTGAGATATTACTTATATTTTGAATCAGCTATTTGTGCTAAAATAATTCCCTTGTTTTGGTATAGAGGCAGAAAGCAACTTAATGTATGTAAGGAGTTAAATATTACTACTTTACGGTCAAAAACTAGTTAACCCTAACGGTTAGATGGATAGATTTAGATTCAGAAAGCAGCAATTTTCCCCCATTTGTCAGAAGCATCACTCATGGAATGTAAGAACTTAAGGACGAAATAATTGAAGCAAGAGTTACGATGCTGCCGAAAGTAAATCCAACTCCCACTTTCTACTCTTCTTAATCATGTACATGGTGATGACGATGATGATGATGCCAATTGTTTGTTGTTACAATGTTTGAAGATTTCATGTTGAGGTTTTACCACATCAAAAATTCAAGGCTTTTCTATCTTTAAATTTCTTGAATGAAGGAATTTGGTAGATAGATAAATAAAAAAAATATTGGGTTCCTTTTTTTAGGAGGGAATGCAAAAATGAAAAAATAAAAACATTGGTAAAATAAGTAGCTGATCGAAAACAGGTGAAATGTGCTTTTAATTTAGACAATCAAAAAGTACGCGTTTCATGCCATACATTATATTCTATTCGACAGTTTAAATACTCTCAATTTCCTTTCAAATTTCAAAAGGTCACAGATTAATTCATGATCTTTTCAAGTATGAACAAAAGGTTAACATTTGCTCGTTTCATCAAGAGGGGATTCGTTAGGGATCCCGCTGAAAACATATAGATATATGTGAGAGTTTGACGATGCCGACATGAAAAGGTAACGACGAAAATTCTTTTGTTTCTAGTATTGCTTTGTGATCAAACCTGCTGTAGTAATTATCCTAAAAATTCTAAAATGATCCACCGGCCGAGAGAAACCAAGTAAATGCGCATTTTTAGTTTTCTGGGACGTGGCATGTTGGCGAGTTACAAGCGGACCACTCAACGAAGTTTTTCTACCACCTTACGCATCCTATAATAGTCACGTAACGCGTTATTACTTGAATTATTACGTTATTTTCATGGTAGGGGGTCGGTTGACCTCCAACCTATGGTTTCCCCTGTAAAACATTCACAACAAATACTCGCATAGCTACAACTACTGAAAATATTTTCCGTTCTTCCTCTGTGTATCTAAAAGTAACGGAACTTTTATAAAAAAAGTTTATTTTCAAGAACTACCCATTTGTGGAACACAATACCGCAGAGCTGCTTTCCAGCTGAATATAACATGGTCGTTTTTAAGTCCAATGTTAATATTTTATTTTGAGTTGCCCTCTTAAATAATCGGACTCTGCCCAGTTCCAACCATCGTTTTCAATCCTCCAGACAAATTCACTAACCCTTATCCTCCAGTTGCTTTTTGGCCTCGATAAGCGAAGACTCGCTAGTACATAAAAACATAAACATTTGGTATGGCTACGTTACAATTATATTTTTGCCGCCACGTTACACATAGTATCTGATAGGGGCTCCGTTATCAACGTACTTGAATTACTCTTAAATATACGATATTAGGATTAACCAAGTCTTGTATAAGGCTATTTAATATTTTACAAAATAACGGTAGAAATTATTTTAAGCAAATTTATCATTTAACCATCTACATAAAAGACTACGTCAGAGAAGAGTACGTCATATGGATATTCACATATGAAGGAAATTATGATAATTATATAGGCTAGTAGACTAGAAGAAACAAAACAGAGCTCTTCAAGTTAACAGAAAAGAGAGGCAAACAAAAATGTAAAAAAATAAAATAAAAGTAACGAATGAAAAATGTTCACATCGGTCGGGTTGATAATACACACACACATCTGAATTATACTATGAATAATCTATCCATGTGCCTTAGCTTACACTAGCGACAAATTTATTATTCTAAGTATTCCTCGCTCGGTGTATAATCTTAATCAATTCTGAGTATATCTTTTGGCCATACACAACATAATAAGGTACAAAATAGAATAAAAATGGCGTTATTGGTTGGGCGAAAAAGACACAGTTTCTTATCTAATCCCGGGCAACGCCAGATCTTCCGTCTAGTATGTATAAAACTAATGTTTACATCTAATAATTGTTTCATGTTTAGCTGCTGATCATTTTGGAATTCACTCTCCTTTTCCTTTTGTTTACGGCTCACTAACGTAAATATGGATGCCAATAAGTGTAATAATCTTCCCTGGCGAAATATGCATGCCTTCGTCTGCTCATTTCGAATTAAAAAAGTGAAATCGTCACATACACAAATTGATAACTTAGTCTTCAGAACATAATGCACTTCAATAATTTATTCATCTTATATAAATAACAAATTATAATTATAAATATTGTGTTTTTATTTCTATGAATATTTTTCTGTGTGTATGATGATAATTGCCCGTTTTAATCTGCATATGGATGTCTGTAGACCGTGAAGTATTTTACTAATTATCTAGTAGGTATGAAAATATCGTTTTCTTTTTTACAACTTCGATCCATAAACTTAAGCTGAAACTCAATTCGACATGAAATCATTATAATGAACATGTTTATGGCTTCCGGTTGAATAAAATTCGTCGTCCAAATTTGATACTTTATCGAAAAGCATATCTGTTTAGAAGAAATAGCTGAGGTACTTAACGAAGTGGTAGTCGATGGGCAAGAGATCCATTGAATAAGGAGAGCAATGGTAACAGTTCAGGGTCCAATTTTTCAGGCTTTTGTGATACACTTTATAGCTTGCAGCGGGATCAAGCCTTATCTGCATAAACACCGTCAGTTGATCAACTCAATAAGCTCCACCTACCCAGCGTTTCCTGGGTGTATTTTACTCGAATTTTCTTTCTTTTTTTTTTATAATATGCCGTTGGTTTTTGCTACGGATTTATTATAGTCATTAAATAGAATTTTGAAAGTTAATTTTAATTATTACAGTATCGTTATACTAACCTGGCCCGGTGGTAAGATCAGAGCAGCATCTGTTCCGATGGATGCTATTCTCTGCAGACCGTTACCGTATTTTCCGTCGGCCCAGATTCCGCCAGTATGCGGTACTATTCTGTGCAGTTCTAAAATGTCCACCTTCACAAGCATTGCCTCCCCTCTTTGGGGTGGAGTAGGTTTATTGCTTACTACCTGAGGCGCCCTTGGTGGCGAATGCATACGGAGCTGGCCAGGAAACTTTTAATAGATCAGAGTGTTCCCCTTTTACGGCGCTGGCTCAGCTCTCCCCACCTTCTGGTCTTGTGCCACATCTTCCTGAATTGGGACGGAAGTAAATACCTATTACAGTATCGTTCGATCATTGCATTATTAATGGACGCCCCCAATGGAAGGGAGGCAACTAAGTATCAAGTTCTCGTTGGCCTTGTTCTTGGTCTTTTGGCTACGATCAAAGTGTAGTATCTGTTCCGATGGATACTGCACCCCATAGACTGCTATTGTCTAGTCCTTCGGGGCTTGATTTACGCCGGTCTATGGGTCTGTCCTGTGCAGTTCTAGGAGGTTCACCTTCCCATGCTTCGCCTCCCCTCTTTGGGGAGGAGTAAGTTTATTGCTTACTGCCTGAGGCGCCCCTACCGGGGAATGCCGACGGGGCTGCTCAGGCAATTTTTAAATGGCCGGAGTGCTCACCTCTCGGGTGCTGGCTTTTCAAACCCCACTTTCCCGACCCGACCTTGGGTCACACCTTACTTGTCGGAGTAAGATAAAACTGGCCTTAATCCTGGAGAGGAGTAAATAAATACTCGTAATAGATTGTTATTAGTATGACGGCTTTATTCAAGAATAGCGAATATCCTACAAGAAAAACTATAAGACTTCTAATCAACTGATGCTTACTCGACAAAGAATATCTACATACAATTCATGCGCATGCGTGTACACGCACATGATAGTTTTTTGCACCGAAAATAATTCATTTTTCATAACCAATTAGAATAATGTAATAGATTTGGATCAAAATTATAATACGGATTCTAGACATAAGGTTTAGTATCATTATATCTTGATTTCAATCTTAGAAAAAGAACATAAAAATTAGTGAAACACTGTTAGGTGCGAGGAACTTTATTCTACTCCTCCTGGGACGAGTATTTTAGAGTATACATTATATATATATATATATATATATATATATATATATATATATATATATATATGATTTTATAAATCAATATTAAATTATATTTACCTATAGACGACGTCGTATCGAGCTTTTGCTCTCATCAGTCTCTCTCTTACTCTCTCTTTCTCTCTCTCTCTCTCTCTCTCTCTCTATATATATATATATATATATATATATATATGTGTGTGTGTGTAAAAATAAAAAAAGAGAAATAAAAAAATGTAATCTTCAGTTGTTCAATGTAAGTTGTATTCAATAAAACCGTATTTATGTTTTCTTTCCTTAAGCCAGGATTTTCAAAGATTGGAATCTTATCATCAGACGATTAACATATATAGATATGTTGGCAGGGAAGTGACCAAAATTTAAAAAAAAACTAAAATATGAGAAGATAAGAAAAAGTTAATGTAAGTGTCTGAGAAAGTTGTCAAAATGCGAAAAAAGTCCATATAATAAAAGAGTTCAGTGATAAATGTCCAGTGAAGATAAGGTGATGAATAGAAAGACAACTTATCTCTCTATGTTAATTCTCTGATGATAAGATTCCAATATTTAAAAAGCCTGGTTTAAGAAAAGTAAAAATAAACACGCTTTTATTGAATACACCTTGCATTGAACAACTTCAGATGAAATAGATTTGTCATTCTTACATTTTGTATTTCTTTTTTATTTATATATATAATTGCTCTATCATGCATATTGAGCTTTAATCATTTCACGATAGGCTCAAATTTCTAAAAGTGTACATCTTACTTTTAGTTTCTATACCTTATATATATATATATATATATATATATATATATATATATATATATATATATATATATATATGACTTAGCTTACTGTATATGTCCGTTAAAATGGCATTTATAAAATTTAAATTCTCTTCATTCCCATTTAAGTTTTCTTTATTCCCATGTTAATTGATGGTGGCCTAGGGGTTGAATATTAGGCTGCAGAGTCAATGGTGACTTTGTAACTGGATTTGGATCCTTCGACCGACAGTAATTAGAATCTTCTAGACTGAAGATTGCATAAGCATAAACACTGGTGTTTGTAGGTTATAATAATAAATAGTTGTCTAATTAAAAAAAATATATATACATATATATATATATATATATATATATATATATATATATATATATAAAGTACTGCTTGAGGGTGGAACACTATCGGCAACAAGACGCTTGTCTCCGCCTCTCAGGTAAATGAGTGTACGTTTATTTCAATTATATTCTTTGGCTATTTCGCGAGGTCGTGTGGGCGTAGGCGTTAGGCTCATTATTCTAGTCTGAATCTACGAACGGCGTTCGAGCCCATGCGACCGCTTGCTATCGCCACTTCTGCACTAATAGGCGTAGAAAACCTGAAACTAAGTTGTCTGTAGGTATAAAACACTTTAATATTTAAAAATGTTCATATACATTGAGAGATAGAGATAGATAGACAGATATCTATATTTATATGTATATAGGTGTAATCAGTCAACAGAGAATCACAAGTTGCAAAAGAAGTATAATAATGAAAAAAAAACCGAGAATTAAGAAAAGAGCCGAATTTATTGGACGATTTAAGAAGCAAAGTAAAGTAAATCCTAATTTCAGTTTTTGTAGTCTGTAGGAAATTTTCGGTAACCATTCCCTTCAACAAGCTTTTTATGAGGTGTAAACAAAGTTCTCAAAAAATGGCGAACTAAAATTAATATTATTTTTATTATTTCACAAACCGGCCACCAGGGGTCGCCTCTCAAGGTAATATATGGGGGTTCTTGTTGTCTGCTTTGTTTCCGGTGCACAGGCGAAAGGGGCTATCATTGGGCCATATCTACTTTAATGCAGGTTTTATAGATAAAAAAGAGTGTAAAAACTTGGTGGAAGACTTTCGTGAAAATTCAGATTCCTTCGATTTTTGTGAAAGTTTAACCATTAGATATCAATTAGTAAACATTTCCAAAAATATTAGTTTCTTGGGAGTAATTTTTAGGGTTTCGAGAGGTAATACTCTGGGAACAGTTGTCTAGTTGTGAATTCAAATCTATCAGATTTGCATTGAATTTAATCCATAGTCTTTACACACCGATTAAGCAAGGTTCCTTAAATTTAAATTTCTTCTTAAGAAAATAAAGAGGGCACCCAAAGTTTAGGGAAACCCAAAGTCTCCCTTTACACTCTGGGGTAGGGCTTCACCCATTTCCCAAGATTAATCCACTTACTCTTGTAATCCTAAGTGTTTAGCATAAAGTAGCATCTTCTGATTGTTATATGTTAGACCGAGGATTAAACTCAGGTTTTCTAACCCTAACCCTACCCCTAACCATAACCCTAAACCTAACCCAGCCCATTATCGAATACTCTAACAACTATGCAAAATAGGCCGGTTAAATGTAATGGATTCTGATCAAAATTAGAATAAGGATTCTAGATATAACGTTTACTCTCATTTTGTCTTTATTTTAATGTTATTAAGGAAACATAAAATTGGTGAAAAACTGTTCTGTTCAAGGAATTTATTATACTCGTCGTAGGACAGTTATTCTGTTAGTATCTTTATAAACTTAGCTATGTTTATATGTTCATGTATTTACATGCACAGCATTCACTTCTAAATTAATTAACGTAATATTGTGAATTTTGTAAACCTAACTAAGAGGTTCAAATGTGACTATAATAAGCTTAATTTAGTTTCATGCATAGAGAGTACAAAGGGCGTTGAAGACTTGCGTAAATATTCACAGAGTCCAGAATTTGTGAAATGTAATCAATAAGTATTCAATGTCACTTAATATATCTTCCCCAAATTTTAGTTCTTTTAGTATTTTAAATAGATTTTACGGGGACATAATATGGGCACAACTTACTATTTTAAAATTTAAATATATCATGACTGCCTTTAATTTTATCAGTAGCCATTATACATAAATTAAGCAAGATTCTATGAATTTCAATTTCTTATTATAACTTTAAGCTCTACATTTTTAGATATTTTCTAGAATCAAAATCATGTCATATGTTTAGGTCAAAGTGTTGAAATACCCGTTCCTTCGGGGGACCTGGTAGCATCAAACAAAACACATTACGGTCGGATGACGTTTTCGTTTATTTTTGTCAATCAGAGTTATATATTATTTGGTATAAAATAAATATTCTTATCTTCATTGTCCATACCTGTGTTGCAATGTCCGTTCCTTCGGGATATCTGGTAGCATCAAACCACACACAACGATAGAGACAAAGACGTGCTCGAGAAACTCTGTCTTTTTATTCTTCACCACCAGCTGGTGTAAGTTGGGTATACATATATATATATATATATATATATATATATATATATATATATATATATATATATATAATTAAATATGTCTTTGTTAGCAAAAGTCCTTTTGGCATTATTGTTCTTTCCCTTATTTTTTCACACTTCCAAAAACATAACATTTCTGTGAGATATATTTTTTACGGTCCGTTTCATTTGTCTTGTGCCAAACAACATTTTTATGTTTATATCGTCTCTGCAACATTACAAAATTATCAGAAAAATTCACAAAGAGTAAAAAGTTCCTGGATTAAAGTGTCTTGAAAAAAACCTACACTATACAGTGGTTCATTTTAGGGTGAAACCAAACTAAAAAAAACAAAGAAAAGAGCAAACTCACACGTGGCGGACCCACTAATACGCCATTTTGAATTTTTCGTTCAGAGCTGGTACATCCTAAAAGTTGTGTGGACATTTATAAATTTTAATTCAATAATATTTCTTAAAATAGTTAATAAGTTCTATAATTTATTAATAAAAATTCTAATTCACTTGAGGGTAATGTTTTTACTGTCTAAATTTACATCAATTAGCCTTCCGATATCTATTTAGGTCAGTTGGATACTAAGCTAACAACGGAGCTAGTCTCATATATATATATATATATATATATATATATATATATATATATATATATATATATATATATATATGCTTCCCTCTGTATTTATGCATGTTTATCCATAAATATCAGCATATATACGTACATAGTGATATGATTACCTACATTTGTCAATAACGGTGCTATTCAATGCAGTGTGTTTTCAATTCATCCCCTTCAGATAAACAATTACAGCGAAATAAACTTTTTTTTCAGCTAACACAACTCTACGCCCTCAAACACTAACACGCTTTCAGGTTCTCATTTTCGTATAAAACATATTTCAATAAAATATTAAACACCGGCCAGCGTGGCATGGCAACGGACGTTATATAAGATCAAATTTTCTAATATTAGCCATCGGGGACACTGGTTAATTTACATAATTTCTTTCTTAACGTTTTTTGTTTTTTTTACTATCGTCTGCTCATCGATTTCTTGGGCGCAGTTTTTTTTTCAATTTTCCTCAAGAACGAACTTCTCTTTCGTCTTTCCCTCTCGGTTTCCTTTCCTCAATACTGACTACGTTAAACGTCTGCACCTTTTTTTACAGCAACCTTTCGTGTCCATCTTTTTCATTAAAGTGTTCCTATATATTTTTTACTAACTGGTTCGCCACTTAGCAAGCCAAGAGTTATACGAGGATAGGGGTTAATGAGCCCGGATTTATGTCAGCCGAAAGATGAGGGATATTATGGAAGTACTAATAATTTATTGATGGTATGAACTGCGATTTATTACTTTTGGGGCGGTCTATAAGAGGAATATGTTGAGTTTGGATTTGAAGATGGTTATGTTTTAATCTGCAGGAAGCAGTCTCGTGGTAATGTTTCGCAGGTGTGGAGGCCTTGCAAAGAAACTATGGCCATGGAAATTTCACCTAGCTACGAACATGTATGGAGAAAGGGAATACTTTTTTCGTTGTAGTAGAAGACTTTTTTTTTGCTTTCAATGTCTTACAAAGATTAACCAAAGACTATAACTCAGTCAGGCACCCTCCATGGAAATATCGATCGAGTAGAGAGAGACTAGCAACGTCTTTTTCATAAGAAAATGGGTGTAGAGAAGTAAAAAGATTACCCCACACTTATATAGGTAGAGGATTACACTCAGAATCAGGTACTTTCTGCGGCTTTAGCAACATAATAAATATTATTTGATATATTGACTTCTTTGTAGAATTTGATATATTCGGACTACTGTTCTCATATTGGGTGTTTTTATCACCACGTTTCGGCCGATGTACCCTTCTGACCTTCTTCAGGTGTTCCTTGTCGAACTCGGGAATCTTTATATCGAACTCGAGAATCTGGAAGGAATTTTGAACGGGACCTTTATTAAATCCACGGTTGGTAGCATGCTCTCGTTCCATCTGCCATGACTAGGTAAAATTCAGTTGCGAAATGTAGCTGTGTACGCGTCTGATGAGACTCATCTAGGTCGAAATATTTCATAATGCGAACAGCTCTAATGTGTGTTTAGTTTAATATTTTAAATTTATATGTATATATATATATATATATATATGTGTGTGTGTGTGTGTGTGTGTGTGTGTGTGTGAGTGTGAGTGTGTGTTTTGTGTGTGTTTAAATAACTTCATTGCCACGTTCCTTTCTGTGTAGCATTTCTGCTACTAAAATATTAATTTTACTAATTAAATTTGATTTTAAAATATTCCTCTGAAAAATAAATGAAATCTTTAATTTTACGAAACTTTAAATGGACACATTTACAAGAACAGTAAAAATTCTAAATTAAACTTTTATGTCTAGTTTGAATTTCGTCTCGAGAAAATGAGGTGTTTTATTTGTATATTTCCTTTTTTCAAAGTACAAACTATGAACAATTCACAAATTTTATTATCATGATATGTTTATATTGATAA
>OY744518.1:16696613-16706613 GCA_963556195.1 Sepiola atlantica
TTTTTTTTTTTTTGATTTTATTCCATTAATTGCGACAAAACAGGTTTTGTTTCATTGGTGCGAGTAGCTACCAAATCATCGGGCGAAAGGAATTCAAATGGCATAAAGTTTTAAGTTCACTCTAACGGGAGATTGAAAATTGAAAATACATTGGAGGGGGAGGGGGATAGAGTTGGGGCTTTGTCTATAACGGCGACATGGGACATGAGAGGGGAGGGGGAGACTCCAACAAGTCGTGTTTCAAATTATTACGTGGGAGGTGTTGCACGTGTCAGTGCTGTGTCAATCTCAATCTCGGCCGGGGTGGGAGGAGGGGGATGGGGCGACGGCCGGAGTGAGTTAAATTTAAAATGAGAATTATGGTTACAACCGTCATTCTCATTTTATTTTAATTCTAATAAGTAATTATCATGTGGATAAAAATGTTTGATAATTTTAATTTAGGGTATTAATTGCTACTTTTGCATTTTATTTATTTTATTTTAATGTTTTGTTTACTATTTGTAGTGAATTTTGTTGTGATTATATTTTTTTATTTATTCCCTCTACTTTTTTTATATATTTTTTTTTTTTTTAATTTTTTATTTTTTTAAATTGTGATTATATTATACCGAGATCAATACTAGTGGAATCATTTTATAAGAGAGGTTTTCTGGTGTTACCAGTCTTATCAATAACAAAACCGATTATGCCAATGGTAACGCCTGCCAATCATGCCTACGGTAGTCGCAGTGATAACCGCCTTATGTAAAAGCCTTAATAAAAATGAAATAAAAAAATAAATAAAGATAAATATAAATAAAATTAGAATAAAAATAGAAATAGAAATAACAAGTTTGTAAGAATATTAATGATAATAACAATAATAATAATAATAATAATAATAATAATAAAAATAGTAATAATAATAATAATAATAATAAAAATAGTAATAATAATAATAATAATAATAAAAATAGTAATAATAATAATAATAATAATAATAATAATAATAATAATAGTAATACTGATAAATACCGCCATCAATTACCATCTTGCTACTTGTGAAGTCATTGGGCGAAATAAGTCGACAAGTGATGGTAGGCTTTTTTAATTCCACTACCAATGACAAGGACTAAGTACCAGTTAATAATTAAGTGTTCAAGGTAGTGATCGAGGGGTTAAGTAATTGAGATTAGTCTAAGTGATATCAGTGTTGATAGCTGTCCTAGTTATGGGTTTATGTTAGAATTGGTAGTATGGCTGAGAGGTTATTGAGGCTGTGCATTATAGGTAGAGATTTGATATTATTGGTAGTTCGGAGGGGTGGTTATATATTTATAGATTCATCATGACTTGTTGGGGTGGGATTAGGTTGTAAATTTGGGTGGGTGAGTAGGGGGTTATAGTGTGTTTTGGGGTAGTGTATAGTGGGGGTTTAATGCTATCATTCATTTTTGTAAAGAACAAAAACAAAAACTGTTAATTTTATGTTGAAGTTAAGTAGGGTTGGTGTGGAGTTAAGGTGGGGTATGTGGGTTGCTAAGGAGGTAGAGTCTACTATGTTTACAGTTGATAGATGTCTCTTGTTTTCTATTTAAGAGTTTGTTTTTGTCCTTAAAGCGGATAATTTCCAGTTTTTCATTTAAGCATAATCTACATGGAGAGTTTATTGATTTGCAGGTGCTGGATTTTTTCAAGATTTTCCACTTTATTATGGGAGTTTCTTTTTTGGTTTTTATTTTGTGGTAGTGTAGTGAAAGTCCGGTTTGGCCAGGATGGTCTGGGTTGTTGAAGGAGAGTTTATGGTTGTAGAATCTTTCCTTGAAGTTGTTGCCTGCCAGACCAATATAATAGTTAGTCTGGGATGGGTTTTCAGTTGAGGAGATAGATGCCTCATAGACCACTTGGGTTGATAGGCACATTTGATTTAGGGGGCAGTTTGATTTGTTATTACAGTTGCATGTTCTTTTAGAATTTGAGGTTACTGGGGTGTTTAGTATTTTCATGTTGTGCTTTTTTATGATTTTTTCTAAGTTTTAGCATTAAACCCCCACTATACACTACCCCAAAACACACTATAACCCCCTACTCACCCACCCAAATTTACAACCTAATCCCACCCCAACAAGTCATGATGAATCTATAAATATATAACCACCCCTCCGAACTACCAATAATATCAAATCTCTACCTATAATGCACAGCCTCAATAACCTCTCAGCCATACTACCAATTCTAACATAAACCCATAACTAGGACAGCTATCAACACTGATATCACTTAGACTAATCTCAATTACTTAACCCCTCGATCACTACCTTGAACACTTAATTATTAACTGGTACTTAGTCCTTGTCATTGGTAGTGGAATTAAAAAAGCCTACCATCACTTGTCGACTTATTTCGCCCAATGACTTCACAAGTAGCAAGATGGTAATTGATGGCGGTATTTATCAGTATTACTATTATTATTATTATTATTATTATTATTATTATTATTACTATTTTTATTATTATTATTATTATTATTACTATTTTTATTATTATTATTATTATTATTACTATTTTTATTATTATTATTATTATTATTATTATTATTATTATTGTTATTATCATTAATATTCTTACAAACTTGTTATTTCTATTTCTATTTTTATTCTAATTTTATTTATATTTATCTTTATTTATTTTTTTATTTCATTTTTATTAAGGCTTTTACATAAGGCGGTTATCACTGCGACTACCGTAGGCATGATTGGCAGGCGTTACCATTGGCATAATCGGTTTTGTTATTGATAAGACTGGTAACACCAGAAAACCTCTCTTATAAAATGATTCCACTAGTATTGATCTCGGTATAATATAATCACAATTTAAAAAAAAAAAAAAAAAAAAAAAAATATATAAAAAAAGTAGAGGGAATAAATAAAAAAATATAATCACAACAAAATTCACTACAAATAGTAAACAAAACATTAAAATAAAATAAATAAAATGCAAAAGTAGCAATTAATACCCTAAATTAAAATTATCAAACATTTTTATCCACATGATAATTACTTATTAGAATTAAAATAAAATGAGAATGACGGTTGTAACCATAATTCTCATTTTAAATTTAACTCACTCCGGCCGTCGCCCCATCCCCCTCCTCCCACCCCGGCCGAGATTGAGATTGACACAGCACTGACACGTGCAACACCTCCCACGTAATAATTTGAAACACGACTTGTTGGAGTCCCCCCCTCCCCTCTCATGTCCCATGTCGCCGTTATAGACAAAGCCCCAACTCTATCCCCCTCCCCCTCCAATGTATTTTCAATTTTCAATCTCCCGTTAGAGTGAACTTAAAACTTTATGCCATTTGAATTCCTTTCGCCCGATGATTTGGTAGCTACTCGCACCAATGAAACAAAACCTGTTTTGTCGCAATTAATGGAATAAAATCAAAAAATATATATTTTGCTCTGAATTTTCATTGAGCACTCTCATAAACCCGGTTTCAACTTCCTTCGGATTCATACCCCCTGGATATTTGTAACAAGTTAATTATATATATATATATATATATATATGTGTGTGTGTGTGTGTGTGTGTATGTATATATGTGTATATGTACATATATATACATATATATACATTTATATATATTTGTGTGTGTATTATATAATATTATTACGATTATATTATATATATATTATATATATCACGTATATATATATATATATTAGTACTATATATTATATATTATATATATCACGTATATATATATATATATATATATATATATATATATATTAGTACTATATATTATGTATTATATATATCATTACTATCTTATATATATATATATATTATATATATATATTTACTATTATATATACATATATATATATATATATATATATATATATTAATGAGAGGTAGTTTTCTTGAAGCATTGTGTGTAATACGTATATAGAGGAGTATTAGAAGGCTATTACAATGCAAAAAATTCTTATTACTTTCACACAATAAATGTCTTTAATATGAAAAAACCAGGACAAAAAAAGCGCAAACACTTATCATGCAAATCTGTGAAACCACACACGTGCATGGACACATCAATCCTACCACACACACTCACATCACACGCAAACGGCTCTCTCTCTATATATATTTATATATATATATATATATATATATATATATATGCATACATACATACATACACACAAACATATATATATATATATGTAGATATATATATATAAATATATATATATATAAATATATATAAATATATATATATATATGTGTATGTTGAGGTACGACGAAACCCTTATGCAATGGATTTAATCACATTTTTTAAAGAGGCTTTCTTTTTCATTTATGGAGGTGTGATACGCAAATTATTTTTTCGTCCATATTTAATCTTCCATTATGCCTGCAGACAATTCTGCCTGGTTTCTGTGGGTTTGCAGGATGAAACATTTTGCTAAAATCCAATTTTCCCTCCGAAAAAATAAATTATTATTTTCTTTTTATATAAAATTGATTTTTCGATTCGTATTTTAAACCAAATAATTATAAAATGATGGAGTCATTTTCCAGACCGATGAAGATATAAGTTATCAAAATAATGCAATGCAAACAAAAGGGAATTTTCTAGTTCAATTGTCTTGCTTTGTCTTTACATATATTAGGGGGAGACAACTCCCAAGCGCTAGGTTTGTTTTTTGTAGAGACAATTGTACATGGTAGGCCTTTAAATAGTGCAAATGTATTAGAGAAATTGTTAAGAAGAAGCAGAAAGACAAAAACAATAATAATGATAATTATCAAAATAATAATAATAAGAAGAAGAAGAAGAAGAAGAAGAAAAAAAGAAGATGAAGAAGAAAAAGAAGAGCAACAATAATAAGAAGAAGAAGAAAAGAAGAAAGAAGATGAAGAAGAAGAAACACAACTATAATGATAATAATAACAATAATAATAAAAGAAGAAAAAGAATAAGAAGAAAGAAGAAGAAGAACAAAATAGAAGATGTAGAAGAAAAAAGAAAAACAACAATAATAATTATAATAATAATAATAATAATAATAATAATAATAATAATAAGAAGAAGAAGAAGAAGAAGAAGAAGAAAAAAAATAAGAAGAAAGAAGATGAAGAAAAAGAAGAAGAAGAAAAAAGATGAAGAAGAAAAAGAAAAGCAACAATAAGAAGAAGAAAAGAAGAAAGAAGATGAAGAAGAAGTAAAAACAACAATAATAATAAGAAGAAAAATAAGAAGAAGAAAAAGAAGAAAGAAGATGAAGAAGAAGAAAAAACAATAATAATAATTATGATAATATTAATAAAAAGAAAAAGAAAAAGAAAAAGAAGAAAGAAGATGAAGGAGAGGAAGAAGTAGAAGAAAAAGAAGATAAAGAAGTAGAAGAAGAAGAAACAAAAGAAAAACAACAATAAGATGAAGAAGAAAAAGAAAAACAACAATAATAATAATGATAATAATAATATGAAGAAGAAGAAGAAAAAGTAGAAGAAGAAGAAGAAGAAGAAGAAAAAGAAAAGAAGAAGAAGAAGAAGAAAAAGGAAAAGAAGAAGAAGAAGAAAAAGAAGAAGAAGCAATAACTTTGAAAAAGACTAGGAGAAATTGTCACGAACACCGAAAGATTTAGAAAATACAACGCGTAGCAATGATGAAAACAACCGAAATCTTAAGGAAAATCGTTTAATGCGGAAACCAACACCCATAACTTACGAGCAGAGAAGTTTACACAGAAATACAACTAAAAATAAAAAGTACATCAGCGAGGGCAAAGGAACTGAAACTACCATTACCTGACGCCCACCCCTCCACCCACCCACAAAAATATGCACACACGCGCATGTGGCGACACCAGCTTCGGCTAATTGCACACAAAATGGTCATGAAGGGTAAAGGATTCCGTCTTCGAAAGTTGGTTGGTGATTATACCGTTTAACTACTAGTCTAAAATACGTTCTCGACAATCAGTCCGACATAAACTTGTCATTTCGATTGCCTTATCCTGTCGGATTTAGGTATTATCTTTTTGGTAGTCCTTGCAGGTCAACCCTCCCAGGGTTTGCCTTCCCTCTGTTGGAAGGGGCTGGTTTATTGCTAATCGAAGCGGGCGCCGCTACCAGAGAATGCCGACGAGGCTGCCCAGGTTATTTTAGAAGCCAGCCTTGCTATTCCGCTAGGACGTTGGTCCTGTCTCCCACCTTTCGGCCTTGTGTCACATCTTCCTGCCGGAAGAAGTGAAGGAAATACAGCAGTCCCGCGGAAATGTGTTCCACGGATAGGATGTTCTGAGAAACTCCATCTGGCTTTGAGCACATATGTTACATAGTAAGTGGGTATGTTTGCTAGTATTCATCTCGTGATTTTAATTCACGGGCCGATGATGACACAACACCTATCATCGGGTAAGCGAGTGCCTTCAAAATGTCATTTCGATCCTGGTTGAGCGAACGTGACTTTGGCCTATGGTTTGGAATGAATTTTCTTTCTTTGACAAACTTCGCTTTCAAAGTTTTTGTCTAATGGCGATATTTTCACCCTCAACAAAACAACTTCTTCATATAATAAATATTTGCAGAATTTGATTACCAAGTAGTTCGGCACTAGAGCATATTCGGATAACCATATATTTAATTATTCGTCATATGCTCTCTCCAATACTGAAAAAATTGTCTTGTCTGCCGGCTTAGAATTTTGAATTCCTCCCCTCCGTGTTGATAAAATCAACATATTTAGTGAGATTGAACTATTATATTCTCAGCTAAAAAGACATTCGCCTATTTCCTCTAATGAATTAACTAGCGTTAAAATCCAGTTGGGTTAATTAGGTCGGAGGTTTTCTGCTATACGTACTAAATCAAGCGATTGTATTTGGCAGAAACTGCGAAATTACTTAAGTCGAACTCTGTTATTTATATCACTCGTCCAGACAAAGGGTCAGGCGTTGTAATCCTGAACCAAGTTGATTATATCCCCGAAGAGAGCAGTTTACACGACTCGAACCTTTTTCCCTTCTTTTCGGAAGGATGTTTTGCCAGCCATTCAAAAGAATTCTGTTGTTTATAAATTCCTGTGTCAGTGTGGAGCTGACTACGTTGGCAAGCATCCCAAAGATTAGAAATTAGAATATCCCAACACATAACACGTGATATTCGTTTACACAAGGTTTCGAGATCATCCGGGAACCTCCAGGCACAGTAATCAGCCATCGGTAATAACCTGGTTAGTACAAATAGTTGTTCTGACAAGTATTCCGATGTGTGCTGTTCTGTTTTACACAGTGCCAGGTTGAACTACCATCTTAATATTATAGAGGCATTAGTTATTAATAATTCTCGACCTAGCCTGTGTAGATAAAAGATTTTGAATCATCAGTTGGAGATCTTTAATGATACAAATCCACCATAAGGTTGAGAGATTTACTTTTTTTCTTTTTTTTCTCAATCGTTTTCTCCAACTTAAACAATTTCCCCCTCATATCTCATTCGATTTTTTTAGTTTTTAATTTATCATTCTGACGTTTCCTCTTAGAGGGTCAGACGATAAGGCCTTAGGGAAAATGTTAGCAATGTTCTTTAAAATGTTTCCTCTGAAATTTATCCTACCATTTTGTTGTACGTGAAATGTACTTACTTTATATATATATATATATATATATATATATATATATATATATATATATATATATATATATATAATATGAAAAAGACAAAAAAATAAACACAAAAAGAAATAATCAAAAACGAGTGATATACAGGTTTCTTCAGAAAAGACGTCTGTTGATATGAACGAAACTGGTAAATTTCTCGTTTTGATGATTTCTTCCTGTGTTTAATTGTTTTTCTTTTTGTCTTTTTTATGAATCCTGTTGCCACATCATTTAATTTTATGATATATAATGTATTCTCTCCTCATGATATATAATGTATTCTATCCTCATGATATATAATATATGCATACATAAAATAGGTCGTGCCTATTTTATTCTATGATACAACATCGACTTTTGAAATACCGTATATATATAGAAAATTGGCATTTTTTTTCAAAAACATTTACTTCTTCTTATTTGCATATTTATTATATAAATAGCTTGTACTAAATTAATATTCTGTACTATACAGTTATAGTTATGCATTGTCATATTTCTTATATATACGCAATATTTTCGTCGATAGTAAAACATCTGAGGTTGCTGGGATGTTAAGAATAAATATTGAGAACAGATATTACACTTTGATCTTAGCAAAAACGCCAAGTAGCTTTTAAAATAATGTTTTTTTGCCTAAGCATTTTAAATGAATAGAAACAGTGATTTTATTTATGATTGTATAATTTTTTAATGGGTGTAGGTAGTAAAGGATTTGTTCAATTGTCATAAGACCGTCCTTCCACAAATTACCGTCTTCCTTATAAGGGGGTGGGGTAATACATCCAAGTATTACATACTCCTTTGGGGGAGAGGTAATGTAATATCTGGTCGGTTGTCATGAGACGATCTTCCCGGGGACTACCTACTACTTTTGGGGAGCTGGGTTGGTAGTGTAGTATTTGTTCTATTTTCATGATACCATAATCACAGGCATTATATTCTCATTTTATCGGTCTATCCTCCCAGGCATTATTTCCTTTTATTAGGGACACTATAGTATATGTTCGTTCCCCATGATATCATCTGTCCATGATTATTTTCTCCGTTGAGAGAGGGGCGTGTAATATAGTTTCTGCTGTTATGATATCATGCTCCCAGGCATTAATTCTTACTTTGGGGGCGGCGTTCGTCATCATACTCCCAGTCATTACCTCCTCCTCCGGGGCCAGTGTAGAATATGTTCGTTAGTATTATATCGTCCTCCCAGGCTATCAAAACATTGCGACCGGAAGGAAGCATATATTTTCTAGTAAATGAATAAATGCTAAATACTTTTGCACCTATCCTAACAATATTAACATGACCACGGGTTATGCTTATTTAATTCTGTGATTCAACATAAGATTTTTATATACCGTATATATAGTAACCTGCTAACACACAAACAGCTTTAGATATTCCTAATTTTCATATTTATTTTTGAAACAGTTTCTAATGAATCAGTATTCTGTAATATACATGTGTAATTTGCATTGTCATATTTTCTTATATATGTACACAATATTTTCGTCGATAGTAAAACTCATGCTGTTGCCGGAATTCTTAGAACGCATACTACACTTTGATTTTAAACAAAAGGTCTAGGAAGCATAACACATCATGTTTATATGACTAGGCATTTGTAAATGAATGAAAACATACCCCTGGTGATACCAGATCAGGCTGCCCTGTAGCTCCCTGAGACGAAATTAAACTACATTGACGTTTTTTTTTTTTTTTTTTTTTTGTAAAACTTAATTATGTTCTACAAAACTAAAAACAAGAACAACAGCCCCTCTCCTTTTCTCCCTCCCCTTTTTTATTTTATTTTTTTTACCCTACTCCCGGTCCTGGATATGACCTTAAACTACATCCGATGGTGAGATCCGGCTTACGGACTTTGGGGAATGTGGAGCCTCCTCTTAATTACCATTGCTCCCAGGTCCACCCTGACCCGGAGTGGTAGTATCTGTTAGGGTCCCAACTATGGGTTAAATAGAAACAGATATTAAAAGGGGAAAGAAACAAAAAGAGAAGAAAACAAATATACTTTAACAACCAAACCAAACACCATCAATAAATATTTGAACATATAAAGAACTTGAAGCATAAAAACTTTCACCAAAATGACTGCATTCGGCATTAAATAACCTGAAAAGGGTTGATATGCCGTAAAACAAAACAACCAAACAACCAAAACAACCGAAAACATACCCTGATCTGATTTATTATTGTATTATCTTTTAATAGGGGTGTGTAGTGTAGTATCGGATCTGTTGTCATGAGACCGGCGACCCATTATCTCCTCTTTATTGGTGCAGGAATAAATGTAGCATCTGTTCTGTTATCATTGGAAC
>OY744518.1:16711613-16724113 GCA_963556195.1 Sepiola atlantica
CATAATATATACATATACATAATATATATATATATACATAATATATATATACATAATATATATATATATACATAATATATACATATACATAATATATATATATATACATAATATATATATATATACATAATATATATATACATAATATATATATATATACATAATATATATATATACATAATATATATAATATATATATATATAATATATATATATATTATAATAAATATATAATATATATATATATTATAATATATATATATATATATATATATATAATATATTTTCTAACCTTGGCGGCCTGTAAAAATGCAAACAGAGAAAATTGGTTTAAAGTGTATCATTTTACCCACTTAATAGCAGTCATCTGAGCCGTTTATTCAGGGAAGCCCCGTATATTTTTATATGCTAGTCTTCACCCCATATATAATTTCTAATTGTCAATGTAGACATCTAATGATGTAACATGACTAATCACTTTTCTTTTTCCGCCTTATATTTTGAATAGTTTTAATTACTGATGTCTACATGTGTTCATGACATGTGCGTGTTTTTAAATTCTCTGTTGAGTTTACCAAAACATATCCATTACTTATAGAGATATGGTATATGTATGTCTGAAGACGAAGCTATATTACTAATTCTATCAATTGTACTATTCTACTGTCTTTTAATGATCAATAGACTTTACTATATGATTTAGAATTAAGTATATTTTCCAATGCTCAATTAAGTACGTGTTTGTTATCGTGAGATTACCACGCCAGCTTTATCTTCTTTTTAGGGGAGATTTGGTAGTATCGGTTCTGTGGTCATAAGACCGTCATCCCAGACATTACCTCCTCCTTTGGGGGTAATGCAATATTTGTCTGTTGTTATGAAAAATCCTCTCAACAATTACCTTCTTCGTTTTTTGGGGAGGGTGGAGTGGGGTAGTGTAGCGTTTTTATGTGGTAATGATACCATACACATAGTCATGCCATTTTCTTTATTTGTGGAGGGGAGAGATTGTGTAGTATCTGTTCTGTTCTCCCAGTCATTACCTCCCAACTTTGCGGTAGTGTAGTATCTTTTTTTTTATCACGAGACCCTCTTCATAGGTATTACCTCATCTCTGGGGGGTGTAGTGTAGTATAGGTTCGTCCGTTATGATACCATCCTTCCAGGTATTACCTCCGCCACACCCTTTTAGTTTTAGGGGTGTGTAGTATCTGTTCTGTAGTTTTGATAAAATCCTCCCAGAGATCACATACTCGTTTGGAGGGGGATAGGTTTAGGGGGTTATATTGATGAAATCTGATACGTGCTAGTTTTATTTTATACAATAAGGAATATTTCCTGTGTGTCCGATAATAACATGCTTTGTCTTGAGTGCACTTTTGTTTGGAATATTCTTACAGGATAATCGTCACATAAATTAATGTCTATCTTTTAAGAAAACATATTTGAAAATAAAATAAGAATATTGAAAGAAAATTATTTTAAAGAAATTAGCTTCGAGCAAATGCTTTGAAATTGTTTAGGGATTGGGATTAATTCTTTGCATTCTCTTTTAGAATCCAGGAATAAATTATCGCACGAATTCTCTTTTTTTCTCCAAAAATGAGTTTCAAATTAATATGTTTTCAAGAAATTATCTTAAAAGAGATGCTTAAAGCAAATGCCTATTTGATATACGTGAGTTGTGCGAAAGATAATTGAATCTTTTTCCAATAACTATTTTGTCGGAAGCGAATCCAAATGACAATGGTATTTAATGCAATACATACGTGGAATATGATCGATCAGGGGAAATATGTTTCTGGGTGAAATGTAGTGGGAAATACAAATAGGATTTTTTTTACGGTTTGGAAAAAAAAAACTTGTTTTATTTGACTTAATTTCCTGCGAGATTTTGACATTATTCCCTTCACAGAGTGCTTATGTTGTAAGTAACAACTGAGAGTACCTATACACGCCTTCACATATAAAGTCATGTATTATATATATATATATATATATATATATATATATATATATATGTATAATATTTGTTTTGTTTATGATCTATGTACGTATGCGTTTCGTTCTTTATAATCGGGACTCATCAGCATTGAGATATAACTATTCACTACTGGTCTTGCGATTCGAACCCCCGAACTCCGAGTATTTTACAACTCAAATCCCGACATCTAGAACCACCCGGCCACTGCTGAATAACTGAATAAACAGTGATAATTTTAACACTTTATTCGGCAGCTTGACGTCATTAGACCGTTTAATTTAATATTATATATATATATATATATATATATATATATATATATATATATATTATACACGCGTCGTTAAGGACCACGGAGTTTTCTCTCTTCGCTACCTTTCTTGTTAATATCTCGACACGGCGAGCGATTCGTCGGTTTTTCTGGTGTTAATTGGTGGAGTATATCACCTAACATACATAAAAACAACTGCACCAACGGACTAAAAATCTTCGAAGCTCCTATACATGAGAAATTTCAACTAACAATTAATAAAATAGCATTCACCACTGGTACTAACGCCCTATCAGTCTGTAAACAATTAATACACAACAACAACAACAACAACAATAATAATAATAATAATAATAATAATAATAATAATAATAATAATAATAATGATGATGATAATAATAATAATAATAATAATAGAAATAAAGATAAATAAATAATAAAAATATAAGAAATACATAAATAAAAATAAAATAAATAAATAATAAATAAACGAATAAAGATATATATATATATATATATATACATATATATACATATGTAAATTAATATATATATTAATGGATATATAACTAATAATGAAATTATAAATACGGTTCTAAGTAACAATAAGACACAGCCTCCTGAAGACGGTTGAGAGATCGAAAGCGCTAGAGGAATGGCCCACGATACAACGTTAGGTTCCATACTCCACCAATTAACACCAGAAAACTGACGAATCGCTCGCCGCGTCGAGAAATTAACAAGAAAGATAGCGAAGAGAGAAAACTCCGTGGTCATTAACGACGTGTGTATAATAAATGACTTGCTGGCGAAATATACACACATATATATATATATATATTTAGCCTGACGATTCCCCCCGGGGATGAAACACGGGAGCCTCTGTGTAGCTTGATTGCCATATATATTTTCATTGCTTACTACCTAGCTCTACTTACATATCGAGCACTGTTGAAGTAAATACTGAAAACTGATACATAAAAAATTATATCTCCTTATAATATTTTATGTGGATACATGAAGTACTAATATATATATATATATATATATATATATATATATATATATATATATATAGTGTCATTCACATATAGACTGTTTCGCTGTATCCTATCTATTTAGTGCGGCTAGATCAGCTAGTGCCTCAAGCCAGGATAGAAACTCGACCGTCGAGCAATTACGCGACACTGGCTGAATGTAAGGTAAACCTCAATGTAAACATAGTCAAGTGCCGGGAGCTCGAGTTAGTTTTACCCAACGAGCTATGTCTTAAAGCTAGTGGCAGTTTGCGATTTCGTTGTACAGAAGACACTCCTAGACTAACGAACCGATTCTTATGAATTTTAGAATATATATTCTCGGCAATATGGTGAGTAAAATTTGCACATTATTCTTTTGTAAACTTTACTATTTAGGAAATGCGACCATCCAACCTCGCCGTCTAACCCCTTAAGTTTTCAAATAAGATCAATACAAACAAAAAGTATAGAGAGACCATTGCTCTACATTATCCATTGAGTTATATTAAGTAATACATTGGAAAAAGGCTAAACAGTACTTATGTGTTTAGTAAAATCCTAAATACAAAGACACACACACATCATATATATATATATATATATATATATATATATATATGTAGGATCAAAATAAACCAAAGTGAAAACTTTTAGTAGATGGAACCTATTGTGAAAGGGATTAGCTCAATATACGAGATAGAGCAATAGTGCATCTGGACTTACCTACTTTTTGAGCACCTTCTCCAATCTGCTCCCATGCAAAGAGTTTTTCTTCACTTTCTACAATTTCACCGAACTTTTTCAACGGAAATTTACCACCCGGACAATTTGCATATCTTTTTCACGGAATTTTTCTTTTCATTCAATACGTTTTTTTGACAAAAATTATTTTAATAATTTTTAATAATAATTCTCATATTTTTCAAATATTTGAACTTTGGTTTTTTCGAAAGCCAACTTATCCATCTGTATTTCTCCTCTGATGATAAGATTTCGATCTTTGAAAAGCCTTGGCTTAAGGAAAGAAAAATAAACACTAGTTTATTACTGACAACATTGCATTGAACAATTGAAATTTGAAATAAATTTGGACAATCGTCTCATATTTATCACTCTTTTTTCTTCTATCTCTATATATATATGTATATATAAATATATATATATATGTATATATATATATATATGTATATATATATATATACTGTTACGGAGCGGTTATAACTTGTCACACAAGTAAACGCGTTATCGCCGAACACGACTGTATTTTTACCGGATGGAAATTATAAAACAAAAATATAAGTCTTTATTCGTTTCCGAACTCCATATTTGTTCTCAATAAACACAACACGCTCAAGTAACAGCAGTGCTACGAACAATTTTATAAGATATATAATTTATTTTAATGGATATTAATGAAACAGTCACGGCAAACACTGAGGAAAACAAACTACATAATGTTGTCCTTCTCAAATGTCGTGCTCCTGAACTTTCTGCTATCTTCTCTAAATTATGCAATCTCTGTTTTTTTTTCCAGTCCTGCTTCCCTTATAGTTGGAAGGAGTTCTCTGTTGTCCTTATCTTTAAAAATGCTGATGATCGGTCTGACTTAACTAAGTATCGTCCTGTTAGTATTAGTAAATATTTTGAAATGTTGGTCAACAGCAAGCTATTTCATTTTCTGGAAAGTCTTGGCATCGTTTAGTGACGTTTAGTGTGCCCTTCGTTGTTTACATTCAACTAATGATCTTTTAACTGTTGTAACTCAGCGGATGTGTCGGTTTATGGATAATTCAGGAGAAGGTATAGCCATTGTGCTAGACATTTAGAAGGTGTCTCGTTTAATCCTGTTAAGACTCAGCTCGTGTTTTTTTCAATCGTAGGCGCGCCCCTTATCTTCCTTAGATTTTCATGGATGGCTCTGTTTTTGAGGAGAAATTGACTTTGAAATTTCTGGGGTTTCTTTCTCATCAAATTCTTATTAGATCGATTGCTCTTTCTGCTTCTCGTAAAGTCCGTTCTCTCTATCACTCCAACCACTTTCTCACACCTGAGGCTAGTCTCTATCTCTACAGATCTACTATCAGACCATGTATGGAGCATTGTTGTGATATTTGGGCTGATAAATGTCTGTCCTATTTGAGGGTTGTTGATAAGGTGCAGAAACGTATCTGTAATTTGATTTACCCCACCCTTTTTCTTCTCTGCACCCGCTCTCTCACATACTTTATGCTGCTAGTCATTTCTATAAATAATTCCAACAAAAAAGAGTCGCCAACTTAATATGTACCTCACTATTCTACAAGCTCCATCCCCTGTCCAATCGCCGCAATGTTGCATCCTTGTGCCTGCTTTAAAAATACTTCAATATATTGTGCTCCAATGAACTGGCTACTCTGATGCGCCCTCAACGTAAATACACTAGACCAACTCGACAATCAGCTAAATTCCATCCATTCACTGTGGAGGTCCCCAGATGCTGGAGAGCCTTCTACTCCAATGGCTTATTTCCTCGTGCTGCCAGCCATCTGGAACTCCCTCCCTGCTCTCTGTTTCCCCGACAGTACCGACATGCAGAAATTTAAAACTAATGTAAACAGACATCTCGCTAAACTGCTCCCAACTTAGGATGACATTCAAAACTTACACCCTAATTCTCAGTAACCCCTTACGTCTACAGTGGCGGCCTGCCTTGTTTCGGGTGAAATATGTTAAAAATGGCAAAAAAACCGCCCTGCTTCAGTTTGTGTGCATTCTAAATACACAATGCTTCATAACTTTATACTTTGGAATTCTTACTTGACGGGCACCAAGCAGTTAAAGCGCAGTTACTCGTACGCAAGTGTGGATATATTTAATTGCTAAATTTTATAGCAAATAAGAGTCGTGTTAAAACGGAATTCTCTGATAAAAGATTCATAGTTCGATAAATTGTATATACCTGGCGCCATATAGGCATCCATGGCTCCATTTGCCTTACTCCCGCCCGTAGCTTTATTTCCAACCCCATGTACTTTCATTACCGACGGCGGAAACACTACCGACGGCATCGCTCACTCTCCATACCCCTCAACTCGGGAAAATAGCATCTTTTTTTTTCCTTAACAAAAGTATAAAAAATGAAATAGAAATAAAATAGAATGAAAATAAATTGAAAGAGGGGAAAATTGAAAGGGGCGGCGAATGAGTTTCGGTAACCAAATAAAACTGACGACTTTTTCGCGCCAAAAGATATCGCCAATTAGAAACGCGTCATTTCTTGGCGGGAATAAATGTTTTCTGTACGATTTTTTCGTTGTTACTTTAATTCTGTTGGTTTATATTTTTTAGTGTAATTTCTTTTTTAGTTTTTGCTTTTTTTATGGGGACTATGCAGACATATAAGCATGGCTCCACGATTATTTATTTGCCAGGGAGAGGAGAAGCCATAATGAAATAAAACATAATGAAAACCTAACAATCAAGGAAATATTGAAGGAACAATCAGCGGAAGGGTATTGGGGAGAGGAGGGATATTAAAAAATAAAAAGACAAAAGTCATTCATCATTCAACAATTGTTTTGATTAAAAATAAATGATAAACATCGTTTCGCAATTTATTTTTTTATTTGTTGTATTTTTTATTATTTGTTTACCGGCAATGGTGAAGACGATCCTAAAACCTAGGGGGTGTTTCTCGATTATTTTAATACGCGGAAAAATACGTAGTAACTATTGTGTATCAGATTTTAAATTTAATTCTCAATGCACTTCTTGACAAATGTTTTTTTTTTAATTCACACATGATATACATCATTATATACTGTATTATATACTGAATTATATACTTTATATTGTAGAGAATAAATACCATGAAAAGCAATTTGTATGCTTAAATTGCATAAAATTTTAAAAAAGTTTATAATACATTAATATTTGGTGTCATTCATTTGTAATTTTATTGGCCTATTGTCCTATAAAAGTGCCATAGTTTTGTCGATATTAACAGTAATTAATTGAAGTGATTTAATAAAAAAAAGGATAGTAGACCCTTTTTAAAAGATTATATTCGTTAATTCTCAAGGGAGGTAATTTAAATGAAAAAAATTATTTTGTTAAATTGTAATATATTTATTTTATTTTCACTACTTCTCTGGAAAATAAACATTTTTAATTTGTATTACTTCCCTTGAAAATGTATCTTTTTGTTTTTTCAAATAGCGCGCGGATTATTTCATGAGAACATATGTTTTTTTTTCCCACCAGAAAACACCAGAATCAATCTAGCTAAAAAGTAGTATGTCGGATTGGAACAAAAATAAAACTTCCGCAGTCTAGAAAAATTTCTCCTTCACTGATTGAAAGAAAACAAAATTGAATATAGCATCAGGACAGGTACTACACTTTAACGTAAATTCTATTTTGAAAAGTAAAAAGACAATAAGAAAATAACCGATTTTTTTAATAAGAGAAAAACAAAAAAATTGTTTACTTTGAACTATATCATTTATTTTCTCTTTTTGTACAAATAAATAATCTAAGCAAACATTTATGTGTAAATGTTCATATTTTTTACAAATACCAATGAATGATGTTTTAAATACGCTATTGTCAAACTATTGTCATATGTTGTTCATAATATGAAAGAATAGCGTAAACCAAAGTGAAATGAACCACTTTTTTTTCTGGCATTTGATCATTTATCAAACTGTAGGAATGAAAGGGAAAATGTACTCAGAATAGCAAATGCGTTCTCGGCATTCACTAAAGTAAATATAATGCATGTTAATTTTCCCAATAATACTAAACAGAACGGAGTTTTATGATGTACTTTACGTATCTTGAAAAAAAGATTACCGGGGTGAATATGGGCACCTATATTAAGATTATAAAAATAACCGTAAAGAAGAGCGTTAAGTATCTCTACATAAACACACGTATATTAGATGATTTTACGTTACTCTTGAATAGATTTTTATACAATAAAAAAAATAACCGTAAAGAAGAGCGTTAAGTATCTCTACATAAACACACGTATATTAGATGAACTTACGTTACTCTTGAATAGATTTTTATACAATAAAAAAAAATAACCGTAAAGAAGAGCGTTAAGTATCTCTACATAAACACACGTATATTAGATGAACTTACGTTTCTCTTGAATAGATTTTTATACAATAAAAAATAACCGTAAAGAAGAGCGTTAAGTATCTCTACATAAACACACGTATATTAGATGAACTTACGTTTCTCTTGAATAGATTTTTATACAATAAAAAAAAATAACCGTAAAGAAGAGCGTTAAGTATCTCTACATAAACACACGTATATTAGATGAACTTACGTTACTCTTGAATAGATTTTTATACAATAAAAAATAACCGTAAAGAAGAGCGTTAAGTATCTCTACATAAACACACGTATATTAGATGAACTTACGTTACTCTTGAATAGATTTTTATACAATAAAAAATAACCGTAAAGAAGAGCGTTAAGTATCTCTACATAAACACATGTATATTAGATGAACTTACGTTACTCTTGAATAGATTTTTATACAATAAAAAAAAATAACCGTAAAGAAGAGCGTTAAGTATCTCTACATAAACACACGTATATTAGATGAACTTACGTTTCTCTTGAATAGATTTTTATACAATAAAAAATAACCGTAAAGAAGAGCGTTAAGTATCTCTACATAAACACATGTATATTAGATGAACTTACGTTACTCTTGAATAGATTTTCATACAATAAAAAAAAATAACCGTAAAGAAGAGCGTTAAGTATCTCTACATAAACACACGTATATTAGATGAACTTACGTTACTCTTGAATAGATTTTTATACAATAAAAAAATAACCGTAAAGAAGAGCGTTAAGTATATCTACATAAACACACGTATATTAGATGAACTTACGTTACTCTTGAATAGATTTTTATACAATAAAAAAAAATAACCGTAAAGAAGAGCGTTAAGTATCTCTACATAAACACACGTATATTAGATGAACTTACGTTACTCTTGAATAGATTTTTATACAATAAAAAAATAACCGTAAAGAAGAGCGTTAAGTATCTCTACATAAACACACGTATATTAGATGAACTTACGTTACACTTGAATAGATTTTTATACAATAAAAAAAAATAACCGTAAAGAAGAGCGTTAAGTATCTCTACATAAACACACGTATATTAGATGAACTTACGTTACTCTTGAATAGATTTTTATACAATAAAAAAATAACCGTAAAGAAGAGCGTTAAGTATATCTACATAAACACACGTATATTAGATGAACTTACGTTACTCTTGAATAGATTTTTATACAATAAAAAAAAATAACCGTAAAGAAGAGCGTTAAGTATCTCTACATAAACACACGTATATTAGATGAACTTACGTTACTCTTGAATAGATTTTTATACAATAAAAAAATAACCGTAAAGAAGAGCGTTAAGTATATCTACATAAACACACGTATATTAGATGAACTTACGTTACTCTTGAATAGATTTTTATACAATAAAAAAATAACCGTAAAGAAGAGCGTTAAGTATCTCTACATAAACACACGTATATTAGATGAACTTACGTTACACTTGAATAGATTTTTATACAATAAAAAAAAATAACCGTAAAGAAGAGCGTTAAGTATCTCTACATAAACACACGTATATTAGATGAACTTACGTTACTCTTGAATAGATTTTTATACAATAAAAAAATAACCGTAAAGAAGAGCGTTAAGTATATCTACATAAACACACGTATATTAGATGAACTTACGTTACTCTTGAATAGATTTTTATACAATAAAAAAAAATAACCGTAAAGAAGAGCGTTAAGTATCTCTACATAAACACACGTATATTAGATGAACTTACGTTACTCTTGAATAGATTTTTATACAATAAAAAAATAACCGTAAAGAAGAGCGTTAAGTATATCTACATAAACACACGTATATTAGATGAACTTACGTTACTCTTGAATAGATTTTTATACAATAAAAAAAAATAACCGTAAAGAAGAGCGTTAAGTATCTCTACATAAACACATGTATATTAGATGAACTTACGTTACTCTTGAATAGATTTTTATACAATAAAAAAAATAACCGTAAAGAAGAGCGTTAAGTATCTCTAAATAAACACACGTATATTAGATGAACTTACGTTACTCTTGAATAGATTTTTATACAATAAAAAAAAATAACCGTAAAGAAGAGCATTAAGTATCTCTACATAAACACATGTATATTAGATGAACTTACGTTACTCTTGAATAGATTTTTATACAATAAAAAAAATAACCGTAAAGAAGAGCGTTAAGTATCTCTACATAAACACACGTATATTAGATGAACTTACGTTACTCTTGAATAGATTTTTATACAATAAAAAAATAACCGTAAAGAAGAGCATTAAGTATCTCTACATAAACACATGTATATTAGATGAACTTACGTTACTCTTGAATAGATTTTTATACAATAAAAAAATAACCGTAAAGAAGAGCGTTAAGTATCTCTACATAAACACATGTATATTAGATGAACTTACGTTACACTTGAATAGATTTTTATACAATAAAAAAATAACCGTAAAGAAGAGCGTTAAGTATCTCTACATAAACACACGTATATTAGATGAACTTACGTTACTCTTGAATAGATTTTTATACAATAAAAAAATAACCGTAAAGAAGAGCGTTAAGTATCTCTACATAAACACATGTATATTAGATGAACTTACGTTACTCTTGAATAGATTTTTATACAATAAAAAAAATAACCGTAAAGAAGAGCATTAAGTATCTCTACATAAACACATGTATATTAGATGAACTTACGTTACTCTTGAATAGATTTTTATACAATAAAAAAAAATAACCGTAAAGAAGAGTATTAAGTATCTCTACATAAACACACGTATATTAGATGAACTTACGTTACTCTTGAATAGATTTTTATACAATAAAAAAATAACCGTAAAGAAGAGCATTAAGTATCTCTACATAAACACACGTATATTAGATGAACTTACGTTACTCTTGAATAGATTTTTATACAATAAAAAAAAATAACCGTAAAGAAGAGCGTTAAGTATCTCTACATAAACACATGTATATTAGATGAACTTACGTTACTCTTGAATAGATTTTTATACAATAAAAAAATAACCGTAAAGAAGAGCATTAAGTATCTCTACATAAACACACGTATATTAGATGAACTTACGTTACTCTTGAATAGATTTTTATACAATAAAAAAATAACCGTAAAGAAGAGCGTTAAGTATCTCTACATAAACACATGTATATTAGATGAACTTACGTTACTCTTGAATAGATTTTTATACAATAAAAAAAATAACCGTAAAGAAGAGTATTAAGTATCTCTACATAAACACATGTATATTAGATGAACTTACGTTACTCTTGAATAGATTTTTATACAATAAAAAAAAATAACCGTAAAGAAGAGCGTTAAGTATCTCTACATAAACACATGTATATTAGATGAACTTACGTTACTCTTGAATAGATTTTTATACAATAAAAAAAAATAACCGTAAAGAAGAGCGTTAAGTATCTCTACATAAACACATGTATATTAGATGAACTTACGTTACTCTTGAATAGATTTTTATACAATAAAAAAATAACCGTAAAGAAGAGCGTTAAGTATCTCTACATAAACACAAGTATATTAGATGAACTTACGTTACTCTTGAATAGATTTTTATACAATAAAAAAAAATAACCGTAAAGAAGAGCGTTAAGTATCTCTACATAAACACACGTATATTAGATGAACTTACGTTACACTTGAATAGATTTTTATAAAATAAAAAAATAACCGTAAAGAAGAGCATTAAGTATCTCTACATAAACACACGTATATTAGATGAACTTACGTTACTCTTGAATAGATTTTTATACAATAAAAAAATAACCGTAAAGAAGAGCGTTAAGTATCTCTACATAAACACATGTATATTAGATGAACTTACGTTACTCTTGAATAGATTTTTATACAATAAAAAATAACCGTAAAGAAGAGCGTTAAGTATCTCTACATAAACACATGTATATTAGATGAACTTACGTTACTCTTGAATAGATTTTTATACAATAAAAAATAACCGTAAAGAAGAGCGTTAAGTATCTATACATAAACACACGTATATTAGATGAACTTACGTTACTCTTGAATAGATTTTTATACAATCAAAAAATAAC
>OY744518.1:16729113-16731613 GCA_963556195.1 Sepiola atlantica
GTTTTTGCTATTTTGATCCCCCTCTCCTAAAAATAAAAAACGCTGTTGTCCACCTGTTTACTTCTTTCATTCTTTCTTTCTCTCTTTCTTTTACTAAAATTAGTTTTGTCTGGGGTCCACGGTTCGATTCATGGCGTAACCAATTAGACTGCTTTAATAGTTTTAAAAAATATAAATTTCGTAAATTCACATTTTTAATTAATATTTTCTTTCATTTCATTTATTTTCTCCTCAGATGTTCATAAAAAAGAACAGAAGAAGAAGAAGAAGAAGAAGAAGAAGAAGAAGAAGAAGAAGAACGGGAAAAGAGAAAAAGAAGATAAATAAGAAGAAGAAGAAGAAGAGGAGGAAGAAGAAGAAGAAGAACGGGAAAAGAGAAAAAGAAGATAAATAAGAATAAGAAGAAGAAGAGGAAGAAGAAGAAAAAAAAAGAAGAAGAAGAATAAGAAGAAGAAGAAGAAGTAAAGGTTAAATATTATAAGAATGAAAATAATTCGAATTCAGGAAAAAAAGAAAAGGAGAATAACTAGAAAGAGGGGAAAAAGAAGAAGAGAGGAAGAAGAAGAAGAAGAAGACGAGGAGGAAGAAGAAGAACGGGAAAAGAGAAAAAGAAGATAAATAAGAAGAAGAAGAAGAAGAAGCGGAAGAAGAAGAAGAAGAAGAAGCGGAAGAAGAAGAAGAAGAAGAAGAAGAAGACGAGGAAGAAGAAGAAGAAGAAGAAGAACGGGAAAAGGGAAAAAGAAGATAAATAAGAAGGGAAAGCACAAGGCAAAAGAGAAGAAAGAAATGGGAAGAGTATGAAGCAGACAAAATTAGCAATACAATTTATTGGGAATTGTCCGTAACATTAAACACGGTCATGGCCAGTTTACAAAACTGTATTGAAAACGTTTTAATAATATTTATAAAAAATTGCACTGTTGACAAATTATCAATTTAATGTCAGTATCATCAACATTAACGTCCTCTACACATAAACAAAAATATTATGCAGATATACTTTTTTTAATATAAAAAAGTGACAAAGAAACAGACACAATATAATAAAAATATATACAAAATACGCAATTAGAAACTAAAATAAAATTGAAAAAAAAATTGAAAAAAATTCAAAAGGTGTTAGAATAATCAGCGTAAAACAATTTACAAAAATATATGTGCAAATCGTCAGAATTACAAAATGGCTGAATCGAAAAATAGAAAAATAAGAAGAATAAGAAGAATAAGAAAAAACATGGAAATAAACAATTGACAAAAATCTAAAAAAATAAATTTGACCAGAATTACGGAAATTAATAACAAAAAGGAAAAAAGTATACAATATGGAAAGAACCTTATAAAACAATTAACGATAAAAATCGGGGAAAAAGGCTCTCACATTCGTCTTTTATCTCACTGGCTACTACTACTACTACTACTACTACTACTACTACTACTACTACTACTAATAATAATAATAATAATAAAAATAATAACAATAATGATAATGATAATGATAATAATTACAACAACAACCAATTTGAAAACAAATATGTAAAATTGTAAAATGTTGCTTGCTGCCTTTTATCGAGTAGCCATCTTCGGGTTGAGAGGCGCTCAAGATGAAGGCGTGTCCCTGGGGGGAGTCGTCCATCGAAAGCTGGTAACTTTCTGACGCTCGCTGCAGATTCATGTCTTCGGGTCTTCACACATTTAGCCGTTCATTAACACGCCTCCCTCTTCCCGTCGCTCTTTCTTTCATACTTTATTTATTATTTCCCGTAAAAAAAATTTTTTTTTTACCAACTTTGAAGTAAAAAAAATAAAAGAAGGATCCCTCGTAAGTTCATTTCATGCCTTCAATTTTGTGCTTCAAGTTTCATTTCCAGTTTGAGACAAAGGATTTAATTGTCGAGAAAATTAACTGAAAAAATTAGCATGGGAAATCGGCAAGAAAACAAGGATGATTACAATAGGAAAGACGACATCACTTGATATAAAGACGATAGATTGATTGATAGATAGGAGAGAAAGACGGAGGGGGTCGTCTCTGCTAATAGAAGAACGCAATCTGATTTATGCGAGATCAATTTGGAAACGAACCCAGGAACAATTGTTTCGAAGCTATGGACGCCAATAACCAGTGAAACTGCGGTGAACATAAAGGAACCAATTTATGCGAATAGCCAAGAACAATCGCAGATATTAATTCTAGTGAAACGCTATTTGTAAAATGCAATCAGAAGAAAAATGCATAATAAATCAAGAACAACCCGGCGGTGTACGGGATTGCATGTGGAACACGTTTGCACCCATGTTAGGATTTTTATTCTGATATTTTACATATTTATATTAAATTTTTAGCGTGGGGTTAATGATGTACTCGACATGGATTTAGTGGAAGATTGTGTAAGTATGATGGCATTAATTGACATTAAGTCACGATATATTCGTAATCTATGAAACGGTCTTTGATGAACACAGGCGTTTCCCAGTAATCACTGCTCGATGGTACTGGCAC
>OY744518.1:16736613-16836613 GCA_963556195.1 Sepiola atlantica
CTAACAATCTTTACGCGGAATCTGCGTCTTCGACGAGAAGCCGATTTGCCCGATTGAAGTGACTAAGTTTTATATATACGACATCTAGAAAGGAGGGAAATAGATGGATAAGATGCGATAGAGGATGAAGACGACGAAAGTAGATTTAAAGCGAGGAAGAGGGCGGTGATGTTCGGTGATAAACGGAATTGAAGTACACGGCAGGTGAGGGTGTGATGATACGTGTGATAAGTAAAATGAGGAAATAAAAAAAAATCAAACGTGGATTGAACACATGATGAGTAAAATGATAAGTGAATCGTCTCTATAGAAAATTAAAAGCCTGGCGCCTACTCTCCGGCGATTAGTGATGGAACTGGTTTAAGATGGCAGGGCTATAAGATGTGGCTGCAGGAAAGCTTGCATGTTCTCTATAAACTAAATGACTTGGCAAATAAGTCCATCAGAAACGCATAACAAACCATATATCAAATCATAATCAATAAACAATAGACAAAAACATAATTAACAATTGTAACATTAATAGCTGTTATACTACTATTAGTGTTGATAATGATACACATTTATGTAATTGTAAAATTAAGAATAATTGCCCACTGATAAGTAATTGTTTAACAGTTAATGTTATACACAAAGCAATAGTAAATAATATTATCAATTGGCACAAATATACGCAGCGGGATCGAAAACCTATTTTAAGTGTAAGTATGATCACCATATTATGGTATTCGAGGGTGAGAATTAAGAAATAGTACAACACTGTCTAAATATATTTGAAGTAAAAAAATATTAGGTCTAATATCAATTGCGATATCTTAAAATTAGTTTCCTCCTTGAATATATATATATATATATATATATATATATATATATATATATATATATATATATATATATATATTTATATATATATGTGTGTGTGTAACAGAAACTGTAAATTATGTTTACAAATGAAAAATTTCAAATTATGAACTTCATAAATTCTAGTGTTTTGTTTAATAAACTAATTGGTTTATTAAACAAAACACAAGCATTCAGAGATGATGAAGACGCAGAAACGAACAGTTCATTTGTTATTTGAGCCGGAATAAAGTAAAAAGAAAAATGAACAAAAAACAGTTGTTGAAATAATTAACAATAAAAGTTTGATTAACAATCAATATATATATATATATATATGTATAAAATCAATATAAATATAAAAAGTTATTGTCAATTAGTAAACAGATAATTAACAACTAATACATAGATAAAGGTAAATAAATAACAATTATAGAATAAAATAATAAAATAATAAGTAAAAACACAAACTAAAAATAGTAAATGAGATTAACACTTATTTAGAAAAATAGAAATTAAAGAAAACATTAAACATCGAGAGGTAACTCTCATCACTTTCAGTTTCAACTTGTTTGTCAAGTGTGTCATGCCTCATTTAGTACGGATGAGACATGACACACTATTGATGATAAGTGAACACCATTAAACTGTTAAAGTAATTAACCTATTTTATTATTCATATATATACAAATATATATATATATTATTATTGTTATTACTTTTATTTAAACAGAAATGAAAAAAATCTGCGACATTGACATGTCGATGTTATTGATCAACAACTGTTTTAAACTGACATCTGATTAGGCAGAGTTAAAACCCGATCTTTACTTTAGATCATATTTTAGTGGCCAAATATTATCTAAGGTTAAGATCAGATTTTTACTCTACCTGATGACATGTCAGTTTATAACAGCTGTTTATCGATAAAATCTTCATGCCAATGTCGCAGATTTTGTACATGTCTGCGTAGATAAAAATAATCATATATAAAAGCTCTATTTGATATTGAACGCTTTTTATAAGCCTGGTTTAAATTCTTTGGATTCCTATCCTGTGGATGCTTACCGTGGCTGGATTATATATATATATATATATATATATATAAAGAGGTGTACTAAAAGCGAACTTTTAGGAAAGGTAAAACCCTATTGTGAAGAGTATACAGCTCAATATCCAGGACTTCCCTACAACTTTTATTTTATTTCATTTTTTCAAATTTTAAATCTTGGCCATTGCCAACTTATCTATCCCAGCGACTTCCTCTGATGATAAGATTTTGATCTTTGAAAAGCCTGGCTTAAGGAAAATTTAACTTGAATAAATTGCCTTTTTGCGGAATATACCTTGCTTTGAACTTTTGAATTGAATTTTGATTTGGCTTTTGCTTTCTCTAATTCCTTTCCACTCTCCTTCATTATATATATATATATATATATATATATATATATATATATATATATATATATATATAGTTCTTAAACAGAAAACAGCAATAACAGATTTTTTTTTAAATAGTGTTCGCCCTGTCGTTGCTTTATATCACTCTGTGTGTGTTTTTTTTTCACCTATGATCTCTCGTATGTTTGTTACGTGTATACACCTTCTGAGATTCTGTGTAACTCGCTCATGTAAGGCCCCAAATCTTGAGAACCAGAATGCATGTATTTCAGCATCGTTTGGTACTGTCCAGTTTGCCATATCCGTAAGGTCATCTTGATTGTTTGTTCATTAATTTCGGTTTCTTTACCTTCTTTTAATTTTCGAAGGTTACACTTTCATCTTTTTCACCCATTCAGCTTTTCACGCAGTCGGTTGTTTTGTTCTTGTTCTTCATCGGTTTACGATTCAGTAAGACTAGCATTCATTTTTTTTCTATTCTGTTTGTACTAGTCAGATTTGTATCTGTATCGTCTCAGTCTTTGTTTTTTTGCTAGTATGTTTTGTGTTAGTCCTTCATGTTTCTTGTTTAGTCTTTATTTTTCTTTGTCAGCTATACTTACTATCCTATCATTTTCTGTATTCTTTGGTGTTATTCAAAGTTTAGTGTGACCGCTTTGGAATAACAGGTGATGTAAGGACCTTTTTTCTATATTCTCGAAGAGAATTACTTCTTAAAAGAAACTTATGTATCTTGTTTAAGAAAAAGGCTGCCTACAGTAGGGTTTGGACGTAATGGGTGAAAATTTCAGATTTATGCGAGTAGTATGTTTTGTGTTCATTTATACATAAATAACACTAAACAATCTAACATTTTGAAAATTTTGCAAAATTCAGAAGATGCAGGCCAAAAATAGCCGTTAGGGCTCCACGGGACTCAAAATCCATCATTTTTCGGTGAAAAAGTGGTTTCATGCGACATTGCAGGTCCTAAAAAATCCTCAAAAGCTATGAATGGATATAGATGGTTAAATCTGATATAGTACTTTAATTTAGGACCATTTTCAAGCTGTAAAAGGGTTTTCATGAATGTAGAATAGCCAAAAACTAGTGAAAAATAGCCCAAATTAGCCAAAATTTCTCCAAATCCTATGTTAAGCTACCTAATTGGTTCCCAAGCTTCTACAATTGGTATGCTTTTCTGTAGATAGTTGAATCTGGCAGTACACTAAGGTTTAACACCAGTTTTGGGATTTTAGAAGCCCCCCCCCCCCAAGTTGGAAATAGGGGTAAAATTTCAGCCAAAATGGTTAAAAATGCACCACAAATTACGTATCCAAATAACACCGCTGGAATCATATACATCTAATAGTGCATAATGCAATCAATTTAATTAAACATCCTTAATGGCTATGAAATTTCATGAAATAGTCAATCGAAGTTGTAGAAATCCATGGGGAACTGCACAGGAGACCAGCCAATTACTTGTACATCGACTGAAATAAACCTTCAATGATTTCCCAATTCTTGACTTCGAACTTGGTTTGGCGCGTATTCATGTCCCTAGCACCGAGAACATTGCATTTTTAGTGAACGCAGACGAAATTTCTTCCCACTGGAAGTTTGAATCACCAATGATGGCCACTCACCATTTAGTCTTTTGCGGGTTGTGGTGGCATAGTGGAAGGTTACCACATCAAATGGAGTAGTATCAAAGAGGGCTAAGGCAGCATTCCTTTCTTCCTGGATTGCCATCAAGTGCTTTATTTTCCGAATCGTCTTTGCTGATGGAAGAGCATACTTATATTGTATATATTCTTCCTCAGTGTGAGGTCGTTTATTCTTCGGTGGTTCAACTTCATCTTTTTCAACATCAGCTTTCAGAGCGTAGTTCAACCCTAGATGTTTCTCAGTCGCAACCTTATACGCCATCCGTGCTGCTTCTGGAGAAATGTTTGCGGCTGATGAGGAAGCAGCCAGTGCAATCTTGATGGAGTCAGTAAATGTTTTGCTTCCTTCACAGAGATTGAAAGTCATATCTGTCTGAACTCCTACTTCATTACAGCTGACTGTGGTACGTACCCTCCCTGACCGCTGCACAGCAAAATTGATATTAGTATCACTATCGTCGTACTGTTCATTATTGTAACCCTTTCTTCTTCCTCTGTAACTGAAATAGCCATCTCTTGCTCCTCCCTTTCCTCCGTCTCAACAACCATGGATTCATGTTCTTCATCGATATGCATGTTGTCAATTATGACCTTCCGGTTGAGTGCAACTTGATCAAAGAAAAACTGTTTCTCATATGCATCAAACGTCTTCACGTCAACACCCTTTCCCAGAATATTGAAAAGAATGTGATTTTTTGTCTTCCATTGAATCAAGTTTGACCTCTTCGATCCATGGCCCTTCTGAACTTTGCTATTGTACTCTCTCAAGTATCGATCAAGTTTATCTTTCACTCCTTTTATTGTTGTCTCTTCCAAATGTTCTTTTCCAGTGAGCCAGCAGACACAGAGAAAATTGATGGAGATGCCCTTTCTGTTCTTTAGATCCATAAGTTGGAGCATAATGAACTATGGCCAAAACGCACTCATGTACAGTTGGGAGGTTTTCAAGCAAAGTGAAATCTTAATCATCGTACTGGTACTTTGTTCCACTCATCCTATATTCTCAACTAAACTGAACTAAACTGAAAACAAAAGAAAATAATTGTTATTAAACTGCTTGAATATAATGCAATGCAATGTTTCGACACTACAATAGTTTCAACTATCTACACCCATCCATAGCCATTGTAGAAGCTTGGGAACCAATTAGGTTGCTTAACGGAGGATTTTGGCTAATTTGGGCTATCTTTCACTAGTCTTTGGCTATTTTACATTCATGAAAACCATTTCTCAGCCTGAAAATAGTCCTAAATTACAGTACTATATCAGATTTAACCATCTATATCCATTCATACCTATTGAGGATGTTTTACGACCTGCACGGTAGCATGAAACCACTTTTTCACCGAAAAATGATGGATTTTGAGTCCCGTGGAGCCCTAACGGCTATTTTTGGCCTGCATCTTCTGAATTTTGCAAAATTTTCAAAATGTTTGATTGTTTAGTGTTATTTATGTATGAATGAACACAAAAAATACTACTCGCATAAATCTGAAATTTTCACCCATTACGTCCCACCCCTACCTACAGCACCTGGAATTTCTCAACGGTCACCCATCTAAGTACTAAACAATCTCTACGTTGCTTAACTGCGGTGATCGGACGAGAACCGGTGTTTTCAACGTGATATGGCCGTAAGCGAGAATGTGCAAGATTTTATGGGATTTTACTTTTTAAACACAGACTTATTCATTTTTGAAAGTGATATAGCTTAAAATGTTGAAAACACCGCTGGTCGCCCGATTAGCGAAATGAAGCAACGTAGAGCCTGGTCAATCTAGGTTTCTCATCCGGGCTTTTTTAGTCCATTATTTTGATAGGATTTTATTTTTCGTCATTGAATATTTTGTCGCTACACAGAATAAGCCGTTTACATCTGTAATATTATCTGTTGAAATGTACAGGATGAGTTTGTGCGCCTTCATTATACTTATGCTTATTAATAGATTCTGGTAAGATAGCAAGAGTCTATTCGGCGCCGGCTTCCAGTTTGGAAATCGGAAATTAACAACAGGGCTTTATGAAACAATAGTTCCCTATTAAATCATAGGTCGGATTTTTTTAGCAATTAATAATTTGTTTTAAGCTACTTTGATTTTCTTTGATTTTCTTATGGGTACTTACTTTTAAATTATGTACCCATAAGAAAATCAAACGGGTTTTATTATTAGAATTTTTCTTTTACAAATAATCAAAGAAAACATTTTTATGAATGGAATGTTTTTTATGTTTAATGGAATGTTTTTTATTAGTTAGAAAATATTTATGGTACTGCTACAGAATTTGAACCGAACTTATCTTAACTCTAACCTAAACCTAACCATGAATTAAGTTTTAAGTTTAGTTTGGGAAAAGACGGTTTGTTTCTGTTCAAATTCTGTAGAAGCACAATATATTATTTAAATAGTTTTGTTTTTAAGTTTTTTTAAATAGTTTATTTACTATTTTTCCGATGGCTAACTCTCTTAACAAAATGTTTAAAAAACAAAGGTCTAAGACTGGAATTACTTCTTCAAAAATGTTCTGCATGACTGATTCCCACCTGTGCGAACTAGCGAAATTAAGAATTCCGTCAAAATCTAAGCGGTCTTAAAAGATGTGGGATTTTTTTTGGATTAACACCGGTTATCAATTTGAGCCAAATAAACTCTTTCGATTTCACCGTGTAGAGTTTCAAACCTATTCATGGAAGTTTCATTCAAGCAATTCATTAACAATTTTATACGATTGTCGTCTCTTTGAAAAATTGTAAAAAATTAAATAAAACAAAAAAGCAATCAACTTGTTATATTAAAGCAGCGGCTTTTTTTATTACTAACAAGTTAATCAAGGCCCGAATGCCATTCGAGGACAAGGATTAATGGTGTTGTGTCAGGTGAATGTGATACAAAAACCTTGAGGATTTCAAACCATTGTAAAAACTAGGCTGATGTTGATTACTTAATGGGATGGTCCAACAAGAATTTGTTTGCATTGGACTTAAAAATTACCATGCTGTAGTCAACTGAGGAGCAGCTCCGTAGTATGGTGTTCCACGAATGAGCATTTCTCGGAAACAAACTTTGCCCATGGATGTTGCGTTTTATTTTAGGTACATAAAGGAAGAATAGAAAACTAATTTATAGCAGTTGTAGCTAGAAATGTTTTGCTGGTGTGAACCAGAAACTAAAGCTCAGTCGAGTCCATACCTTGAAAATAAGGATAGAGTAGAGAAGACTAGCAACGTCTCTTCTGTGAAGAAGAGACTTAACGGAAGAGAAGAGAGCATCCCCACTAGATTTCGAAGTCTATTTTTTACTCTGTAAAGACAAGAGAGAATGCTTTGAGCGGTACCTCCCCAGATGTGGCAGCATTACTCCATCTTAGATCGTATCTGGCTCTTATATACGTAGAGGAGTGTGAGACTTACTGTAGAATGAACCAGGCATTTTTCCCAGAGACCTGAGTAACAGATCTAATGTAAGTCTTCCATTTCAGATCTACGGTTAGCGTCAGTCCTAGTAGCTAATAAAAACAGGAGGAACCCCTGAATGGGAGCTCCATCCATTTGAACTGCGGCAAAGTGAGGACTCAAGCGTCGGTGATGAAATGAGAGAAGCTTGGTTTGAAATATTTTAAAAGTATTTAGAAAGGATTTCTCGATATTGAACGAAACAATGTCCAAGTGACGAATAAGGGATTTATTAATTATTTATTGAATTATTAATCTTATAGTGTACTTTTTCACCGAATGGATCAGTGTAATATATTTGTTTCTTATTTTTACAATTTGTGATTGAATAAAACATTTATTAATTAAAAAAAAAATTAAAAGTAACCAGCCACGTTTTTCGTCATTGCACAACGTGATCCAGGCCGGAAGAGAGAGAATAATGTAACATATTAAATTTATCCCGGTGTAATGGGTGGCGGTGGAAGTATATGCAAATAAGAGTGTATGAACTTCGCCTCTTTCTCTGTATATGACGAAAGAAAAACATAAAATCTTGAATCAGATGAAACAGTTTAATCGATGTATATGCTCGGAAATGGACTGTTTGGGGAACACGGACTAATGCATGGCGAGAATTAATTATGTACTTTTTTGTGTATTAAGCTATTCTGGTTGACGAAATAAAAGAGAATCTCAGTTTACTTTATATATTACTCTTTTGCTTAACGTAAAGTCGGTTCTCCCTACAGTTTCAAAATCCTTCTCGCACATAAGACTATTCTGTACATTTACAAATCTACTATCACACGTTGTATGTACTGTTGTCATATTTGAGCTGATGAATCTCTGTCTCATTTGAGGGTTCTTGATAAGGTTCAGAAACGTATCTGTAATATGATTGACCCTACCCTTTTTTGTTCTCTACACTCTCTTTCTCAGAGACGTGATGTTACTAGTCTCAATAAATACGAAATACTATTATGTCTTGTGTTCTTCAAAATTATATGATCTATTCCGTATTTCCTTTGTTCCAACTCGTTTGCCTCGTTGGTCTAGTGGTCTCCATCGATTCGGTTTTTTGATACCTCATTGTAATACAGCTTTTTATTCTAGTAACTTTTCCCCAAGAATTACAGCCTTGTGGAACTCTCTTTCTGCTGACTGTTTCGTCCTACCTATAACCTTTGTCTATTCAAGACTAAGGTCAATAGGCATCGCATGTCTTTGCAATAATCATATTTCGTTCTTTCTAGCTCCTAACATAAAGTGGCTTCATGCCCTGTCTGGGACGATTTCAATTTAGAAAGCCGAATCAAGTTCCGATGCTTCTACGCAATACGAACGGAAATAAACAGACTTTGAAAACTAAAACTAAAACTTAGTTTAGGGTTGGTTTCGGTTTAGGTTAGGTTTTTTATGGGTAGGGTTAGGGTATGTTAAGGTTAGATTAAGGTTAGGTCAGTGTAAAAATTTAAAAAACGAACAATTCCGTTCGTATTGTAGATTGTTTGGTGAAGTTCGTTAACGTTTGTTATCGTCACTTTCACTTAGCAAAACACAGGTATTTTCCATCATGGTCGATTTTTTTTGTCAAGAGGTCGCTAATTACAGAATTAAAAATACGAACAATCTCTCCCTCAAAAGTCTAAAAAATGACAAAAAAAGTACTCATCCCTCATGTATATTAAAAACAAAAAAAACATAATTTAAATGAGAAACAAAATGCTACAACCCCAATTTTCCTGTCCCGTAAATGATCTCCAAAAAATACGAAAGTGTAGTTTATATTACCAGAAAAGTATACATTTTTTTAAAATCACGTAGGAAAATATTGAGAGTAGAAGGTGCAATCCGTTTGGAATTGTTTGATGAGTTGTTGATTTCGCTCTATTCTAGAATGTAGAAGTGCTGTTTACGGAATATGGTGACAGAAAAGCTGACGTAATTAGATGTATACCATCTAAGTGTATATATATATATATATATATATATATATATATATATATATATATATATATATATATATATATATTTAAATATTTTTTTTGTCGTACAAAACTTTAAAATGGCATTGAAGAGACAATATTTATTATTCATAATGAATTTAAGAAATTAGAAAGATGAAAGGGCAGCTGACCGGTTTCGTACCTCGCTCAACAGAGCCAAATATCGAGGTAATGTATAAGAAATAGAAAAAGATGCTATGAGAATTATAGCGAGGGAAAGGGCTAAAAAAAAAATTAAAAAAAAAAAAAAAAGAAAAAAAAACTTCAATCAAATAGAAACCACATTAAGCCCGAGGAGATTTTCTCTTTGTTTGCAAAGAGAATGGCTCAAGGACTTAATATAAATTGTTTCTAGGATCTTGAGATGATAAGGGGAGTGCGACTTACTAAGAATGGAGAATAAGTCGACACTGAATTTAGAGGCACAGGTGCGATTATTTATGAAATGTTGACCTATCGACGAACCATAAGTATTATTCAAATCATCAGTTGGTAAATAATTTGCATTGCGAATTTTTGTGGGCACGTGTTGTTTGACCCGGATGTCCAATCTCTGTGACGTCATAACGACGTAGTGCATACTGCAACTACATTTAAATAAATAAATAATGGAATTATTATGATGTGGGGGAAGGACATCTTTTCGAATAGAAGTCAAGATTGGACGAGAGGAAAAAACAACACGTGTATTCGCAGCAAAATAACATTGTATATATATATATATATATATATATATATATATATATATATATATATATATATATATATATATATATATGTATATATATATATATATATATATATATATATACGACCTAATGCAATTCCCAGTTAATAATACAAAACATTAATAAATTATGAACGGTTTTTAAAAAGGTTATGCTAATTAAGCAGTCAAAAGGTTCTCTCTTAATCGGTAATCTGCATTGTATATACAGAATATCAAAACTTTATTTTGTATTATGGATTTAAATAACAGTAACCCGTTTGGATTGTAATATAAGAGTGATAAATGAAAAACACTTTCGTGTTTATTTATTTAGATAGATAGATTAAAACAGAAATACACCGCATAGTATTATCTTAGAACTTATTTTTGCAAATTACTTATGTTCCGTTTTTGGATGTTTTCTTTCTCTTTATTTCTCATTTTAAGAAATGCAAATCTAACAATTTTTTAATGCCTCAGAAGTAAACAGCAGCCGAAATTCTTTAAAAAAACGGACTAGAAAACTTATCATACCTTCCAGTACCATATGTTTCTGCAAATCTCCCATTCATCCATGCATGGAGTTTTCTTGCCAAATCTGGGCTGGTGCATTAACAACTTTCGTCTTGGATAGAGTCCCAAAACAGTCTCTAACCTAATAGGTCCCACACTGTCTACCAAGCTTCTGCCCCTGTCCCATCGCCGCAATGTTTCATCCTTGTGCTTGTTTTAAAAGTACTTCAACTGAATGGGATTCGACGAACTTACTGAACTTGTAACCCCTAAAAGTCATACCCTTAATAAACCCGAAAATCAGCATAATAACACTCTTTAGCTTTACAGGTCCCCAGATTTGTGATTCAATAAACGAAAATTCTATTTGATATTAAGCTGTAACCGACTGACAAAATAATATTTCAAAACATTGGCGTGACAAACCAACGAAAATGCCACTTTGAACTCAAGTGTGACAGACAAAATTATTACTCCAAATTCGATTTAGAACTTAAGAACCGACAAAATTATATTCCAATATTAACTGTGACAAACTAATGAAAACGTTTTTATGAATAAACATGTAAAACTAATTGTAAAAACGTAAGTGTGATAAACAAATGAAAACGTTCTTATGAATAAAAATGTAAAAAATAATTGTAAAAACTTAAGTGTGACAAACTAATGAAAACGTTCTTATGAATAAAAATGTAAAAATAATTGTAAAAACTTAAGTGTGACAAACTAATGAAAACGTTCTTATGAATAAAAATGTAAAAATAATTGTAAAAACTTAAGTGTGACAAACTAATGAAAACATTCTTATGAATAAAAATGTAAAAATAATTGTAAAAAAATTAAGTGTGATAAACCAATGAAAACTTTTTTATGACTAAAAATGTACAAATAATATTAAAAGACTTAAGTGTGATAAACCAATGAAAATGTTATCATGAATAAAAATGTACAAATAATATTAAAAGACTTAAGTGTGATAAACCAATGAAAATGTTATCATGAATAAAAATGTACAAATAATATTAAAAGACTTAAGTGTGATAAACCAATGAAAATGTTATCATGAATAAAAATGTACAAATAATATTAAAAGACTTAAGTGTGATAAACCAATGAAAATGTTATCATGAATAAAAATGTACAAATAATATTAAAAGACTTAAGTGTGATAAACCAATGAAAACTTTTCTATGACTAAAAATGTAAAAATAATATTAAAAGACTTAAGTGTGATAAACAAATGAAAACGTGTTCATGAATAAAAATGTAAACACAATATTAAAACACTTAAATGTGATAAACCAATGAAAATGTTATTTCATACGTTAAGTTTGAGAAACTGACAATCATGATATTTCAAGTTTACGCGTGGCAAATCAACACACATCCTATTACAAACTTAAACGACAAAAACGATATTCCGAACAAGATTGATAAAATAGACAAACATTAAATTTTATATTAAATTTTGACTGATCAACAAAATAATATTTCAAACTTAAACGTGACAAACCAACAAATAAAAGTGTGACAAACTTACGAAAAGTGTATTCCAAACAAGCTACAAAATTATATTTTAAACTGAGGCGTGACAAACCAACAAAAATACGATTTTGAACGTAAGTGTGACAGATCAACAAAATGATATTACAAACTGAAGCGTGGCAAAACAAATTAAAGTGTGCCAGATCTACAAAACCATATTTCATAGTGAGGCGTGACAAACAAATCTTAAGTGTGACAGATCTACAGAATGATATTAAACTCAAGCTACAAAAACCATATTTCATACTGAGGCGTGACAAAACATTAATGTGTAACAGATCGACACAATGATATTCGAAACAGGCTACACAATGATATATTTAGCTGAGGCGGGACAACACTAAGGTGAGTGTGACAGATTGGCAAAATTATATTACAAAAAAAGTTACCAAATGATATTTTTAGCTGAGGTGTGACAAAACAAACCTAAGTGTGACATATCGACAAAATTATGTACAATAGAAGATACAACATTATATTTACAAACTGAGGCGTGACAAAACAAACTTAAGTGTTACAGACCGAAAAAATTATATTCTATACAAGCGAAAAAATAATATTTCAAACTGAGGCGTTACAAAAAAAATGAAGTGTGACAGATCGATAAAATTATATTGCAAACAAGCTACAAAATGCTATTTCTGAGTGAGGCGTGACAAAACAAACTTACGTGTGACAGACCGACAAAATGATATTCAAAACAAGCTACAAAATTAACTTTAAAGCGGGGCGTGACAAAACAAACTTAAGTGTGACAGATCGACAAAATGATATTCTAAACAAGCTACAAGATGATATTTCTAACTGAGGTGTGACAAAAAAAACTTAAGTGTGACAGATTGACAAAATGATAGTTCAAATTAATATAAAATGATATTTCAAGTTAAAGGGTAACAAAAAAAACTTACTTGTGACAGATCGACAAAATTATATTCTTAACAAGCTACAAAATGATATTTCAAACTAAGGCGTGACAAAACAAACGTAAGTGTGGCAGATGGACAAAATTATATACCAAACAAGCTACAAAATTATACTTATAACCGAGGCGTGACAAAACAATGTTAAGTGTGACAGATTGAAAAAATGACATTCCAAACTTAAGTGTGATAAACCAACGAACATGCCTTATTATACTTAGCCGTAAGAAGGCTTTTAAGAAATGAAATTACATTTCAGACAAAATGAAATGTTTCATACTTAAAAATAGTAGATAAGCATGAAACAGACTAGTAAAAATAATAACACAGACATATTTCGGTCAAGTTAAACGACCTTAATCTTTGTTTTAGAAGGGTCTTATTAAAAAGAAACGAATTCCTTTATACTGAAACAGTAAAAATAATAACACAGACACCTATCTAAAGTCAACCGATATTTCGGTCAAGTTAAACTAACTTACTCTTTGTTTTAGAAGGGCCTCATTGAAAAGAAACGAATGCCTTTATAACAGTAAAAATAATAACACAGACAGATATCTAAAGTCAATCGATATTTCGGTCAAGTCAAACGACCTTAATATTTGTTTTAAAAGGGTCTTATTAAAAAGAAATGAATGCCTTTATAATGTAACAGTAAAAATAATAACACATACACATATTTAAAGTCAACCGATATTTCGGTCAAGTAAACGACCTTAATCTTTGTTGTAGAAGGGCCTTATTCAACAAAAAAAAAACGAATGCCTTTATAATGAAACAGTAAAAATAATAACAGACACATATCTAAAGTCAATCGATATTTCGGTCAAGTCAAACGACCTTAATCTTTGCTCACTTGTCAAGGTCGTTTTAATCAACCAAAATATTGGTTGGTTTTAGAGATGTGTTTGTGTTATTATCTTTACTGTTTCATTCTAATCGATTATTCCATATACTAAAAATACTTAAGCGTGAGACATCGATTAAGTGACGAATAGAGCTTCTCGTAGAAATACTTTGACGTATCCTTGAAGACAATCATCCCGAACTGGGCATTGCACGTGTGTAACTGCCCAGCGTCAAAAGCGTGGCATCTTGCGATCCCCGCTGAATCGTTTCCAGTGAACCCCTTTCTTACAAAAGTAAATTCTTTGTGCTCAGACCAAATCAGCCACTGACCCTATCTGCAAACAACGTGGTTTTCCCCCTTCTCTTCCAAACCCTTCTCCCCTCGTTGTCGCCATCCGATCAAAACCATACCATCGTACAAATTGTACGTTTTGAATCGTTAATTCAATTGCCGGATGAATGATAAATGCCTCGAAATTGATCGGTGTAGCGCAGTGCAGAACGCGAAGGGAAAGAAGGAAGGAGACATACGTTACGAGCGAAGGGGTATAGCGACGGCGGACTATTTAATGCGGCGGATGATGGCGTCGTAATGATAGCCGAATTGATGTAACAATCTAACAGGTTCAGATAAGATAGGCGTAAACGTTTACTGAATCACTATCCGTCTGTCCATCGAGGAGTTAAATGCATTTCGCTGGGATGAAGTAAAAAGGTAAAAGCTGTGTGGAATGAGAAAATAATAAGCGGACATATGCACAGAGCAAAAGGCATTTAGAGATGGATGAACAGAGAGGAAAAGAGAATCGTTACGTTGAGAAACGGGGGAAGATAGGATGAAAGATCAGGTGGTAAAGAGAAATGGCTGTATATATTGGGACAGGATAATTATATCGCCCCGCCAGTAACGCTATAGTTCTCTCCCCTTCGTTGAACACTATAGATGTAATTACTGGTACGAGGTTGTATTGAAACCGTATTAACACGTTGCAATTGCGCAGTTGACCTGCTATCCAAGGGATAAACGACGTTGGGTCAAAACACCAAGGGTAGTATATTCGTTGGTAGGTTGGCCAGTTATTTGAATCTGTACTGGTTAGTCTTAAAAAGACGAAATAGGCTCTTTATATATATATATATATATATATATATATATATATATATATATATATATATATATATATATATATATTTTAACATATAGGGGACGGTCAACCTAGACTGGGATCTGCGCAGCGAGATGTCTGTTTACATTAGTTTAAAACTTCTGCATGTCTGTACTGTCGGGGAAACAGGGGGCAGGGAGGGAGTTCCAGAGGCCAGCAGTACGAGGGAAGAAGCTATTTGAGTAGAAAGCTCTCCGACATCTGGGGACCTCCACAGTGAATGAATGAGATTTAGTTGATTGTCGAGTTAGTCTAGTGAATTTCCGTTGAGGGGGGACCAGAGTAGCCAATTCATCGGAGCATAATCCATTGAAGTATTTGTAAAACAAGCACAAGGATGCTACATTGCGGCGATGGGACAGAGGCTGGAGCTTGGTTGACAGTGAGGAACCTATTAGGTTGCCGATTCTTTTTTGGACCTGGTCAAGGAGGGAGAGACTAGTAGATGATGCACCAGCCCAGATGTAACAACAATACTCCATGCATGGGCGGATGGTGGCTTTGTAGAGATACAGGATAATGCCAGGTGTGAGGAGTTAACTAGCACGGTAGAGGGAGCCAACCTTCTTTGCGGCAGCCTTGGCAATGTCTTCAATGTATTTGTTCCAATTCATGTTACCTGTGAAGGTTAAGCCGAGGAGTTTGAATGATGAACTCTCAGGTAGGGTGTTATTTGCCATGGCAATCGGTGGTTGCAAAGGTTCCTTGTAATTATTAAAGGAAAGGAGCTTTGTCTTTGCGGCATTAAAAGTTACCAGCCATTTATGGCCCCAATCCACTACAGCCTGGAGGTCATTTTCTAAAGATTCAGACATTGCCTCGGATATGATTGCGTCGGTTTTACCAACATCGCGAGAGTAAAGGGTGGTGTCATCAGCAAATAAACCACTCTCAGACTCTATGCCATCAGGGAGATCGTTTATATAGATCAGGAACAACAATATATATATATATATATATATATATACATACATATATATTTACGTATATACACGCATATAGATATATACATATATATACACATATATATATATATACATACATATATATATACATACACACATATATATATATGTATATATATATATGAATATAAATACATACAGCATACTTACGTTGACACACCAGTTCTCGCCAGATCACCTAAGTTAAGCGCCCTATAGCCGGTCAATATAGGATGGGTTACCATTTGGGAATACCAGGCGCTGTATATCACGTATATATGGTTAATAGCGTCGCCAACCCGCATTGATTGGCGTGGCGACTATGGCTAAACAAAACCTGAATGCCTGTCATCAATACGGTATCGGTTACCAGGGAGGCTTTCACCCTTCCAGGAGTAATCAAAAACCATGATGTTGATGACAGTGATGATATATATAAATTTTGAATTAAAATAATCTAGTTAGTTAGATGTAATAATTAATTTTTCCTACACGGTAATATCGTCAGCCTCATGTCTGGTGATCCTACCATGGAGATCAAATCAATTATTACGTTTGACTCACATGGTGTTTTGGGTTATTTTAATTCTAATTTAATTTTTTTCTATAACTAAAAATAACTACATTTACATTTTTTTTTTCGAATCATGCGCCTGTAAATTCCCTGATCTACTCAAAGCCTTATGCGTCCGAATAGCACGACGAACATGTTGGGATATGCTCATTTCTAAGCTTTGGATAGTCTTTCTAACGCTGACAAATAGATGCAGAATTCTTTTGAGTGGAAGACAAAAGGAGAAAACAAAAAAGTTCGAGTCATGTAAGCAACTCTCAACGTAATAGATTGAAAACAACGGAGAGTAGACAAAACTATATTTCCCATAATTAAATGGCCGTCGGAACCTAACCATAGAACATATTAAATAAATGGGTCACCGAAACGGGCCAATACATTTATCAGTATTGGATTTAGTAACTTTCCATTCAAAAGTTCGTTTGACAATATGAAAGAAAAAATGCATTGATTCTCTTAAGTTCCACATCGAGTGTATTGTTAGAACAAATCATAACAGCTCGATGGGTAAGGGTACTGATAAGATTATTTTTTCTTGATTTAGGGGCATGAAAAAAACAACACCAATTTCAATAAAGTCCTGTAACAATTGTTTTTTTTATATACAGAGCTGTCGAACGTTGAGCCAATTTTGGACACAAAAACACAAGGAATGAGAGAGAAAAACTTCATAGTAAATTACAACAATGAATGTAATGCGAAGCAAATGCTCTACCCCACAACGAGATGAAAACAATCTTAATATGGGGTCACGCTAAAGGTTGTAAGAATCCGGTTTGATAGTAATCGAAAACAATTGCTTTAATAAAACTCCAATGAAAATATTCGCTAATCTCGGATCAAGGGAACTGCTCATGAATATACAATCCATTTGGCGATATATATTGTCGAAACTGAAAGAAACGGATTTAGTAGCTAGCTCCATTAATTCAAGGAAAAGGTAGGGATTTAATGAGGCTTAGATATTGCGCACATATACCAATGGTTTGATACAATGATACATTGATACAACGACTATTGATGTCTAAGAATGCTAATATATTGGTATCCTTAGAAATAGGTAAGTTGTGTAAAACACCAATTGAAAAGAATCAGAGATGCGGTTGTCCGAATAGACATTAAGTATATGGGGGAGGGCATGTGGATGAGTGGTTATAGCACTTGTCTTTGGACGACCCGGGTTCGATCCCACTCACGGCATGTGAATTTTCGGGTCTGAAAACTCCCTCTGTCCACCCAGCAGTAAATGGGTACCTGACTAAAACTCAGGAAGGAGAGGGATGGGCTGTGCCCTAGACACGGTGATTCTAAACAAATCACCGCCGCTACGGCCATGGGCAGTGTGCGATGTCGGCAACGACACTCGTGCGCGTCCAGGCTATGCGACCTTTACCATTATTTTTTACATGAGGATATCGAATAGCCATTTAGCTGGTTTATGTTGCGCCGAACGTGACATTGATACAAGAAGCCATGAAGGAATGTTGGATTTTTGCACTTCAGACAAGCCGTGCATTCTAGTCCTTTGAAAACCAACAGGTCGGATTATCTCGTAAATCTCTTTTGACAAAATGTGCTAATAAGGTTGTAGATCTTTTCTATGTGTTTCATGGCACTTGAACCTATATATGACAATGGTAAACAGATGCCGGATGACCTTCGACTCCAATAGCTTATTTCCTCATGCTTCTTGCCCCTGGAACTCCCTCCCTGCTCCCTGTTTCCCTGACAGTACCAACATGCAGAGGTTTAAGAATAATGTAAACTGACATCTCGCTGCACAGCTCTCAACTTAGAATGACACCCTAAACCTTCTCTCTAATTCTCAGTAGCCCCTTACGTCTACAGTGGCGTCCTGCCTTGTTTGGGGTGAAATATCATTAAAAAAACGTAAACTATTAATGGTATGATGTGAACTAGAGAGAGCCACAATTGTTGCTTAAATGTATTGCATTGCTATCCTGACTTCAGATTTTTATGTTTGTAATGTTTTGACCACGTTACTATCCTGCCGTCTTCAGGTCGGTTTTATTGTAGTCTGTGACTTTTCAAAAATTCGAATGGAATCATTATTCAATCTAGTGAGGTAGAGTGCTCTACTTTCGTATCAGCTAAATTTATTGGAGGTGACGGTGCTTAAGTGGATAACGACACGGACTGAAGTTCGAATCCAGTCGGTTCCAAAGTACCACTTTCACTTAGGGATGTTGGCAATCTTCTCGTTGTCCTTCTCGTAAGTACCCGATGTCTTTCCAGAAAGATTTCTAACTAGAAAAAACCATCGGTGGAACTAATGGCAACACCAGAATCATATGATTCACACAAAAGAAGAAGAAACTAAATTTAGATAAGTTAAGTGATAAAAATATATAAATTACTTTAAAGGTAGCTGTAAATATGTGAATTTTTTGGAAGAAAGTAATACATTTTTTGATTAGAAGTGCCTATTTTGGATCAGTTTGAAAATAGGATTCCTTTATGTACAGCCTCTTGTAAGTGTACGTGCGTTTGCTCCTACGTGCTTGTGTTTCGGTCATGATGTCATTCAAAATAAAAGTGCTTATGATCATTACATGCTTCCCGCCGTTCTGTTACCCCCACACCCGTCATGCAATACCACTCATCGCTAGGGCCAAAGTTCTTGTTGGAGTCAATATCTTTTGCAAATAGTGAAGCAGATGGGGAGAGAGAAAAAGAGAGATGCTTGACTCGTGCGAAGTTTGCGCCGAAGAGTTGTACGTATTCCTGCAGGCGAGGGTCTAGAAGAGTCGAACGGTTGCATCGCCTCTCTCTCTCTCTCTCTCATTCTGTATCTACCTCTGTTTTTTTTCTCTCTCCTTCATACCCTTATTTTTCTCTCCCCCTCTCTCTCTCTCTCTCTCTCATTCTCTATCTACCTCTGTTTTTTTCCTCTCTCCTTCATACCCTTATTTTTCTCTCCCCCTCTCTCTCTCTGTCTCTCTCATTCTCTATCTACCTCTGTTTTTTCCCTCTCTCCTTCATACCCTTATTTTTCTCTCCCCCCCTCTCTCTCTCTCTCTCTCTCATTCTCTATCTACCTCTGTTTTTTCCTCTCTCCTTCATACCCTTATTTTTCTCCCCCCCCTCTCTCTCTCTCTCTCTCATTCTCTATCTACCTCTGTTTTTTCCTCTCTCCTTCATACCCTTATTTTTCTCCCCCCCCCCCTCTCTCTCTCTCTCTCTTTCTCTCTCTCATTCTCTATCTACCTCTGTTTTTTCCTCTCTCCTTCATACCCTTATTTTTCTCTCCCCCCCTCTCTCTCTCTCTCTCTCTTTCTCTCTCTCATTCTCTATCTACCTCTGTTTTTTCCTCTCTCTTTCATACCCTTATTTTTCTCTCCCCCCCCTCTCTCTCTCTCTTTCTCTTTCTCTCTCTCATTCTCTATCTACCTCTGTTTTTTTCCTCTCTCCTTCATACCCTCATTTTTCTCCCCCCCCTCTCTCTCTCTCTCTCTCTCTCTCTCTCATTCTCTATCTACCTCTGTTTTTTTCCTCTCTCCTTCATACCCTTATTTTTCTCTCCCCCCTCTCTCTCTCTCTCTCTCTCTCATTCTCTATCTACCTCTGTTTTTTCCTCTCTCCTTCATACCCTTATTTTTCTCTCCCCCCTCTCTCTCTCTCTCTCTCTCTCTCATTCTCTATCTACCTCTGTTTTTTCCTCTCTCCTTCATACCCTTAGTTTTCTCACCCCCCCTCTCTCTCTCTCTCTCTCTCATTCTCTATCTACCTCTGTTTTTTCCTCTCTCCTTCATACCCTTATTTTTCTCTCCCCCTCTCTCTCTCTCTCTCTCTCATTCTCTATCTACCTCTGTTTTTTCCTCTCTCCTTCATACCCTTATTTTTCTCTCCCCCTCTCTCTCTCTCTCTCTCTCTCTCATTCTCTATCTACCTCTGTTTTTTCCTCTCTCCTTCATACCCTTATTTTTCTCCCCTCCTCTCTCTCTCTCTCTCTCTCTCTCTCTCTCTCTCTAGCTCCTCTCATTTGGCCGAGGCCAGGCAGAGTCGCGGGAGGGACGCCGAGGATGGAGTTAATTTTCAAGGTTGCCGCTCAGCGTGCAACGACAAACATATCAAATTAATACCGTAGATTTTTCATCTCTAATTGCATTAGCGACGTCAGTTATGGCCGGTCGTGCGCAGAGATGGCCTTTCTCACGGGATTCACAATTCGGCGGCGAGACGCGGATACTTGACGGCTTGGCTTTCTCCTCCATCGGCGGTCGCCTTTAAATATCAGTTTCATTTAGCTTTCACTTCTCTATTTTTGTACTTGTGCATACTTTGTATTTTTTTAAACTTTGGTCTTTAAGTTTTATGGTCAAACGAACATGGACACAGCACGCATGATAAATCACACACACATTCTGTCGCGCAGACACAAATACACAATTAGCGGTGTTCACACGCTCGTAAATGTCGCTGTCTATACGTGTCTAAATATGCGTAATTTTCAGTCAGTCAATCTTCTATGAATACATAAAAGCGTACTTAGATAGTCTATTAGGTAAGAACGCTAAAAATATATATAGCGTAATTCAGTATTAGAGCACACATTGCAAGAAGGCTCAATTACTTGCGTAAAAAGATATATATTTTCATTCAAAAGACATCATACATTTGGATCATCCATCAGTGTTTTCGGTTTCAGGAAAACACTGGAAACTCAACCCGTATGTTTAAAGATACCGAATGTGACCAACTAATTAGCCAATGTAATAATATATAATATTAACATGAAAATCACCTTCTCAAATTCGTAACAGAGTCGATACAACGCAGCAGATGCTGTGCATATAGGGTTCAATAATTTTACAGTTTAATAATAATATTAATGATATTAAAATTAATAATAAAAAATAATAATAATAATACTATTTATAATAATAATGATAAAATAATAATTAAAAAAATAATAATAATAAAATAATAATAATGATAATAATAATGAAAAATAAGTAAATACAAAGCAGAAAATAGAGTTTAATAATAATAATAATAATAATAATGATAATAATGATAATGATAATAATGATAATAATAATGATAATAATGATAATAATGATAATACAAATAAAGTACTAATAATAAAATAACGATAATAATAATGATAATAATAAAAAATAAAGTACTAATAAATAATTATTATTATTATAATGATGATAATAATAAAAATAAAGTACTAATAATAAAATAATAATAATAATAATGATAATAATGATAATAATAAAAATAAAGTACTAATAATAAAATAATAATAATAATAATAATAACAATAATAATGATAATAATAATTATAATAATTATAATAATAATAATAATAATAATAATTATAATAAAAATAATAATAATAATAACATAAAATACTACTACTACTTCTAATAATAGTAATAAATTTGACTTATTTTCACATTTAAGATGAAGTGTTCAGGGACGCTATATTCATTACTTATATATATATATATATATATATATGGTATAAAAAAGTACTTATGCCAAGTAAGCTTAGTTGTCATGTGTATATGTTTATACTACGACTCAGACTTCCTCACGTATTGAGCATTGTTGAAGTAAATATTGAAAATAAATGTATTTAAAAAAATAATATTTTAATATCCACGTATATACATGAAATAGTAATATATACTTCATCAAGCATGGTTAAACTTAACAGAAATCAACTGCTTGATTACATGTTTTATTTTTTTCAATTCTTCTAATAGTTTTTTTGTGTCAAAATATAACAAAAAAGAATAAATGTTGTAAAAGCATCACTAGCACTTTTGATTCTTCGTCGAATAATCTTCAGGTGACAGAAACAATGGACAAAAAGAAGATCATTTTTTAAACAGCCGAGTACGCGATATGTGAAGTCGTTGGACGTCGAAACAACAAACGGGTGTTTTTGTCACATGAAAAACATTGTCCGAATAACTGAGAATTTTTATAATAACAATAAGAATATTGATTTTAAAATATATGAAGAAATCGAAATAAATAAATAAAAATAATTGTGAATAAAACCCAATTGCCCAACTGGTTAAAACTGTATATATAAACACAGCAGCGCTTTCAGACAGTAATGTAAAAATAATAGCAATACAACACGAGCCCCCCCCCCCTTTGATCATCAAAACTAAAAACTTAAAAATGAAAGGGATGTTATCCGAAAAAGAAACACGTGCACCAATTAATTAAAGATAAAAAGTAGTGATAAAAACTTGAAAACAATGATTAGATGAAGTAAAAGTGTCTGAGAAAAAGCAAGGAGAATCTTTAATAGTTAAACAGATAAGTCGAACTTCTGGCTAGTGACAGAAGATAATATCTGAGGTATCGATATGAAACACCAGAAGTCAACAAAGCTTTCATATAATCACGTTTTAAATAATGTTTTAGGCCACGTGACGATCTCTAAGAGAGTGAAATAATTAGTAATATACTATTAAAACACGTAATCAAGTACTATAGAATTTGCGTAGTAATCGAAGATTTTTTATAGAGGCAAATTCAAAACTTTGAGCCGGGTTTGAAAGCCGACAATCACAGCTATATATATATATATATATATATATATATATATATATATATATATATATGTGTGTGTTTTTATCTACATACGTGTACGTTTCATCCTTTCGGGAATCGTAAGTGGAGATATGATTATTCATACTGGTCACCAGACTCGAACCCCGGACCCCAAGTCATGTTTCAAACTCAAAATACAGCCGTTATCAACAACCCGGTAAATCAACGAGAGATTAAACCTATTTAAAGGCAGCTGTCGTCAAAGTATTCGTCTACTGAAAGGCACATGCATATATAATATATGGCTACACCATAAAATCAATGCACAGGAGCATTTTACAAATATCTTGGTGTAAGCTGAAACAATTGTATGCTGAATAAAAAGAAGTTTTATGAAATGACGTGAATCTGTCTTTCATAACATTAATATCGTATAAAATCAAATAAAAAAAGTATTGAATATAACATAGCTCTGAACTTACAATATTGAGCTTTTATAATTACTTTATATTATTAAATTTATATTGAGTATACACACACATATATATATATATAGTATTTCATGTATCCACATAAAATTTTATAAGGAGATAAAATATTTTATGCATCAATTTTCAGTATTTACTTCAACAGTGCTCGATAGGTAACACCAACAATACCTTTGTTCGCGGAAAACCCAACAATTGGCTGAGAGAACAACAAAGAATCTGATTGGTTAACTAGCTAACCGTATATATAAAAACACCCTGCAAAAATAACTCCAGGCATTTTAGCCTGAAGATTCCCCCCGGGGATGAAACGCGGGAGCCTCTGTGTAGCTTAATTGCCATAATATATTTTCATAGCTTACTATATATATATATATATATATATATATATTAGTCATTACAAGCTTGACTTAAAAGCGCAAATGGAATTTTTAAACGAATGACTTGTGAGTAAAAGTTTTTTTTTCTTCCGCATATAGTTTTAAAAGGTAAATATTAAATTATTGTTATCAACAGGCGACGGTATTTCAAGCTTTTTGCTATCATTTGTATAGGTAGTGATAAGATGGTCGGATGGCTTGAACCCACTTACAGAACAACCCCAGACTTCGCAATCTAGCGCTCTAAGCCGAGGAATTACAACGTAATTAATGGAAATTAAGTTATTTTTGTGCATAAGAGAGAGGGAAACAGTAGACTATCGAGGGGGTTCAACGAACGTTGTCGGAACCTTGCGTAAAGCTAAGTGACAGTCTATTTGTAACTCCACGAACAGCTTATAATAAAACGGCTTATAATGATATTTATTAAGTAAATATTAAATATTATATATATATATATATATATATATATATATAACATTTAATAAATACTAAAATTGCCAGATAAATTACACCATTCACCCTAATCCAATTATTTATTTTAAACTCACAAGGGTTCTCTCTGTTTCTATTGCACGTCACGCGCCAATCACTTCAAACAATCGTGATTATATCTTTCTTTTTTATTTCAAAGGTCATATTGCTTACATTTTTTATCAATAGCTTTTTTCAAGCCCTTTTGGCTTTCAAATTTGTGCAATACCGATATCAAAGGTCTAACTCATAAAGTCATGTGACCTGTCACGTTTATTGAGTGTAGTTTTTGTCAAGTTACCCAGCTGTTAAGCCGTTCGGTATCATGTTTGGTCATGTGACATGTGACGTTTTTTTTAAAACCATATTTTGTATTGGATTCGTTTTTGCTCACAGTTTGTTATTTCTTTTCTTATCATTAAGATAACGTTATTTTAACAATAATTAGTATTACAACTCATGTAGCTTTACTTGTTCTTATGTGAAACAATGTACGTGTATATTATGTCTAATACAAGGCATACTACAAGGCAGAAAGTCGAAATGTAGACAAAAGAAAAGACGTTTGTGTATGGACGAACATGAACAAAAACCAAGCGAACACCTTGGCCCAATATTGTAAAACTTGGAGGGCATTTAGCCATGTTAGTGCGTATTCTACAGCTAGCGGAGACATACTTTAATAATAATAATGTGTGTATTTAGGCAGCATTTTTTCATTAATACAAGTGTTGTTAAAAACAACAGCTTGCCGTAGTATTTTAAAAACTTCCATTCTTTCACCCGCTTTTAGTCATGTTTTACCATTTTATACCATCAAACACTTGATGATGATTCCAGAAGGAGTCGAAAACGTTTGTGTAACATACGGTTCATTTATTAATTCATTCGATGTCAACATAAAAAAAATCATTCGACGAATTGAAAAAATAAAAAAAGACTAACAAAACAGAAGAGTTCTGTTGGTTTTAACAACACTTGTATTAATAATAATGTGTATATGTTTATATAAACACTTGTGCAGTTTAGTAAACAGGAGCAGATTATCCACAGGAAGTAACGCCCAATAGATTAAAATTTTAATAAATTTATTTATTTAATTAAATATAGTTTCTTAAAGGAAAACATTGTTATAAAATAAAGTTTATTTTCAAGAAAGTAATATTTTGGCCAAAACATTGTAATAAAATATAGTTTCTGAAATTGACAGCGATTTGTTAAAACTATAATCTAAAATGTTATAAAACTAACATAATAATGATAAAACTATATTTTATAACAATTTTTTGGCCAAAATGTTACTTTGTTGAAAATAAACTTTATTTTATTACAATGTTTTCTTTGTTGAACACTCTAGATTGTCTACTAACCTGTGCCCACTCTGTTTAATAATTAATAGAACTTAATTCGTGGTAATTTCGCATGACCGTTTGGTAATATGAAATATATATGTATATATGTATATATATATATATATATATATATATATATATATATGTATGTATGTGTGTGTGTTTTCTCCCCCCCCCCCAAAAAAAAATATCTTTATCCATATCTTCCCCTGTGCTCTTACTCCTACCCTCTTGCCCTGCACACCCTCTTGCAGGATGTTTTCCTGAAAAGCCTTTGTAAAAGTAGCCTTGACACTATTCAATCTTTGTTTTCTAATTTTATTTTTGTTTCTATTTTTATTTTTATGTTGTTTTTAATTCTTATTTTTATTTTTATTTTTATTTCAATTATTTCATTTCTTTATTTTTTAAAATATTTTATTTTGTATTTTTCATTTTTATTTTCATTTTTTATTTTTATTTTTTTTTGCCTTTTGTTATTTTATTATTTTATTTTTATTTATTTTTATATTTTTATTTTTATATTTTTTATATTTCTTTTATTATTATTATTTTTAACTTCTTTACTTTTTATTTTATATTTTTATATTTTTATTCTTTTTTCTATTATTTTATTTCTACTATCATTTCTATACTAATGTTTTCTCTACCCCTCTGACAAAAAAAGTTTGTATCTTTGATTAATTTATTGCATAATTTAAAAGCGTAAATCCATGGAAAATATTGGATTATCTCTTCTGTATGTACCAGTGTTTTGGTTTGTGGGTGCCATTGTGTTCTTTCCCCTCCTACGCCTCTAACACATCAACCAGTGGCTTTTTCTGTCAGTGGATGTTTCTCTGCAACAAGCTTCTAATTTTTTTCTTTGATTTTCTGTAAGACGTGGTGCTAAAGGCACTGATGAAACGTGTTGGATTAGCTTTATTAATTTATAAAATAAAATAAAATAAAATAAAGTATTTCCAAAATGTTTTTGAAACGATCGTACGCTATACTTGATGTTCTAATTCTTGAAACAATTCATTGAATGTTTTTTTTATATATATATATATATATATATATATATATATATATATATATATATATAAAGTAGATTTCAGGTACAACAAAATGGTAAGATAAAGTTCAGAGGAAACATAATTTTAATCAATGTAACGGGCGGGTGGATAAAAAAAATGCTAAGATTTTCGTTAAGGGATTATCGTCTGACCCGTCAGAATGATACATCAGAAACTAACAAAATCGAATGAGATATTAGTTGGAGAAAACAATTAAGAGGGATAAAAGAAAGGTAAATCTCTCAACATTATGGGAGATTTGAATTATTGAAGATCTCCAATTGATGTTTTTAGTCTACACAAGCTAAGTCGAGAATTGTTAATATCGAATGTCTCAATAATATTGGGATGATAGTTCGACCTGACACTGTGTAAAACAGAAAACTATGCAACAGAATGCTGGCCAGAACAAATATTTGTATCAACCTGGCGATTTTTTCTCACCCGACTGTTTCATTAATTAAAATAATGTTTTCTATAATATATATATATATATATATATATATATATATATATATATGAAGCAATCCAACAAAAGATATAAGCGTCAACTAATATCTTATAATTAGTGGAACATCCGGATAAAAACTGAAGCTCAATATACTGGATGGAGCATTAATATTATAATATAAAATGAAGTAATAAAATAAGGTGTCAATCAAATTTTATTAGAATTCAAAGTTCAAGCAAATTATCCTTAAGTCCTTAGCTCATGAGTTTTCAAAGATAATTCTTCTCTTCAGAGGACCATTACCGCAGTTATACTACTACAGGCAATAAAATTACGCTTTGAAAATATATAAAATTATATACACAAATACATAAAAATACATAACATCAAACATATCAACCCAAAAACATACTTTTTGTTGAATCTATACAATCAATCCAAGAATTATCTTTGAAAACTCATGAGCTAAGGACTTACAGATACTTTGCTTGAACTTTGAATTCTAATAAAATGTGATTGACACCTTATTTTATTACTTCATTTTATATTATAATATATATATATATATATATATATATATATATATATATATATATATGTATATATGTATATATATATATATGGTATATATGGTATACATAAATATAAATTTAAAATTATTTTTGATGAAATTATAATGGGATTATGGAACCAAATTAGTGATGGGCAGAGAAGTTTTATAAATAAATCTCTTACTAAAGGAGATGTGATATATTTCTGTTTGAAGTCGAAACGAAATTTTTACTCAATTTTTATTTTATTCACCTCAAACATTTCACATTGCTATTAAAACGTAAGAGGCTACTATAATTAAGAGGCTATACCCATAAGGTTATCTTAAGTAAGGTGTTGTGCATCGAGATGTTTGTTCATATTACATTTGAATTCATGCATGCTTGTGAGGTCTCAATCTCTTTTATTGTTATCCCGGACATAGTAATGGGTGATGATCAGATCATCAAGTGTGGCCTCGGTCCGCAATGAGGATATTTCAGATGGGTTGGTTTGTGGAGTTCAGGTGGAGTTCAAAGTATTTCAGCCTTATCAGTTGCCGTGCAAACGACATATTTGTGGTTGGATAGCAAATGAATTGTTACTGCCTTTGTCCATCACACGATAATAGACTTTCCAGAAATCGCGAGTTTCTTATTTCTGCGACTGAATGTGTTTCAGGTCATCTCGCTATACCTACTCTTAGCTGCGGCTATTAAAACCTAACAATGATTTCTTAATGCTATAAATTTCTGTCTATTTGTAGTTGAGTAATAGTTGAATCGGCGAAATGCTTGCTGCCTCTGAGCAATAGCACACGTCGATGTGAACCATTGTGGAGAGTGCGGCTTGCTGAGGAATTTCCGCGTGGGAGCATGTGCTTCAATGTTTGATTTTGCCCATTCTATCCCCTCATTAGCATGGAGAAAAATGTTTCACTCCATGGGGCTTTCTGGTGTGATCTGTGATGGATTCTCAATCTGCCCGTTTGAAGTATCTCATCATTTTGAGTAACGGCTGTTCAGCTTGTACTAGAGACTTCTACATTTATATCAACCATTATAACACGTTGGAGGGCAGTGTAGTATATATTCGGTCATCTTCTATACTAACAAAATATGCGACTATGGCCAGAATTTTTCTGCTCGTAATAATGATAAGTATTCCTTTATTTATTCATCTTTTTTATATCTCGAACCCGTTTTGCTGTTTTTTAAAAATTTATTTCTACTTTAATGTCTTCAATGTTTTTCTTCCTTTTCGAAAATGTAATTTTTGAATAATACCTTTTTATTTACGAGTAATCTCCCTTTATCAAAGTTTCAGCGACATTTTATCGCCAATGTTCAAAACAATAGTATATAGGATATAAAAGAAAGATTACTTAAGTTCTAGTAAAAAGAGAAACGCATTCCCCTTTGTTAATAGAAAGAAGCTGATACTAGTTTTAATGGTGGCAGTGGGATTCAATTAAAAATCTTAATCTAATTCACGTCGCCTTTTGGATCACGAATCTACCCCGCGAAAAATGTCGTCATTGAATAATTAATTTCCTTTCGATTACTATAATTTAAACATTGTATTTTCAGATAAGAGAAAAATAGTTAATTTTAACGAATAGTTTCAGATTGCAACATCAGTTGATTGTACATCGCTCACAAAAATTGCGACCATTTTCAACCAATAGAAAGTCAGCATTTCTGGTCTGGAATAGAAACCCGGATTAAATACGTATCAATATCAATTTTGTTAAATGCAATGGATGAAATCCACTATACAAAAAACTGTCAAACGAAGAGTGACACCACACTTATGTAACATAATACCTTACAGTTGGATGGCCTTAACTCATATGTTGTCATAGTCGCACGTGCTGGCGGATGTGAAGTAATGATAAACCAGTGACCTTTAAAATATACTTATCGACTGGGGATATATGTTATATTCAATACGTTAGACGTCTAAAGTTGGGGTGATGGACGCTGTCAGCATGCGAAACGGAAACAACTCTGATGTTCCGAGCATGATGTTGATTACCGATATATTAGAACTAACTACGGTCATATTTGCCACCGTTTGAACCGGAGTTGCGGATCGGAAGGTATAAGGTCCGACTCTTACTCCGATTTATAGGATTACAAAAGATTCGACTCCGTCTCCGACTTCTAGAATTCCAAGAACTCCGACTTCGACTCTGAATATGCCTCATAGACCGTAAAAATATCCAATTGCGATTCTTTATATGAAATTATTGGAACTATTCATACCGTATGCTGATTCTTAGGGAATTAAATAATTCGACTCCGACTCCTTGCAAAACCTCCGACTACCACCGACTCTGACTCCGACTCCGCAATTCAGCGTTTAACACCTCTTTTCTGTCTTCCAAATAGCCTAAAAATAATAAATACGCAAAGAAACAGACCCCAAGCAAACACGCGCATATACCTCGTAAGTATTTTTTAATGTGTAATAATAATGTGTATATGTTTATATAAACACTTGTTTAGTTTAGTAAACAGGAGCAGATAATCCAATTAAATTTTATATTGCTTATTTCTTGGTAGTAATATAGTTACAAACATATGCACGGGCTAGAAGTTTATGTTCGTAACACTTTCTCCTTGACTAGAGAACATAGGCTAGACACAAATGATCAAGCCTACATGTGCTTTAGATTAACCTTACAGCACAGCGTTAGTTACTTATATGTATTATAGCGTTCTATTTCTGAGGCCGCAGTGCAATACTCCGACTCTGTCGTTGAGTTATATCGTATGTCTAGATATTACTACTCACCGCTTTCAGTATAAATATCATTTACTTTTTCCGTAATCACGTGACAATCTCTGGTAACCTCAATGACTTAGTGAACACCAACAGATTCAAGGTGTCTCTGTGAACCGGGTTCGCGCCCTGTGACCGTCTGTGATTGTTATTTCCCGCCGCTGATGAGAGCCGTTAGCTAAAAAAAAAACGTCGTACGTAGGTACAATAGTATAAAAATATAATTTAATATTATATCTATCTCTCTATATATATATATATATATATATATAAATATATATAAACCACGTTGCAAGGGTCTCTCCTGTAGGAGATTGAAACTATTTTAGAATCACAATACTTGTGTTTACATTTAAGATACAAGGTGTATTCCTCTCACATTTAAGAGCCTGGGCGTCACGTTCGTCGAATGGTTATGAAGCAGGGTTCGTTATACTTGCATCCGAGGTCTAAATCGTCTGACCGACCTGACAGTTACGTAATTCCATACCGATAAGTATAGAAAACACGAAATATATATAAATAAATATTTAAAATATTTATTTATTAATTAATTAATTTATATATATATATATATATATATATATATATATATATATATATATATATATATATATATATATATATATATATGATAATATAAAAGAAACAAATTAGTTTTTGTAGTTAACATCTATTCTCATGAGAATCAAAGTGAAGCTAAATATTTAATATTTATCTGTTATTACAGATCAAAGTTATATTATCCTATCATTTAATTGCAACTTTGTTTAGTGTTATTCAATTAATCATTATATATATATATATATATATATATATATATATATATATATATATATATATATATATATATATATGGTCGGGCTCAGAGTTCTGATTGCAGGTCTGTCGTTCGGTAGAGAAGTACCATTGTAACCTCTACAAATAAAACATCGTTACTGGTCGTGTCGGAATCGAGCACCGAATTCAGACGAATACACGTGGACAATCAATGCCTGTGCTGTGAACACACACAGGCCTTGATCGTCCACTTGTTTTATTATTGAAATCGAAATTCTAGACTGTTAATTTCTACAATTCTAGACTGTTAATTTCTACAATAAATATGTATTGCCAAGCAAAATCTATTTTTAATAGTACGAAACTAAGGATATATTTCTTTGTAAATGCATATGATTTTTATTTTCTAAACTGAAATATACTAAAGGTCATTTAAAAACCCAGTTGCATGACAACAACTTGGCCATTGCTTGTTTCATTGCGCATATATTTTATCTGATGTAGGGAAGTTATCACAGAATAAACAGAAACAAGTGAATCATTAAAGAATTACAATTTGATTATTTTTAACTGTATTTCAGTTCGAGAAAAATGTTTGAATTCGAAGGGGTTTTTTTCTTTCGTTTTTGTGTCTTTGACGTTTTTTGTTACCAAATTATTATTTTGTTCTTTTTCAAATAAGAATTTGATCGTTAAATTTAATTACGGTATCGTTTGCTCGATAAATTATTAATTGAAGCAAATTGTTATGAAAGTAATTTTATTAAGCTAATAGTTTTAAATCTCTAGAGAATTTTGGATACTTTTTATATTTCAAGTTTTAATGTATGACTAGCGGAACCCGTGTAAATTACACGAAATGATGTTTTCAATACGGGTCCTAATGTAACAAAGCACCCTCTATTTGTTAGTAAGTTACGCTTGCTTTATTATGACCCCCCCCCCTTCTGGATAAGAGTGAAATAATTGTTTAAAATAGTAACTCGTGTACGATAGACACTGTGCATATCTACTAAAAAAGTTTGATATGCCATCCGTTCAAAAAAATAAAAATAAATAAATAATACTGGCCGATACCCTACTTTTTAAGCAGTCAACGTAATTAAATAGACAATGCCATTAAAAACGCCAACATAAAAACAAAAAATAGTTTTAAGTTTTAAGCAACGCAAAAAAGTAGTTCTTAACCAAGTGATAAAAAAAAATGTATTATTTCTTCCCCTTCCCCTCGAAATGTAGAATAAAAATCTTAGAGGTTGGTTGGGATCGAACTATGAACCAGTCGGGCCGAAGTAAAAAAGTCTACCTCGCCAACCATTGCGCCAGAGCTAAATACATGTAAATATTCCTAAACGCAGGCTAGTTGAATGTTTTCGAAATTTAAGTGCGGCACGCATGCGCAGAGCTATTGCCGGAAGCGTGACACACGAACACACACGCTATCGTATTAATATATAGATGATTCGTTGGGAATTTTAAAGCGACAGTCTAAATGCTTCTAAATCACTTGCTGATTTAAAAGATTCACAAATTAATTACTTTTCGTTCAACTATTTATATCGCCGACTTCTTTACGAAGAAACCGAAATACATGCTGGTGGATTTAATTTCTTGATTAAATTAAGTACAAGTTTGAAAACGTACGTTTTAGTATTTTACGGTATTGCATTTATGATTTTACAAAATAATCGATTTTTAGAAAACAAAAATATTTTATCAGTTACTTATACATTGACAGACAAGTAATGGTCACACAGTTTTATTAATACAGAGATTGACTAACATTGACCGCCTCCAAGACATTTTCGCCTGTTTGGCTCTGTTTCCAAACATGATTGTTGACCTCTGACTTTAATTATTCTAGTCATTGAGTTGTTGCAAGGCACACATAAAACAGAGAATTGACATTTATGTGTATGCTCATGTAAACACAAATTTGATGATTATGTAAATATATAATTTTTATTAGCTTTTCTAACTTCTTCTTCTTCTTCTTTCGTGTGAATCAGATGATTCTGGTGTTGGCATTAGTTTCCTCGATTTTTTCTAGTTAGAAATCTTTCTACAAAGACATCGGGTACTTACGGGAAGGACCACGACAACATCCTTAAGTGAAAGTGGTATTGTGGAACTGACTGGATTCGAACTTGGAACACCCAGGTTTTCAGTCTGTGTCGTTATCCACTTAACAACAGTCAACTCCCTGCTTTTCTAACCATATTCCTTCATATCTTCTTACCTCTGTTTCCCCTTTCTTCCTCCCTTTTTATGAATTTTTTCTTTCTTCTTTTTATTTTTCTTCTACTAATTTTTTAATGTTTTTTTCCCTTCAATTAATGTTTCTAAATTTCCCTTCCTTTGTGTTTTTTCTTCCTTCTTTTTATTTTTCTTCTTCCTCCTGATCTTTTTATGTTTATTTTTCCCTTCCCTTAATGTTTCTAAATTTCCCTTCCTTTGTGTTTTTTTTTCTTCCTTCTTTTTATTTTTCTTCTTCCTCCTGATCTTTTTATGTTTATTTTTCCCTTCTATTAATGTTTCTAAATTTCCCTTCCTTTGTTTTTTTTCTTCCTTATTTTTATTTTTCTTCTTCCTCCTGATCTTTTTATGTTTATTTTTCCCTCTCATTAATGTTTCTAAATTTTTCTTCCTTTGTGTTTTTCTTCCTTCTTTTTATTTTTCTTCTTCCTCCTGATCTTTTTATGTGTATTTTTTCTCCTCTCATTAATGTTTCTAAATTGTCCTTCCTTTGTGTTTTTCTTCCTTCTTTTTATTTTTCTTCTTCCTCCTGATCTTTTTATGTGTATTTTTTCCATCTCATTAATGTTTCTAAATTTTCCTTCCTTTGTGTTTTTCTTCCTTCTTTTTATTTTTCTTCTTCCTCCTGATCTTTTTATGTGTATTTTTTCCCCTCTCATTAATGTTTCTAAATTTTCCTTCCTTTGTGTTTTTTTTATTTTTATGTTCGTTTTATGTTTCTTATACTAATCTTCTTTTTATATTTCTTTCCTCTTGTTTGCAGGTTTCTTTAATTTCCCTTCCCTTTATTGTTCGTATTTCATTCTTTTAATTTTTCTTTTTTTCTTCCCTATTCATGCTTGTTCAATCCTCTTTGTCTTTTATGTTTCTCTTTTCTTTTTTTCTTTATGTTTCATCTTTCTTTTATCTATATTTCTTTTTTCTTCTTTCCTTTCATGTTTATTATTCTTCCTTCCTTTCTTGCTTCCTATATTTTTTTCTGTTTTCCTTTTTCTGTGGTTTTTCTTCCTTCTTTTTATGTTTCTTATTTTTCTCCTCTATTTTTCTCTCTTTCGACTTTTTATGTTTCCTCTTTCTCCTTTATTTTATGTTTCTTTTTTTCTCGATATCTTCTTGTGCTACCAAATAAGGCTGTCTGAAAATACCGGCTTCCTGTCTTAAAATACATCAAACATGTTAGTGTTTTTTTCTTTACCCTTTTAAAAACTCAATCTGAAAAGCTAAAAACAAAAACAACATTTTTCCTCTACAATACCATGAATAAATATTTGAAGATATAAAGAACTTGAAATATAACACCTTTTACCAAACTGACCGGAGTCGGCATTAAATAACCCGAAAAAAGTTGATATGCCGTTAAACAAACACCAAATCAAGCACCGTGAATACATAGTTGAAATATATAAATAACTTAAAGCGTACAAACTGCTACCAAAATGACTGGATTCAGCATTAAATAACCCGAGGAAGGTCGATATGCCGTTAAAAGAAACAAACCTAACAACATGAATAATTATTTGAAGATATAAAGAAGTTGAAGCATAAAAACTGTTACCAAAATGACCGGATTCGGCATTAAATATCTTTAAAAGGTTGATATGTCGTAAAACAAAACAACTAAACCAAATATCATGGATCATTATCTGAAGATATAAAGAAATTGAAGCATAACAACTGTTACCAAAATAACCGGATTCGGCATTAAATAACCCGAAAAAAGCTGATATGCTGTAAAACAAAGCAACCAAAACAAACACCATGAATAAATATGTAAAGATATAAAGTATTTTAAGCATAAAAACTGTTACCAAAACGACCGGATGTGGTACTAAATAACTCAAAACAGGTTGATATGCCGTAAAACAAAACAACGAAACCAACCATCATGGATTATTATTTGAAGATATAAAGAAATTGAAGCATACAAACTTTTACCAAAATGACCGGATTCGGCATTAAATAACCCGAAAAAAGCTGATATGCTGTAAAACAAAACAACCAAAACAAACACCATGAAAAATTATGTAGAGATATAAAGTATTTTAAGCATAAAAACTTTTAACAAAACGACAGGATTTGGTACTAAATAATTCAAAACAGGTTGATATGCCGTAAAACAAAACAACTAAACCAAACATCATGGATAATATTTGAAGATATAAAGAACTTGAAGCATACAAACTTTTACTAAAATGACCGGATTCGGCATTAAATAACCCGAAAAGTGTTTATATGACATTAATCAAACCAAAAATCTAAACAACATGAATAAATATTTGAAGATATAAAGAAGTTGAAGCATAGCAACTGTTACCAAAATGACCAGATTTGGCATTAAATAACCCGAAAAAGGTTGATATGCTGTAAAACAAAACAATAAAACCAAACACCATGAATACACAGTTGAAGATATGAAGAACTTGAAGCATAAAAACTGTTACCAAAATGACCGGATTTGGCATTAAATAACCTGAAAAATGTTGATATGCCGTAAAACAAAACAAAAACATAACAAACCAATCTCCATTTATTTTATCTTTCTTTTTTCTTTCTTCATTTTATGCCTTCTTGTTAATTTTCGTTCCGTCCGTTCATTCGACTGACCTTTAAATCCCCCAGTTTCCCCTCTCTTCCAGCGTATCTTTTCTTTTAGTTTTTGGTTTTATTTGCAATGCTTTTACAATTTCAATTTATCTTTATAGATACGTCCTCGCTTTTTGCATGAGAGGCTTTATTCAGTCCATTCGTCGATCGATCTTTCAGGCTTCATTTTAAAATAACATTTTCATCTCTAAACGTGCAGATATAATAGACGCATCTATTTTAAGATACGTCCATGTATTTCTCCGACGGTGGTCTATCTATCACGTGAAAGTATAAAACATCATTTTCGTCAGTCACGTTTCAGTTTGAAATATCATTTTCGTCGGTCTGTCACGTTTCAGCTTGAAATATCATTTTCGTCGGTCTGTCACGTTTCAGTTTGAAAGATCAATTTCGTCGGTCTGTCATGTTTCAGTTTGAAAGATCATTTTCGTCGATCTGTCACGTTTCAGTTTGAAATATCATTTTCGTCGGTCTGTCACGTTTCAGTTTGAAAGATCAATTTCGTCGGTATGTCACGTTTCAGTTTGAAAGATCATTTTCGTCGGTCTGTCACGTTTCAGTTTGAAATATCATTTTCGTCGGTCTGTCACGTTTCAGTTTGAAATATCATTTTCGTCGGTCTGTCACGTTTCAGTTTGAAATATCATTTTCGTCGGTCTGTCACGTTTCAGTTTGAAATATCATTTTCGTCGGTCTGTCACGTTTCAGTTTGAAATATCATTTTCGTCGGTCTGTCACGTTTCAGTTTGAAATATCATTTTCGTCGGTCTGTCACATTTCAGTTTGAAATATCATTTTCGTCGGTCTGTCACGTTTCAGTTTGAAATATCATTTTCGTCGGTCTGTCACGTTTCAGTTTGAAATATCATTTTCGTCGGTCTGTCACGTTTCAGTTTTAAATATCATTTTCGTCGGTCTGTCACATTTCAGTTTGAAAGATAATTTTCGTCGATCTGTCACGTTCTAGTTTGAAATATCATTTTCGTCGGTCTGTCACGTTTCAGTTTGAAATATCATTTTCGTCGGTCTGTCACATTTCAGTTTGAAAGATAATTTTCGTCGATCTGTCACGTTTCAGTTTGAAAGATCATTTTCGTCGGTCTGTCACGTTTCAGTTTGAAATATCATTTTCGTCGGTCTGTCACGTTTCAGTTTTAAATATCATTTTCGTCGGTCTGTCACGTTTCAGTTTTAAATATCATTTTCGTCGGTCTGTCACGTTTCAGTTTGAAAGATAATTTTCGTCGGTCTGTCACGTTTCAGTTTTAAATATCATTTTCGTCGGTCTGTCACGTTTCAGTTTGAAAGATAATTTTTGTCGATCTGTCACGTTTCAGTTTGAAAGATCAATTTCATTAGTCTGTAACGATTGTTTCAAATTTCATATATCATGATCATCGATCTGTTTCGCTCATTATTACTTATAAAATGTTCGTTGTTCTGACATCCTTAAGTTTGAAATATTATGTTTGTTTTCTGCGCGATGAAGTTTTAATTAGCATTTCCTTTGGTTTGTCACGCTGAAATTTATATATGTTAATCGGTGTCGTTTTGGAATATATTTTTTTGTGTCTGTCACACTGAAGTTTTAAATATGATTTTCTTTGGTCTGTCACACTGAAGTTTGAAATATTATTTTCTTTGGTCTGTCACGCTGAAGTTTTAAATATGATTTTCTTTGGTCTGTCACGCTGAAGTTTTAAATATGATTTTCTTTGGTCTGTCACACTGAAGTTTTAAATATGATTTTCTTTGGTCTGTCACACTGAAGTTTTAAATATGATTTTCTTTGGTCTGTCACACTGAAGTTTTAAATATGATTTTCTTTGGTCTGTCACACTGAAGTTTTAAATATGATTTTCTTTGGTCTGTCACACTGAAGTTTTAAATATGATTTTCTTTGGTCTGTCACACTGAAGTTTTAAATATGATTTTCTTTGGTCTGTCACACTGAAGTTTTAAATATAATTTTATTTGGTCTGTCACGCTGAAGTTGTAAATGTAATATTTATCGCAAAAGACACAGGCTGAATGGACGCATCTTAAGAGACTCCATACTTATTCGTTTGTCGCTAAACGTTTATTTTCATTTAATTCAGTTTTTCTTTTATTCTTTTATTTGTTTTTTCTATTTATTTCTAATTTGTATCTAATTTTACTAATCCCCTCCCGTTTGTTTACATTACCGATTCGTTTTCTTTCTTTTCTTTCATCTATCTTACCTTCCTTCCTTCCTTTCTTCCCCTTTCTTTCCCCATTTTCCCATTTTTCGTTTGCATAATCCCTATTAATTTGCTTTTATTTGTTGATTTGATTCATTTATTAACTCGCTTAATTCCCAAACCAATCCAAGCGGGACATTTGATCAAACATCATTCAAAATGATTGATCCATCTTCGTTCATCGTCGTTTCCTGAACAAACCTTCAAACTTTGCCTTTCCTCATGTCTTTATTGTCTCCAAAAAGACCAGAATCACTAACATAGCCGTCACCGTTCTAAACACTAATAGTACTATGATACTACTACTACTACTACTGCTACTGCTACTACTACTACTACTACTACTACTACTACGTCAAGTATAATATTTATATATAATATTGTACTTTACTTTTAATGAAAATATGTCGCTGGAAATAATACATTTATGTCCGGTTTAATAATATTAATAAAAACGTGTCTCTTTTTTCCTTAATAAAAATATTTGCCATTGTCATTTATAGATTCTTTAAATAAATAAAAAGAATTATGTCACTGTTTTTCTTTTATTAAAAATTGTAAAAAATTTATTTTTAAAACAATAAATATTCTTTTTTATGTCCATAAATAATTGCCAGCTAAAAAGGTTCTTTTAAATAAATAAAACTAAAGTCTTAATATTTTTATCTATGTTATTTATTGTTACAATTTAAATCGTTTCGAAATAAATAATGTCTTCTTTCTTAGCGTATACATAATAAACAGCTAAATAGTATGTAAATAAATGAAAAGAATTTTAATTTAAAACAAAAATATTTTTCCATTGCATTTTCAACGATCCCACCAATTAAGATGGGTGATAACGAACGTACGAACATATATTTTTCTTAGCGTATTATTATCTTCTTCTATATATTAATACGATAGCGTGCGTGTTCGTGTGTTACCCTTACATCAAAAGCTCTGCGCATGCGTGCCGCACCTAGATTTGGAAAATCATTCAAGTAACCTAATTTTCGTAATATTTCAAGTATTTCCCTTTGGCGTACGGTAAACGACGTAAGAGTTTGACGTCGGGTTTTGACGTCGGCCCGACTGGTTATAGTTCAGTCCAAACCAACCTCTAAGATTTTTTTCTACATCGAAGAGGGGGGGGGCGACCGGGAAGACACATATTAAAAGTTTTGTAAATTCTTTCATGTATTGTTTATTTTTAAAATAAATATACAAGTCAAATCTTCTCATATTTTATTCAAACATGTATAGGTTAGGAACAAAATAATCAGTATTGAACACATCATTTCGTGTAATTTACACGGGTCCCACCAGTCTATATATTAATACGATAGCGTGTGCGTTAGCGTGTTCGTGTGTCACGCTTACATCAAAAGCTTTGCGCATACGTGCTGCACCTAGATTTAAGAAAAGCATTCAAGTCACCTAATTTTCGTGATATGTTCAAGTATTTTCCTTTGGCGGAACGGTTATCGACGTAGAATTTAGACGTCGGTTTCTGACTGGTTTATAGTTCGATCCCAACCAACCTCTAAGATGTTTTTTCTACATCGAAGGGGGGAAGGAGCTAGGGAGGCGACGTCCGGGAAGACACATATTAATACGATAGCGTGTGTGTTATTTTGTGTGTCACACTTACATCAAAAGCAACGACCTTCCGAATCTTTGTATGCTACTCATTAATTCGAGCCAAATTTAATTTAATCCAAAGCATTTACGAAGTAAGGTTTTGTATATAAAGAAGGTTTGCGAATTGTTTCATGTATTGTTCATTTTTCAAAATAAATATACAAATCAAATTTTATCATACTATATAATTAGTATTGAAAACATAATTTCGTGTGATTTGCACGGCTCCCGCTAGTTACATGTATTATTCTAGTAAAAACGGCTTTCATAACAATGTTACAGTGTAAAAAGCCATTAAACCTTGGATATTACTATTACTGACACAATAGCAAAAATAATACAAGCCGCGCGTGCGTGGCCCCCCTCTGTAGGTAACTCGATGTGACGAGTGTAAAATGCAATAAATTTGGGAAATTTGTTGTACTTTTGACCCCCCTTTTACACCCTGGGGGCGCGAACCAGAATGTTTCTGAGGTCAATGATGCTCATTTTATATCCAAAACAATTGCTTCTACATTTTGGCCAAGTTTCAGAAAAATTGAATGGATGAATCAAACGTGAGGGGGAAAAGGGTAATTTTTGCCATTTCGGGGTCTTTTGACCCCCTGGGGAGCTAACCAGATTTTTTTTCAAAAATCGGAGAATGTCACTTTCTGACCTGACCAAAGTTACAACTTCATGTAAAATTTCAGAGAAATTCAATGGATGGTTGCAGAGAAAAATCCGGACGGACGGACGGACGGACATGCCTCAAAACATAAGTCCCCCGATTTTATAAATCGGGGGACCAATATAAGTTAAGTTTACGATGGTCTTCCTGTCTGTATTAATTCAATTTCAAACTGTAAGAATGGCAATTTCAAAACCTTCTAAATATTCAAAATGTCGAAAGACAAAATCAGCAGACGAAAACAGGCGAGAATTTGTTTCAAACATATTTTAGAATTACTCTATTATAAAACATGTACAAAACCTTTACTATTTTACTTATTCTCTTCACAAAAATCCCAATCAGGCTGATATACATAAACGAGCTGTAAACGTACGTAGATGTGAAGCCAAAAAAAGTATACCCGTCCTTCTTCGCCGTTTGCCAGTTGACAAACGCCAGCTGTTGGCGAAAAGAGAGGAAAAAACTTTAAGGTAATCCTTGCATAGTAAGTGGTTGACTGTAGGAAGCTTTTTCCCAAGTCCATATCCTGTATTCACATTACTTGAGAGGAGTGTCATCAGGATATAATTATTGGCAATATTAAATATGTTTCGGAAAGTAATGAGATTCTTCTTCATGAAGTAAAAAGAGAGGAAATACTAAGAACTGTGGTGAGGAAAATTGCAAGAGAGATGGTTTAGTTTATTTGGAAATAAACTACACAGTGTGTTCTTTAAGAAGACTGCATTTAGAGATAATGGCAGCTGGAATTGGTTGGTCAGGGGTGATTTTAAAAAGATCTACTGAGAGCACCTTAATAGAAGACCAAGAACAAGCCACACGCACTAATTCCATCAAGCATCATATTGAAAAAAACTGCAGAATCACCGATATGCCGATTGTGTAATGAAAGAGAAGAAACCTTAGCGCATATTGCATCTGAATGTCATATGCTAGCACAACATCAGTATAAAAAATGGAGACACGACAAAGTCACTCAGGTACTACATTGGAATATATGCAAACTTCATGAATTGGACCACAATGAGAAGTAAAGACTGTTTGGTATCATTGTGAATACATTATATAAAATAAATGATTATATAAAATCTATCACGCATTTTAACCGGGATGGATAGGGGGCGTGTGTACATGCTGTGGACTCTGAACTATCGAAGACTGCTGCATCAGCTCGTCATTTTAAAAGCGCTAACACATTTACGAATGGACCCGGTCAATATCAAAATGAAGATTCATATACTTGGGAGGGAGTCGGTGGAACTGAGTACAGCTATAATGAAATCGCTATCAACCTCAACACGCACACACACACACACACACACACACACACACACACACACACACACGTACGCACGTACACAGGAAGACGCGAAACGCAGCAGAGAGGAAAGACAAACAATTTGCACACATTTACCGTAAATGCCAGAGAGAAAAAAATAATGTTCCGCGAACCAGAAGAGGGTTGGCACCGCGACACGGCCATTATTACTATTTAAGTTTTTGCTGCCAATTTCTGTGTATTATAAGCGATGCGATTCATTACATGTTCTGCACTTAGTGCCAAATCGAATTAGCTCATGCGAAGTGTGCTCAATAAGGCTTACTCCTCCATCTCTTTCTCTATCTTCCCCTCTCTCTCTCTCTCTCTCTCTCTCTCTCTCTCTCTCTCTCTTATAGGCTCTTCTCTTTTTGTTCTTTCGGTATTCTTCTTACTTTCTTTTCAGAATATTTCTATTTTTTTTATTCCGTTGATAGAAAATTCGTTCTCTTATTTTATTCGCATCTTTCATACGTTCATTCTTACACTCTATTGTTTCAACCTATTATTTAGATGCGTCCAGCTATCGGTCTGTCGATCGTCTGTGCGTCTGTCACACTTGAGGTTGAAATCGTATTTTATTTGCTAAATACGCGACATGAACGGACGCATCTTATTTTAGATGCGTCCAAACATATCACTAAGAGAGTCTGTCCGTCAGTCGGCTCAATTCATAATTTTCATCGCTAAACGCATCTATTGAATCGATGCATTTAATTTTTGATGCGTCCACGAATCTCTATAAGAGGTTCTGTCCGTTGGTCTGGTTGTCTCGCTTCGGTTGTAAATACTATTCTCAGCTTGTTTTAGATGCGTCCAGACATATGTATGTCCGTCAGTCAATTGGTCCATTTGACTTTTTAACTCTTTTCTCCACTGGTTTTGGCCGGGATCAAATTGTAGTATCTGTTCCGATGGATACTGCAACCTATAGACCGGTATCGTCACGGCCTTCGGGGCTTGATTTCCGCCGGTCTATGGGTTTGTCCTGTGCAGTTCTAGGAGTTCCACCCTCCCAGGCTTTGCCTCTCCTCTTTGGGAAGGGGTAAGATTATTGCTTACTGCCTGAGGCGCCCCTACAGAGGAATGCCGACGGGGCTGCCCAGGCATTTTTTGTAGGCCAGAGTGCTCAAATTCTCCGTCGCTGGCTTTTCAAATCCCACTTTCCGACCTTGTGTCACATCTTACCGCTGTGGAGGTAGATAAATACAATATATGTTGTTCTAGCTTTCTCTCTCTCTCTTTTTCTTTCTTTCCGACTCTCATTTTCTCACTATTTATATCTCTCAGTTTTTCTCTCGCTCTTTCTATTTTCACATAATCTAATGCTTGTATATATTTCTATTTTTCCCGCCATCATAATCAATTGTTTGAAAACGCTATTTTTCTCCTTTATTCGCTTTCGTAATTGCTGTTTATAGATGAGGAATAAAATACACATTCGTTGTGTCACATGTAAAGTCAATATTTTCGGTTTATTTGTTATTTACATGGTTATTCATAATTATTCGGATCTTTATTGAGCTCTGTTAAGTATCGTACATGGAGATATAGAGGAGCTGCCGTACAAATGACTAATTACGAGGGTCACACTATGAATTGCTAACAAACAAACAAGCTAACCAAAAGAACACTAAAATAAAATGCAAAGCCAAAATGCCATAGAAAAACAAACAAATTGAAAACCAACAATAATACAAATAAGTAAAACACGCACCCAATCACACAAAAAAAACTAGAATAAAATATGGAAAAATGTAGGAAACACAAAGAAAACAACCAACGAAACGAACAAAAATAATAAAAACGATTAAGAAAAATCTAAAAAATACTCTACCAAATAAGAAAAACAAACAAATTCTAAGACTACAAAACAAATAGCAATTCCCAAACACCTCCTAATCTAGCAAATAAAGCGACATAAAAAATACAAGAACCCCATACACCCCCTAAAGACACGAACAAACATCTCCAAACAAAATAATATCTCCAAACAAAACATAAAAACGAAACGAACAAAAATAATAAAAACGATTAAGAAAAATCCAAAAAATACTCTACCAAATAAGAAAAACAAACAAATTCTAAGACTACCAAACAAATAGCAATTCCCAAACACCCCCCCCTAATCTAGCAAATAAAGCAACATAAAAAATACAAGAACCCCATACACCCCCTAAAGACACGGACAAACATCTCCAAACAAAATAATATCTCCAAACAAAACAATAAAACGAAACGAACAAAAATAATAAAAACGATTAAGAAAAATCTAAAAAATACTCCACCAAATAAGAAAAACAAACAAATTCTAAGACTACAAAACAAATAGCAATTCCCAAACACCCCCCTAATCTAGCAAATAAAGCAACATAAAAAATACAAGAACCCCATACACCCCCTAAAGACACAAACACACATCTCCAAACAAAATAATATCTCCAAACAAAACAATAAAACGAAACGAACAAAAATAATAAAAACGATTAAGAAAAATCTAAAAAATACTCTACCAAATAAGAAAAACAAACAAATTCTAAGACTACAAAACAAATAGCAATTCCCAAACACCCCCCTAATCTAGCAAATAAAGCAACATAAAAAAATACAAGAACCCCATACACCCCCTAAAGACACGAACAAACATCTCCAAACAAAATAATATCTCCAAACAAAACAATAAAACGAAAACTACTTAAAACAGTTAAAACAATGAAAAAAAACCAAAGAAACCTAATAAACAATTTACATTTATTAATGGAAATAGAAAACAATGTATCTCCTAAACTCCCGAGAAAAAACAGGCACCCCCTCAAAGAAAATTATGTCTTCTATATTATCCCTTCTAAAAAAATACACAAGAGCAAATCTAAAAAAAAATTATAAACACAACCACCGAATAGGTGGTTGTCTTTATAATTTTTTTCTTAAAAAAAATAAAATAAGAAATAATTTTTTTTTGTTTAGAAATAAAATAAACGTAAACTAAATACATATAAAATAAAACGAGACGAAAATGCAGGCATAATAAAAATGCAAGTATAAAAAAAACATCAAGTATAGTGGTTTAGTAGAAAAAAACATCTTGTTTCTTTTATTTTTTTTAGCGATTGTCTAACTTTATGCTGTTTTCTCAGATTATAATCTTTGTTAAAATATGCATCATGTGGTAAACACTTAGTAGTACTGTTATTAAAAGAAAAGTTAGTTAATCTCCGGGGCATGAAGCGTAAAATAATTTAATTGTTAATATTGCCTAGCAAACAATTCCAATCTCTACATTTACTATTTAAATAAATATATTCAGGTGCATTATATGAATACTAGCGTCAGTAAATTCAGAATAAAAACAGATGACGCATTTTCTCTTGGTCTGCAGACAGTTTCGAGATTATGAAATTAAACATAGATATTATGGTGTTAATTTCTAATATTGTTATGATATATTTGTTGTAGAACTTTGTATATTCAGACTACAATTCTCATCTTAGGTGTTTTTATTACAACGTTCCAGTCGATGTAACCTCCGACCTTCTTTAGGTGTACCTTGTCAGACTCGGGAATTTTTCTGTCGAACTCGGGAATCTGGACGAAATTTCAGAACGGAACCCTTTATTAAATCCACGGGGGTAGCATGCTCTCGTTCCATCTGTCATGACTGGAAAGAAGTCTTCAGTAATTCGCAATTGTTCGTATCGACCGCACTGAGGATTGAACCTTCAACCTTTAGATGACTGTCACTTAGAACTGAAAACGAGAGCATGCTACCCCCGTTGATTTAATAAAGGGTTCCGTTCGAAATTCCGTCCAGATTCCCGAGTTCGACAGAAAGATTCCCGAGTTCGACAAGGTACACCTGAAGAAGGTCGGGGGTTACATCGGCCGAAACGTTGTGATAAAAACACCCAAGACGAGAACAGTAGTCCGAATATACCAAGTTCTACTAATTATCAACCCTCATCTAAGAAAATCCGAAGCATATTTTTTTTATTTGAAAATATCTTCGTTCAAATACGATTTACAGATAAGTTATGGAAACGTTTGTCGGAAGATCTTGATTTTATATATTTATTTAATTGGTATATCATTTTTTATTTTTAATTTTCCCACATATAAACAGTATGGCAAATTCTCTGCGAATCGATGGTGTAACTTCAGGATTACGTTCTATATGCCCATATAGGTCCGGACACGTTTGATTCCTCAGGTATATATCATTCAGACAAATACTGATCAACATTCTTTATTACGAACTACAAACACATACAATGTGTGATTTCTACATGTCAGATAGAAAAACAGTATCTCTTGTGACAGAATCACAGGTAAAATAAGCCTGGGCCTGGTGATGCCGCATAAACCAAGAAATCCATGAGGAATGTGACGCTAAACAAATATAAAAGCCGTGGGGCTCAGAAGAAAGATCTGAACGTTATGATCGACAGGAACTCTTTTGATAGCCAACAGGGAACCGAGTCGTCATCCTGCGAATGTTGGCCTTTCTTATTTCAGGTAACAACATAAGACAGACCAAATATGTCTTGAATAGTGGTATCCATCTTGGTTTTCTTCAACCGACAGACTGGTACAACTTGTTTCCTTTTGAAAAATAGAGGTTATTACACTCACAATGATCAAAGTTGTTACCATTTAGCAACTACAGACTTGGGTGGAATCATCGTCGCTAGATCTTCACACAGATTCTTTTGGATTTATCAATAAATCTGAACTCCACTTGGATTTCCATTTTTGTGACACTCCTATACACTGGAAAATACCCGTTTGAACTTTAAAACTTTTTCAAATTTCGAATATTGACTGTCTTTATCTGTCAACTTATCCATCATTAACTTCCTCTGATGATAAGATTTTAATCTTTGAAAAGCCTGGCTTAAGGAATGAAAGATAAGAAAAATAAATATTGTTATTCACTAAACGTCCTTGTTTTGAACAACCGAAGATTCTGTTTTGCTTCCCTTTGCAGGTCTAATTATTTTCATTGACTTATCATATATTTTTGCTCTATCCAGTATATTGAGCTTTCCTTACCTCACAATAGGTTCAACTCTCTAAAAGTTTACCTTTTAGTTATAAATTCTCATATATATATATATATATATATATATATATATATATATATATATATATATATAGTCTAAAGAAGCTTTGAGTTATTTTAAACAAAAAGACAAAAAAAAGGAAAATGCAGTTTAAATTCCCACAGAAACTAACGAAATCCAAAATATTGCAGACTTAACATTCGTTGGAAAATTCATAAATAAATCAAATATATAATCGTAAGTAAATAAAATAAAAAGGGGGATTAAGTATCTAACAGTGAAACAAAAACAGGAGACCTTAACGGAAGCATCTAATATTTACACGGAGATCATCAGCTGTTTACCATGTAACTGTTTCGGAGATTTAAAAACAACACTACACCCAAGTACCATTCTGCGATATGGTAGCTAGAAATAAAATTATATAGGAATTAAAGTTGCATTAAATATATATATATATATATATATATATATATATATATATATATATATATATATATATATATATATATTCGATTTCTCTTATTTTTCACCAACGTCTTCTGACTACTTTGCATTTTCGATCCGATAAAATAGTTTTGTTTTGTTATACTCGCGTTTTTCCTCGAATTTTGTTGACGTCGACATTTTCAATTTCGCTTAAATTCTCCTTATCTTCATTTTGTGTGAGTTGTTTTTGTTAGCGGTCATTATTGGCCCTCTTCGTCACATCCTGTATCTAGTTTTTGTTTAACTGTTTTCTTTTCTTTTTTCTGCATTCGTTTTAACATCAAGTCTTATTTTATCTCTGTCAGTCCTTTTTTTCATTTTTACGATATAATTCAATTTGTCCAATAATCAAGTTGTATCATGAGTAATTGGCCAAGCCATGATGTAATTACGAGGGCGTGCGTAAGAGGCGCGTGCATGCATACGACTATCAAATATCATCCGGGTATAAGGATCGCCATTTCATTTCTTGCCGGATATAAACGTCTATGTGGCTATTTTATACAGGAATTGCAGGAATACCCAGCGTTGCTCGGGATTTAATGAGAAACCACATATCGTCTTTGCGCCAAGCAATTAGCGTGATGATTTCCCTCTGGAATGAATCACGAACATTTCAGTGTAGCCTAATTTATATAAGTACATATATATATATATATATATATATATATATATATATATATATCGGATCAAATATAGACCAAAGTAAAAACTTTTAGTAAATGGAACCTATTGTGAAGAGGATTAGCTCAATATACGAGATAGAGCAATTGTAGAGATAGAAGAAAAAGAGTGATAAATATGCGACGATTGTCCAAATTTATTTCAAATTTCAATTGTTCAATGCAACGTGTATTCAGTAATTAACTAGTGTTTATTACTCTTTCCTTAAGCCAAGGCTTTTCAAAGATCGAAATCTTATCATCAGAGGTGAAATACAGATGGATAAGTTGGCTTTCGAAAAAAACAAAGTTCAAATATTTGAAAAATATGAAAATTATTATTAAAGGAATTTTTGTTAAAAAAACGCAGTGAATGAAAAGAAAAATTCCGTGAAAAATATATGCAGATTGTCCGGGTGGTAAATTTCCGTTGAAAAAAGTCAAATGAATTGTAGAATGTGAAGAAAACTCTTTGCGTGGGAGCAGTGTGGAGAAAGTGCTCAAAATATAGGTGAGTCCAGACGCACTTAAAGGGGACAATCTGCATATATTTTTCACGGAATTTTTCTTTTCATTCACTGCGTTTTTTTAACAAAAATTCCTTTAATAATAATTTTCATATTTTTCAAATATTTGAACTTTGGTTTTTTTCGAAAGCCAACTTATCCATCTGTATTTCTCCTCTGATGATAAGATTTCGATCTTTGAAAAGCCTTGGCTTAAGGAAAGAATAATAAACACTAGTTTATTACTGAATACACCTTGCATTGAACAATTAAAATTTGAAATAAATTTGGACAATCGTCGCATATTTATCACTCTTTTTTCTTCTCTCTCTCTCTCTCTCTCTCTCTCTCTCTCTCTCTATATATATATATATATATATATATATATATATAAGGAGATGTAGTTTGCTTGAAGCATTACGTGTAATATGTATATAAGAGTATTTGAAGGCTATCGCAATGCAAGAAATGGAAATATATTGTTTGTATTTTTTTTATTTTAAATATTACTTGATTAGTCAAGACTTCAAATCGTATATGTTTGAACACCTTCATTTGATAAAGAGGTCTTTCCTCGAAATACATTTTAGAACACAGTCACACACATCAGAGCACTGTGTAGAAGTCTTGACTAATAATGTGATACAAAAAAAACTAGTTTCTGTCTTATTTTTCAACGCCGACATATCTCTATTTATTGGATAGTGATAGCCTTCCAATACTCCTCTCTCTCTCTCATATATATATATATATATATATATATATATATATATATATATATATATATATATATATATATATATATATATAATCCAGGTAAATTAAACATCTACAGAATAAAAATCCAAAGAATTTCAACAGGGCTTTTAAAGTGTGCTCAAAATCAAATATAGCATTTTTATATAAGTATGTTTTATTTACATTTGCATATGCCCCGACAGTTTCTTGTCGATGTTATCGATCAACAGCTGTTATTAACTGAGATCTCATTGGACGGAAAGAAAATGTTGTCCTTCCCTCAGCTCATTTCTTTACAAATATTATCTTAAGGAAGGACCAGCTTTTCTTTCTGTCCGTTTAAATCTACGTTTCTAACAGCTGTTGATCGATGACATCGACATGCCAGTGTCGCGCATTATGCACATGTCTGTATTAATAAAAAATAATTATATATATATATATATATATATATATATATATATATATAATGTGTGTGTGTGGAGGGAGAGAGAGATAGGAGATGCAGACAGGGAGAGGAAGAGAGACAGAAAGAGAAGTATAGACATAGGTGTATTCTTACTTGCGCATTCCCATGAAGAGAGAGGCAGATAAATATATATATTGTACAAAACGAGAATAAAAAAATTTCTAAATCTCTTATTCATACATTTATCGGCATATTGTCTTTTACTTAATACACATTTACCTAAATGCTAAATGAATTAACTAAAGCTTCGTTTTATTCTTACATTTGTGGAAACAACGGTTTGCATTTACTTGTCAACACATTCATGTAAAAGTTCATTTTTATGGTGAACGCAGAAATAAATAAAATGGCGCGTTAACCAGTTTTAATTGAGTTTTCGTGTTCGATTTACCTTAGTAATTAGCCAATCAAATTAAAATGTGTTTAATTGTTTTAACCCGAGTACGCTCTCGACATGCATTTCTGTATGAAATATCGGACATTTTTTTTGTTTTTACGGTAAGATTATAAAATTAGGATTTTATGTAAATAATTCAAACTATATCTCTTTTCTTAAATAAATGACTAAATTAGCCTTTGACTTCTTAGATTTTAGGCCTTTCACTATATTTGCATCATAGGTTGGGAAGAATCGGAAATATGAAAAGCATTTTCGCATGTTTTAATTGCTGGGATTGTAACAAAAATATATTAAGTAACTTAATATATATATATATATATATATATATATATATATATATATATATATATATATATATATATATATGCTCTGAATTTTCATTGAGCACTATCATAAACCCAGTTTCAACTTCCTTCGGATTTATACCCCCTGGATATTTGTAACAAGTTAATTATATATATATATATATAATACTGTTTAGTTTTTAAATTCTCGAAACAGTCTTCATGGTAAACAACTGATGATCCCTTAAATAATATTAAGACTAGCGTAAATTCTTAGAAGCAAAATAATATACCGAAGGACTTGGGACTAAATTGTTTTTTTCTTATATAGTTTTAATGGTTGAAAAACTTCCGAGATTATATATAAATGGCGGCTTGATTGGAATTCTCTCCTCCTATTATCGGGGGGGGGGGGATCACGCGTGAGTGTTGTTTGATTTTTGCTTTTTCTTCATGAACTTTCCACACGATATAACATCTTTATAAATGCTTCTTATTTTGGTTTCTGAAGAGCAGCGTGCAATTGCGTTTAATTGTACGTATTGCACGTTGCAAAACGATTATAAGACCATCGTTAATTCTGCCATTGAAAAAATAAATGATATGAGTAAAGAATTAATTTCGGTCATTGAAATTTAAAATAATCATTATATATATATATATATATATATATATATTAGTCGTCTGTTATGTACACCCATTAGGTTATGCTGTGCACCCCCTGCTCTAAATGGGGCTAGAATAGGGAACGCCGACTTTCACGTCGTCTGTGCTTGAAGGGTCGCCAAGAAGAGGAATAATATCTTTTCCAGGAAATCACGTGATTTCACTAACTTTCGTTTTACCGAGGTCACTCCTGACCTCTAGGTGTTATTCAAACTTTTCCATTCAAATAACATCGTTCGTTATGTAACAATAATACCCATTGGCATTTTTCAAATATTTTTGATTTTAGGATGGGGGATCAGTTTCTTATATAAATGTAACGTAAAATGATGCTCTACTTTTTGACCATCACAAATGTTTTCCTAAAATTGCCAGACAACGTGGATTTCTCTAGCGACATGATAGATAATTGTACACAGAAAAAAGAAAAAAAATTGGTCCGTAAAAAAGGTGAAAAATAAAAATGCAACATGGTCACAAAGTGAGGTATCAGTTTACGTTAAATTTATATAGGAAACTGATCCCCCATTCTAAAATCAAAAATATTTGAAGATTTTTTCCAACAAGCACGGAATTCTCAAGCGACATGATAGGTTATTGTACACCAAAAAAATAAAAAAATAATAGTCAGTAAAAAGTTTAGAAACACGAGTGATGGAGTATTACGAAAAAGCGCCAAAATATATATTTAATCATTATACTAAAGCCGAGTAAATCAACGTTTCTTTCCTATTTTTGTCTATTTCCTTAAATAGCGCAAAAAACCAACATTGTAAAATATCCTTACTTCTTGGATTGAATTATCTTAATTAGTCGTAATTTGTAATTAACTGAAAATGTCAGCCGTCTTTCACTTAGCTATTTATGTATTTCCTCACTTTTCTCTCACTCTGTGTTGATTCACTCACTTTCTTATATTTCGTAACGTCTCCGTGTGCATTTAGGGAAAAAATTGATTCTCTCTTTTCGGCTGATTTACATAGTGTGTTCGAACACACCGTAAACACATATGTAAATTAGATAGCAACATAATAAGCCTCTTTGCTTACGTAGTAATCTATCAATTATTATACTAAATGTGAGTTAATCAAGATTTTTTTCCCTAAGACTTTTTTATATTCTTAAATAACACGAAATTAATGTTATAAAAAATGATAAGTCTCTTTAGTTACGTAAGAAATATATGAAGTATTATACTAAATGTGAGTTAATCAAGATTTGTTTCCCTAAGAATTTTTCTATATTCTTAAATAACACGAAATTAATGTTATAAAAAATAATAAGTCTCTTTAGTTACGTAAGAAATATATGAAGTATTATACTAAATGTGAGTTAATCAAGATGTGTTTCCCTAAGAATTTTTCTATATTCTTAAATAACACGAAATTAATGTTAAAATATAATTTTCCAGATTGACTTATGTCTGAAACAAAATTATTTTATTGTGCTAAATTGTCATAATTAATAATTAACTAAACAACCCGCCCATCTCTCTCTCTCTCTCTCTCTCTCTCTCTCTCTCTCTCTCTTATATATCAAATCAAAGTAGAACAAATAATCGTAATGCGTGTGACCCAGCGGGTCACCCGTACGTCGAATAAGTGCATCAAAATAATATAATTCCCTTATTTGAAATCGTCTCAATTTTGCTCACATTATGGTTTCTTTTACTTGCATCTTATTCTTACCGTCTTCGGCTCGTTCTTAAACAAACGGAAAGAAAATTAATATGGCGGACTTTCGAGTCAATAGTTAATTGTTTGACTAATCAGATTTAGAAGAAAAGAAAGGGGAGATAAATGTGATGACCACGGATAATTGCAGATAAACGAATAACGGTATGCAAATTAGGAGGGAATTGATTGCGTGACTTTATTTGCTGTGGTTTTGCGGTTTTTATCATGTTTGCTTAGAAGCTTATGAAGAAGGAAGGAGGAAACGGAAATATACTTCGGAAAAACGATTATGAAGAAGAAGAAGAGAGAGAGAGAGAGGTGAAGGGGAGGGGTGTTTAAGGAAGGACATGAATGTGGGTAAGCCATTGGAAAAAATATCTAAGATAATAGTAAATAAACGGAAAAACTAAATATAAAAGTGAAATGGTTCAGAAAAAAAGAAAAAAATATTTTTAACATGGTAGCTAGAAAGAGTAAGGCAGAGAAAAGGAGAGGTATTTAAAAAGAAAGGAAGAGAGTAAGAGAGGTTGCGGGAGACGTAGAAAGAGATAGATAGAGAAATAAAAGCAGAGATTCAGAGAGAGAGAGAGAAAGAGAGAAAGAGAGAGAGACAGAGACAGAGTGAGACAGATAAAGAATTAGACAAAGACAAACACGCAGAGAGAAAAACAGAGATACAGTGAAGACAACGAGAAAGATATATAGAAAAAGAAGGGAGAGAGAAAAAAAGAGAAAGTATTAAAGACATATCACAAGATATACAGCTAGTAAGAGAAATAGAGAGAGAGAGAAAGAGGCAGAGAGAGAGAGAGAGAGAGAGAGAGAGAGAGCGAGGTCTGACCAATAGCGAAATAGAGAAAATACAATAGAGAGGAAAAGTGAGCAAAAAAAAAGCGTAGGAAAGATATAGAAATAAATAACGGGGACACAGTGAGAGGAGCGAAGGAAAGAGAGGAGAGAGAATGGCGAGAAAGAAGGAGAGCAAAATAGAGGCGAAGAGGGTGAGAAGAAAAGAAAATTAAATGCAGTAAAAGAAATGTAGTAAGAGAGAAAGAGAGAGAGAGAGAGAGAGAGAGAGAGAGAGGAGAGGAATAGTGAAAACAAGACACACAGACAAAAAGATAAATTTAATGAAAGACGGAAACGGACATAATAGGAGAAACACAGAGAAACAAGAGAGACAGAAAAGAATGAACAGAAAAAAAAGAAAAAGAAAAGAAAGAAAGAAAGAAAGAAATAGAGAGATAAGACCAGAAGAGGGGTAGAAGGAAAATAGATTACGGTCAAGATATTGATGATAAGGAAAGAGGGTGGTAGGACTGAGACATAGAATAGAAAGCGAGAGGTTCTATATCTCTACAAAGCTACCATCCGCCCATGCATGGAGTATTGTTGCCACATCTGGGCTTGTGCATCATCTACTAGTCTCTCCCTCCTTGACAAGGTCCAAAAAAGAGTCGCCAACCTAACAGGTCCCTCACTGTCAACCAATCTCCCATCCCTGTCCCATCGCCGCAATGTAGCATCTTTGTGCTTGTTTTAAAAATACTTCAATGGATTATGTTCAAATGAATTGGCTACTCTGGTGCCCCCTCGACGTAAATTCACTAGACCAACTCGACAATAAACGAAATCCCATCAATTCACTATGGACGTCCCCCGATGCCGAACAGCTTTTTACTCCTGGCGTTTTGGCTAAGATCAAAGTGTAGTATCTGTTCCAATGGATACTGCACTCCATAGACTGGTAGTGTATTGGCCTTCGGGGCTTGATTTACGCCTGTTTATGGGTCTGTCCTGTGCAGTTCTAGGAGGTCCACCCTCCCAGGCTTCGCCCCCCCTCTTTGGGAAGGAGTAAGTTTATTGCATACTGCCTGAGGCGCCCCTACCGGGCTGCCCAGGCAATTTTTAAACCCCACTTTCCCGACCCGACCTTGGGTCACATCTTACTTGTGGGAGTAAGATAAAAACTGGCCTTGTGCCTAACTTCTGGAGAGGAGTAAATCAATACTCCAATAGCTTCTTTTCTCGTGCTGCTGGCCTCTGGAACTCCCTCCATGCTCCTTGTTTCCCCGACAGTTACTGACATGCAGGAATTTAAAACTAATGTAAACAGACATCTCGCTGTGCAGATCCCAATTTAGGTTGACCCCCCCAACCCCCTCCCCTTTTCTTTCTTCTCAGTAGCACCTTACGTCTACAGTGGTGACCTGCCTTGTTTGGGGTGAACTATGTTTAAAAAAATAATAATGATAACAAAATAAAACTCTGTCGCACAATATATCTTTTTCGTCATCTTGCTTTCGATACTCTCTTCTCCATATCTCTCTCTTCCTCTCTCTTTCTCTCTCTCCCTCTTTTTCTCTCATTTCTCTGTCTCTTTTTTTCTCTATCTCTGTCTTTCTTTCGTTTCCTTCTTTCTATTTATTTCTGTTTGCCTCTCTTTTTCTCCACATTTAATTTCTCATGTCTCTGTCTTCATTTCTCTGTATTTCTATTTCCGTCTCTCTCTCCTTACAATCTCTCTCTCCTTCGCTCTCATTCTCGCTCACTCTCTCTCCTTCGGTCTCTATATCCTTTGGTCTATCTATCTCTCTCTCTCTCTCTCTCTCTCTCTCTCTCTCTCTCTCGCTTCTGTATTACACTTCTATTTCTCTGGCTGTCTTCGCCTCTCTCTCTTCTCGCTCTCTGTTTCTATCTCCCGCCCCTCTCTTCTTTCGATCTGCATATCTGTCGTTTCTTCTCTCTCTCTTTCTCTCTCTCGCTACTTCTTTTTCTCCATAAAATAATCTTTCACTGCCGATCATAATTCCCATTTTTTTAGTCTGTCAGTTGTAGTTTTTAATAGCATTTTATTTGGTCTATCTGCTGAAGTTTTTAATAGCATTTTATTTGGTCTATCTACTGAAGTTTTAAATAGCATTTTATTTGGTCTATCTGCTGAAGTGTTAAATAGCATTTTATTAGGTCTATCTGCTGAAGTTTTAAATAGAATTTTATTTGGTCTATCTGCTGAAGTTTTAAATAGCATTTTATTTGGTCTATCTGCTGAAGTTTTTAATAGCATTTTATTTGGTCTATCTGCTGAAGTGTTAAATAGCATTTTATTAGGTCTATCTGCTGAAGTTTTAAATAGCATTTTATTTGGTCTATCTGCTGAAGTTTTAAATAGCATTTGATTTAGTCTATCTGCTGAAGTTTTTAATAGCATTTTATTTGGTCTATCTGCTGTAGTTTTTAATAGCATTTTATTTGGTCTATCTGCTGAAGTTTTTAATAGCATTTGATTTGGTCTATCTGATGATGTTTTTAATAGCATTTTATTTAGTCTATCTGTTGAAGGTTTTAATAGCATTTTATTTGGTCTATCTGCTGAAGTTTTTAATAGCATTTTATTTGGTCTATCTGCTGTAGTTTTTAATAGCATTTGATTTGGTCTATTTGCTGAAGTTTTTAATAGCATTTTATTTGGTCTATCTGCTGAAGTTTTAAATAGCATTTTATTTGGTCTATCTGCTGAAGTTTTTAATAGCATTTTATTTGGTCTATCTGCTGTAGTTTTAAATAGCATTTTATTTGGTCTATCTGCTGAAGTTTTAAATAGCATTTTATTTGGTCTATCTGCTAAAGTTTTTAATAGCATTTGATTTGGTCTATCTGCTGTAGTTTTTAATAGCATTTTATTTGGTCTATCTGCTGAAGTTTTTAATAGCATTGGATTTGGTCTATCTGCTGTAGTTTTAAATAGCATTTTATTTGGTTTATCTGCTGTAGTTTTAAATAGCATTTTATTTGGTCTATCTGCTGTAGTTTTAAATAGCATTTTATTTGGTCTATTTGCTGTAGTTTTTAATAGCATTTTATTTGGTCTATCTGCTGTAGTTTTAAATAGCATTTTATTTGGTCTATCTGCTTTAGTTTTAAATAGCATTTTATTTGGTCTATTTGCTGAAGTTTTTAATAGCATTTTATTTGGTCTATCTGCTGTAGTTTTTAATAGCATTTGATTTGGTCTATCTGCTGTAGTTTTTAATAGCATTTTATTTGGTCTATCTGCTGTAGTTTTAAATAGCATTTTATTTGGTCTATCTGCTGTAGTTTTAAATAGCATTTTATTTGGTCTATTTGCTGAAGTTTTTAATAGCATTTGATTTGGTCTATCTCCTGAAGTTTTTAATAGCATTTGATTTGGTCTATTTGCTGAAGTTTTTAATAGCATTTTATTTGGTCTATTTGCTGAAGTTTTTAATAGCATTTGATTTGGTCTATCTGCTGTAGTTTTTAATAGCATTTTATTTGGTCTATCTGCTGTAGTTTTTAATAGCATTTTATTTGGTCTATCTGCTGTAGTTTTAAATAGCATTTTATTTGGTCTATCTGCTGTAGTTTTAAATAGAATTTTATTTGGTCTATTTGCTGTAGTTTTAAATAGCATTTTATTTGGTCTATTTGCTGAAGTTTTTAATAGCATTTGATTTGGTCTATCTCCTGAAGTTTTTAATAGCATTTGATTTGGTCTATCTGCTGTAGTTTTTAATAGCATTTTATTTGGTCTATCTGCTGTAGTTTTAAATAGCATTTTATTTGGTCTATCTGCTGTAGTTTTAAATAGCATTTTATTTGGTCTATTAACTGTAGTTTTTAATAGCATTTGATTTGGTCTATCTGCTGTAGATTTTAATAGCATTTTATTTGGTCTATCTGCTTTAGTTTTTAATAGCATTTGATTTGGTCTATCTGCTGAAGTTTTTAATAGCATTTTATTTGGTCTATCTGCTGAAGTTTTTAATAGCATTTTATTTGGTCTATCTGCTTTAGTTTTTAATAGCATTCGATTTGGTCTATCTGCTGAAGTTTTTAATAGCATTTCTCAGGTCTGTCAGCGAAAATCTTAAATGCATTTTTAGGTCTGTCAGTTGAAGTTTTAATCTTTCACTGCCGATCATAATTCCCATTTATGATCCCTTATACTCTCCAAATAAAAAACATATCACACGAACTTACGAATGAAATAAAAACAAGAATCAATTAAGCAATTCGATTTATTAAACATTTTATTATTTAAATGTCATCATTTATTTGTTTCTCTCTCGCTCAATCGATTTCGTAATCAATTTATAGTTTTATATTTGAGCATTTTACCGTTTTTTTCTTCAGTTTCGTCTTCCATTTATCATTTTTCAACGTTAAATATTTATCTTGAATTTCAAGACTTTCATTTTTTCTGCATCCTTACACTACTCTTATATGCTTTGTCGGTCGGCCCGTTTGTAACCGCAATTTAACGATTTAGTATGGAGATAAAATTAGCATATTTTTTTTTAAATGCGTCCAAGTATGCCTATGAGAAATTATCCATTTGTCGGACTGACATGATGAAGTTTAAATTAGTATTTTCGTCGGTGTACCAAGCTAAAGTTTGAACTATCGTCATAATTGTACTTCCACGCTTAAGTTGGAAATAACATTTTATTTGGTCTATCTGCTGAAGTTTTAAATAGCATTTTTGGTCTGTCAGTTGAAGTTTTAATATCATTTTTTGGTCTGTCAGTTGAAGTTTTTAATAGCATTTATTTGGTCTGTAAGTAGAAATTTTAAATAGCATTTATTTGGTCTGTCAGTAGGAGTTTTAAATAGTATTTTTAGTCTGTCAGTTGAGGTTTTTAATAGTATTTATTCTGTCTGTCAGTAGAAGTTTTAAATAGCATTTTTGGTCTGTCAGTAGAAGTTTTAAATAGCATTTCTGGTCCGTCAGTGGAAGTTTTAAATAGCATTTTTTGGTCTGTAAGCTGAAGTGTTTAATAGCATTAATTTGGTCTGTCAGTAGAGGTTTTAGATAGCATTTGATTTGGTCTATCTGCTGTAGTTTTTAATAGCATTTTATTTGGTCTATCTGCTGAAGTTTTTAATAGCATTGGATTTGGTCTATCTGCTGTAGTTTTAAATAGCATTTTATTTGGTTTATCTGCTGTAGTTTTAAATAGCATTTTATTTGGTCTATCAGTAGAAGTTTTGAATAGCATTTTTTTGGTCTGTCAGTAGAAGTTTTAAATTGCATTTATTGGTCTGTCAGTAGAAGTTTTAAATAGGATTTTCTTGGTCTGTTAATAGAAGTTTTTAATAGCATTTTTGGTCTGTCAGTTGAAGTTTTAAATAGAATTTATTTGGTCTATCAGTAGAAGTTTTGAATAGCATTTTTTTGGTCTGTCAGTAGAAGTTTTAAATTGCATTTATTGGTCTGTCAGTAGAAGTTTTAAATAGGATTTTCTTGGTCTGTTAATAGAAGTTTTAAATAGCATTTTTTGGTCTGTCAGTAAAAGTTTTAAATAGCATTTTAGATCTGTCAGTAGACGTTTTAAATAGCATTTTCTTTGGTCTGTGAGTAGAAGTTTTAAATAGCATTTTCTTTTGTCTGTCAGTTGAAGTTTTAAATAACATTTTTTGGTCTGTCAGTTGAAGTTTTAAATAACATTTTTGGTCTGTCTGTAGAAGTTTTAAATAGCATTTTTTGGTCTGTCAGTAAAAGTTTTAAATAGCATTTTAGATCTGTCAGTAGACGTTTTAAATAGCATTTTCTTTGGTCTGTGAGTAGAAGTTTTAAATAGCATTTTCTTTTGTCTGTCAGTTGAAGTTTTAAATAGGATTGTTTTGGTCTGTCAGTAGAAGTTTTAAATAACTTTTTTTGGTCTGTCAGTAGAAGTCTTAAATAGCAGTTCTTTGGTCTGTGAGTAGAAGTTTTAAATAGAATTTTCTTCTGTCTGTCAGTTGGAATTTTATATAGGATTTTTTTGGTCTGTCAGTAGAAGTTTTGAATAACATTTTTGGTCTGTCAGTAGAAGTTTTAAATAGCATTTTTTTTGTCTGTCAGTAGAAGTTTTAAATAGCATTTTCTTGGTCTGTCAGTTGAAGTTTTAAATAGCATTTTTTGGTCTGTCAGTAGAAGTTTTAAATAGCATTTTTTATGTGTCAGCTGAAGTTTAAAAATAGCATTTTCTTTGGTTTGTCATTTTAATTGTAAATAGCATTTTCTTTGGTCTGTCAGCTGAATGTTTAAATAACATTTTGTTTACTCTGACACGCTTAAATTTGAACTAACATTTTAGTCAATGTATCAGGCTGCTGTTTGTAAATACCATGTTTCTGTTGTAATTTACGTTTATATTTTACATAGCATTTTTGCTATGTCTCCCGCTTATGCTTTAAATAATATTATCTTTAGTCTGTAACGTTTGGGGTTGAAATATAATTTTTTTGATCTGTCACGCTTAACCATCTGAGCGCTGATTTGTTTATTGTATAAAAATGAGTTTTTACAGTATTTTTATAACAACTCTGTAAGCTTAACATTTTTATTTTATGCCCAAACAATGTATATGACATTTTTAGCATATAAGTAGGACTATCAAAATAAATTGTAAATTTTGACTAATTTGCATATTGGTGACAATGAGGTTGACCATCCGCTCATGGAAAATTGTCATTTTTTTATGCACATATTAATCAATGGCTGACTTTATTGTGCGTATTTGTGCTGTTGCGTCTTATATTGCAAATAAAACCAGTTTTGCATGTAATATCGTCTTGTTGACTTGTCGCCATTTTGCATGTAGATTTGTCGCCATTTTGCATGTAGTATCGTTTAGTAGATTTGTCGCCATTTTGCATGTAGTATCGTCTGGTAGACTTATCGCCATTTTGCATGTAGTATCGTCTGGTAGATTTGTCGCCATTTTGCATGTAGTATCGTCTGGTAGATTTGTCGCGACTTTGCATGTAGTATCGTCTGGTTGACTTATCGCCATTTTGCATGCAGTATCGTCTGGTAGATTTGTCGCCATTTTGCATGTAGTATCGTCTGGTAAGCTTGTCGCCATTTTGCATGTAGTATCGTCTGGTAAGCTTGTCGCCATTTTGCATGTAGTATGTCTGGTAGATTTGTCGCCATTTTGCATGTAGTATCGTTTAGTAGATTTGTCGCCATTTTGCATGTAGTATCGTCTGGTAGATTTGTCGCGATTTTGCATGTAGTATCGTCTGGTAGATTTGTCGCGACTTTGCATGTAGTATCGTCTGGTTGACTTATCGCCATTTTGCATGCAGTATCGTCTGGTAGATTTGTCGCCATTTTGCATGTAGTATCGTCTGGTAAGCTTGTCGCCATTTTGCATGTAGTATGTCTGGTAGATTTGTCGCCATTTTGCATGTAGTATCGTCTGGTAGATTTGTTGCTATTTTGCACGTAGTATCGTCTGGTAGACTTGTCGCAATTTTGTATCAGCCGTGCTAAAAGTTTGAAATAAGATGTTCATTAGTAAACTCATATAAAAATGAACTCATTGCATTTTACATTCAACCAAAGGTCTCCATAAAAAGCCATGTGTGTTGATTGTTTGGTTTTGTAACGCTAAACGTTAAAATAGCATTTGCGTTTATCCGTCACGCTTCGGTTTGAAATATCATTTTAGATGTGTCCACACGTCTATATAAAGAGGTCTATATTTTTCGTTACGTAATGAATAGATTGAATGGGCGTATGTTTACCATACTCGCTTTTGATTATTACTTCGCCTTTTTTATTCCTTTATTATTAACTTATAAACGTGAATTTATTTCTTTTTTGCTTATTTCTATTCAATCGTTGTTTTCCCATTCTTTCCCTTTCAGTTGTAAGGCATCTTTTTTTACTTCCTACCTTTCGTATTTCTTGATTTCGAACGCTTGTCGCCCCAACACCCAACCTCTTCCCATGCCGTTCCATTCTGCTCTTATAGCCATAAATTCAATTAAGTCATCATCAATCATTTCATCCTATTAAAATAATCTTATTTCAAAATCGACCCGTCCCCTGAACCCTTCTTCTTTAACGTCGAGTCCTTCTTTGCATGTCACTCAATCTACCCGCCATAACATCTCTGAAAAAAAAACATGGCTGACTTTGCTATCCAACGTCTATATTTTCGAACATCATCATTTTTAACTGTTTTGTTCAATAATCTTTCTTGTTTCCTTCAATTGCGTTATGATTTTCTTCACAAGTTAACTTTTGTTGCTATTGTATTGACAATGTTTAATTTTCGCGGCTGCCATTTCCTTCAAAATACTAGCCTGTTGTTGCTATTTCCTTCAAAATACTAGCCTGTTGTTGCTATTTCCTTCAAAATACTAGCCTGTTGTTGCTATTTCCTTCAAAATTATAGCCTGCTGTTGCTATTTCCTTCAAAATACTAGCCTGCTGTTGCTATTTCCTTCAAAATACTAGCCTGCTGTTGCTATTTCCTTCAAAATACTAGCCTGTTGTTGCTATTTCCTTCAAAATACTAGCCTGTTGTTGCTATTTCCTTCAAAATTATAGCCTGCTGTTGCTATTTCCTTCAAAATACTAGCCTGCTGTTGCTATTTCCTTCAAAATACTAGCCTGTTGTTGCTATTTCCTTCAAAATACTAGCCTGTTGTTGCTATTTCCTTCAAAATTATAGCCTGCTGTTGCTATTTCCTTCAAAATACTAGCCTGCTGTTGCTATTTCCTTCAAAATACTAGCCTGCTGTTGCTATTTCCTTCAAAATTATAGCCTGCTGTTGCTATTTCCTTCAAAATACTAGCCTACTGTTGCTATTTCCTTCAAAATTATAGCCTGCTGTTGCTATTTCCTTCAAAATTATAGCCGGCTGTTGCTATATCCTTCAAAATACTAGTCTGCTGTTGCTATTTCCTTCAAAATACTAGCCTGCTGTTGCTATTTCCTTCAAAATTATAGCCGGCTGTTGCTATATCCTTCAAAATACTAGTCTGCTGTTGCTATTTCCTTCCGAATATAATTTCGTACACTTATTTGCTTCGAATTATAGTCTTGCTACTCCTATTACTTTAAAAATAGTATTTTGCTCCTGCAATTACCTAGAAATATTATTTTACTTCTGTTATTTTCTATAGAACTGAATTAAACTTAGTACTATATCTACTTCACAAGGACCCGTGACACAATAGATATAGTACTTTGGTCATTTCTTATTTTCTCGTGTTAAGACTCTTTTCTTCTTTTTGTTAATACCTTTTGTATTTTCCTTAGGATCATTTTTCTCTCTCTTTTTTGACCTTTTCTGTGGTCATTTTTTTTTTCTTCTATTGTTGCTACATTTTCTTTCCACTTCTTCAAACTTTTCAATTCACTTGCTTTTTCCGTAAGTGATAGTCATATTAAGGTTGAAGGTTCAATCATCGGTGCGGGCGATACGAAGAGTTGCGAATTACTGAAGACTTATTCTAGTCAAGCGCATGCTACCCCCGTGGATTAAATAAAAGGTTCCGGTCGTAATTCCGTCCAGATTCCCGAGTTCGAAGAGATACACCTGAAGAAGGCCGGAGGTTACAGCGGTCGAAACGTTGTTATGATAACACTCAAGATGCGAAATGTAGTCCGAATAACTAAAATTATACAAATTATCAATCCTCATCTAAAAAATTAAGAAATATAATGAAAAATTATTTTGGTATCAAAAAGCTTTCTTGCTCTTTATACTAAGGGAAGCAACTCAGGTGTTTACGGGAGCCGAAGAGACACGTTATCTCACTCACTCCCTCACACTTCGCACTTTTATTAACAAGTTAACGGTTTCGTTCATGTGATAACAGAGCACTTTTGTAATTGGTGTCAAATTATATTTTTTCTTATATATTTATTCACGTAATTTCAGCTTCTTTGACTTCGTCATAATGTTTCATCTATGCTTCTAGTAATATTTGGGCCCAGTGAAATTGCCTCGCGTTTATATCAGTTGATTATTATTATTATCTGTACTCACTAGGAGTTCTCACACAGATCACCGTCAGTGATTGCTCACTGACCACAACCAGTGGTATTTCCTGGAGTCTGAATGACAACAAGCCTCCCCAGATTTCTAGTATTCTTCATCTCTTTTCGATAACGATGCGGTATCGCAACAGCCTCTTGATTTCTCGCTGGTAAAAACAATTAGTTTTCTCTGGGATTTGGGTGGCAATAAGCCTCACCAAGGTCCCAAACTTCTCTGCACTTTTCCAGTGGAGGTATGGTTTGTGCTGTCCCTCCTAGGTCTTCTCATCCTCCTCGACCCTCTACAAATATTTTGTCTGGTGTGAGCCTAGGCCGGCACCATTTAAAAAAATGTAATTAATTTAAAAATAATAATAATTTTTTAATTTGGGGGGGGCGATAAGGGGAACTCATAGTGTTTCTTGTAATTTCTGTTCCTTGGTTTATTTGTGTGTAGTGATAGCTGAGGCCGGTGTAATTTATTGGAGGGAATGGTCCCTTTGATTTCAATTTCTCCCAGTCTTTTCTCCAGGGTTTTGAGATTGTTCCTACTACCTCTACGATTATTGGTAGTATACTAACTTTGCTCCATATTCCTTTCAGTTCTCTGGTTAGTTCTGTGTATTTACTTCGTTTTTCCGTATCTTTGATCTTCATTCTGTTGTCTGCTGGAACGAAGAAGTCTACGATTTTACAAGATTTTTCCTTCTTGTCTATTATAATAACGTCAAGTCTCCTTGTTTGTATGAGTTTATCTGTTTTTATATCCATATTCCAGAGGAGTTTGTGTTTTTCGTTTTCCAGTACTGTTTATGGTTTATGTGTATACTATTTGTCTGCGTATTCGAAATTCAATTGTTTGCACAGTTCCCAGTGTATTACTTTCCCAACACAGTCATGTCTGTTCTTGTATTCTTTTTGGGCAAGTTTGCTACATTCACTTATTATATGATTTACTGTTTCGTCTCTTTGTCCACACAGTCTGCATTTACTGTTTTCCTGGGTTTTATCTATTTTAGCTTTAATATAGTTTGTCCTAATCGCCTTGTTATGTGCAGCCATCAGTAAAGATTCTTTTCTGTGTTCAAGTTCCCTTTTCTTGGTCATGTCCAGCTATTTTCGTTGGTTTCTTCTCTTGTGAGTCTTATGAAGCGTCCATGTAGTTGTTTTTCTTCCCACTTTTCTTTTCTTGTCTGTTTGTGTCCAGTTTCGATACTTCTTGCGTTATTCGTTGGGACGGTATTTCTTGTTGCGGTGATCAGCCTTTCTGTGTTCTGGTTTATGTATTTCTCCAGCTCTTCTTTAGTGTCGTCGACACAGTCTTCTATACTTACCAGTCCTCTCCCCCTTCCGTTCTCGTCACGTAGAATCTGTCTGTATCGTCATTAATTTTCTAGTCCTCTGCTAAAGATGCCTGAGTTCTTCTTTAGTCCAGCTTATGAATGGTTATTATTATTATTATTATTATTATTATTATTATTATTATTATTATTATTATTATTATTATTATTATAGTAGTAGTAGTTGTAGTAGTAGTAGTAGTAGTAGTAGTAGTAGTAGTAGTAGTAAATGTTGATGCCTTCGGTCACGCCTTTTCTCAATGTCCAATTTTCTGCCTAATATTTTTGGAGCATCTACGTGTTTATTATTTATCGTATTAGCAGTAGTTGTAGGAGCAATACTAAAGTCAACATATCACAAGCCGTAAGACATACACTGTGCCAAGCCAGACTTACTGCAATTCTCACGAGTAGTTGTCGAGCCTATAACTGACTAGCGAACAGGAAATGCTGAATTATATTTTCAATTCGGTAATCTGTTTCAGAAATATATGTTGTTGTTTTTTTTATTAATTCTTTGGTAGATTCTATTTTTGAAATCAGTCTTGTTGATGTAACTGATAACGCGATAAAACTAATCAAAATAATTTATTTAAAAAACCCACAGATATAAAGGTAAAAAAACCCACAGATATAAACAACATCGTTCCGTTTTCTCTTCCCCCTCGTTTTACTAATATTTGTTAGTATTAATATTTACATTGTTTTATCTTCCTTTCGCAATAACTTCAAAAAACGTCTTTAATTCGATTTCTCTAAATGACAGTGATATAACCCCGTTTTTGTTTTGTTGTTGTTCTCGTTGCTTCCGGTCGTATTCTTAAATTTTTGTTCACTTTTCTTCACACCAAAGATGACATACTTCCACAGAAACATAGTGGCTACTGTGATAAGGGGCCACATTTATTAGAGCGCAACCTGAGTGGGCAGTTAAGCAACAAGATTGCATGTCTACATTACATTTAAATTCCTGCATGGTGTATGACTGGGGTAACATGGAGCAGGGAGAGAATTCAAAAGGTAAGCAGTACAAGGAAAGAAGATATTAGACTCTAAAATATTCTGGCATTAAAGGGACCCATACGGATAAGGTGTATGATTTTGCTGCTAGCCGTGTTGGTCGGGGGTGTTTAAGTTGAAGGTGTACCTGTGGAAAACTTGTAAAACAAGCACACGGATCTAACACTGCGGCGGTGCAACAGGGGCTGGTCCTTGGCAGCCAATCTGCTAACTAATAGGGTAGAAATTCGTTGTTGCACCGTCGATGAGGGAGAGGATTTTGATGGGTGAACCAATAAAGATGTGGCAACAATACTCCATGCACGGGTATTGGAATTTATTAACGTATTCCTGACTGGCAATGGCCTTTCCCTTTTCTCACGGAATCGTTGCCAGTCATCCACGCCCCTACTCCCTTAGAAAACGCTTGCACACTGTGTCCCGGCCTCTTTTCGACCCACCTTTGTGAACCTGGTAGAACCGTAGGCTGGATGCTTCTGAGACAAAGTCCACTCCTTCCTGTTACCAACCATCTTGGACTGAAGTGACTACATGTCGAAGAGACAGAATTGAGGCGGGCGCACGTGCAACCTGTTACCAGAACTCTTACAATATAAGTTCGCGAAGAACATATTCGCAAACCTAAATCTATTGCCTCCTTTCTGAACTCTTAACTCACCATTTGTTATATATATATATGCTATATATATATATATATATATATATATATATATTTGTTATTGTTTATTTATCTATGGACGTATACGTTTCGTCTCTTTTCAATCAAGACTAATCAGCATAGAAGTATGACTATTCACTACCGGTCACACGATTCGGAACCCTGGATTACAAGTATTTTTTCAACCCCAATCCAACGTCGCTAACCGATAGGCCAATTCTGAACAGCTTATATATGTATATGTATATATATGTATATATATGTATATGTATATGTATGTATATATATGTATATGTATATGTATATATATGTATATGTATGTATATGTATATATATGTATATGTATGTATATGTATATATATATATATATATATATATATATATATATATGCCCTCATTTGTTTCACAAGCAAAACTGTTTTAAACCTATATACAATTGTCGTTGCGTTCCTTCTCACAACAGCCGTTGTTCTGTTTCTATTTTGCACTTATCTACATAATTGTTACTTAGTTCTCACGTGCGAGAATTAAACTTTCTTTCAGTGATATTTAATCCCAACAAGTAAAGTGCGAGAGAACACTGGCCGGTGACAGGGAGGAATTACTGGCAGTAAAGAACGACAGAAAATATAGGGAAGAATCACTTGCAGTAAACAATGAATGGACACTGGAACGAAACAAGAAAATTGACTGGCATTAAACAACTAAGGAAGAAAGTTCAATTCTCACGTGCGAGAATTGAACTTTCTTCCAGGGATATTTAATCCCAACACGGGCGAATTGTGGTTTTATCGAGATATAATATATATATGAGGAATAAATAGAAAAAAAGAAGTTGCCGACAAAATATTTTCTTCACGACATGCATTAGTATGTTAGAGATGGTTTTTAATTAAATACGTTTCGCTTGAATATATACTGAATTACTTTGCTTAGTTTTACACGCAAAGGTATAGCTGTTTATATATTTATATATATTGATATTGAAACAGAAACACAACGCTTATCATTATATTAGAGATTACTATTAGCACTACTATCCCTCCTCCTCACTCCATCCACTTCCTCCTACTACTAATACTGTCGCTTTTAATAATTATAATTGTGTCCCGACACAAGGGAAAGTAAATTAAGGTTGTCATTGATAATAGATAATCGTTTTACGAACGATCTCGGTGGCTCTACTTAGATATGCATGGTGCCACATGGGACTTGTTTACCTCCAACTTACACTCTTAGATAAACTGCCTTTCTCTATTTCTATTCTTTCTTTGTTTTTCCTTTCACGTTTATTCTTTCTTTTTTACGTTATTCTTTCGGATATGTTTTTAATCAATACTGATCGATCTTTGCTAATCGGATTTATTATGACATTTTCTTTTTTGGCTGCTAAGTTTCGTTTCATAATAAAAAAGAGAAGGAAACAAACGGAAAAGATCGGAAGAAACAACGGAAAAAGCAAGTAAAAGTGAAGAGTTTGAAAACGTGGAAAGAAAATCTAGCAGCAAAACAAGAAAAGGAAAAGTGATCGCAGAAAAGGTCATAAATAGAAAGAGAAAAATGATCATAAGAAAAATACAAAAGGAATTTTAAAAAGGAAAGGAAAGAGTCCTAAATAGTGAAAAGAATAAACGACCCCCCCCCCCAAAAAAAAGCAACGGGTATTTAAAAGAAAAATAAAGAAAAGTGTCATAAAAGAGAAAAAAAATAAAAAAAATGGCCAAAATAAAAATGAAAAGGGTATTAAAAAGAAAAAAAAGAAAAGGGCAATAAAAGAGAAAAAAAGAGAAGAAAAATGGCCAAAGGAAAATGAAAAGGGTATTAAAAAGAAAAAAAGAAAAGTGCAATAAAAGAGAAAAAAAAGAGAAGAAAAATGGCCAAAGGAAAATGAAAAGGGTATTAAAAAGAAAAAAAGAAAAGTGCCATAAAAGAGAAAAAAAAGAAGAAAAATGGCCAAAGGAAAATGAAAAGGGTATTAAAAAGAAAAAAAGAAAAGTGCCATAAAAGAAAAAAAAAGAGAAGAAAACTGGCCAAAGGAAAATGAAAAGGGTATTAAAAAGAAAAAAAGGGGCATAAAAGAGAAATGGAAATTACCAGAGAAAAAAGAAAAGGGGTATCAAATAGAGAAAAAAGAAAGCGTCATAAAAAGAGAAAAGAAAAGAAAATTGATTAAAGCAAAAAAGAAAAGGGGTAATAATTGTATGAAACGAGACGACCCGTGACCCGTTGGGTCAACGTTGGTACATTGTACTTTAGTGCCTTTAAAAGATTGTAATGATAGATCAGTGGTGTATCTTATTCGCCCTTAATCGCCAAACGTACGTTTTTGTCGCTCTACTGTTAGTTTTTTTTTCTTTAGTTTTTGTTTACGTCGTTACTTACTATCTCTTAAGGCTACTACTACTACTACTACTACTACTAGTAGTAGTAGTAGTAGTAGTAGTAGTAGTACTACTACTGCTGCTGCTTCTTTCTTTATTCCATTCCTCTCATCACTTTTGACCACCGCAATTTCTTCCCATCATCTAAAACATTTAATGCGCAAGCAAGCAAGCAAAATAACCAGTTTTAGTATTATAGTGAAATGCAAGGAAAGGCAGAAAAACGTGATAAAAAATGAGAGGAAAAAAGACAATTCGACAAAGTTAAATAACGAATGTAAAAGAAAAGAAGGAATAATAGATGAGAGAATTGGAAAAGAGAATAATGGAAAGAGAAAAGTGAAAAGAGAAGAGAAAGGGGTAAAATAAATGAGGGAATAAAACAGGAAATAGAAACCGGTTTAGGAATAAGAAATGAAAGAAGAAGAAATAGACAAAGAAAATAGAAAGAAATCGAAAAATAATTACAATTAAAAGAAAAAATAGAAAAAAAAATAGAGCAACACAAATATTTTAGATGAGGATTGATAATTTGTATAATTTCGATTATTCGGACTACTGTTCTCATCTTGAGTGTTATCATCACAATGTTTCGGCCGTTGTGACCTCCGGCCTTCTTCAGGTGTATCTTTTTAAACTCGGAAATATTTCTTCAAACCCGTGGATTGAATAATGGGTTCCGTTCGAAATTTTGTCCAGATTCCCGAGTTCGACATAAATATTCCCGAGTCTGCAAAGATACACCCGAAGAAAGCCAGAGGTTACCGCGGCCGAAACGTTGTGATAATAACACTCAACATGAGAACAGTAGTACGAATAATCGAAATTATACAAATAAAAAAAGAAAAATAATTAGAATTAAAAAGAAGGAAAAAGAGTAGTAGAAGAAGAAAAGGAAGAAGATAAAGAAGAAAAAGAAAAACAGAAGAAATGGCGAAGAAAAAGAAGAAAAACAAAAAAAGAAGAAATGGAGAAGAAAAAGAAGATGGAGGAGAACAAGAAGAAAAGAAGAAAATGGAGAAGAAAAAGAAGAAAAAGAAAAACATTAGAAAATGGAGAAGAAAAAGAAGATGAAGAAGAAAAAGAAGAAAAAGAAAGAAAAACGAAAATGGAGAAGAAAAAGAAGATGGAGGAGAACAAATAATAGAAAAAGCGGAAGAAATGTAATAAGAAAAAAAAGAAATTCAAACAAATAGAAATAGAAAGAAATATAAATTGAAGAAGAAATAAAAGAGGAAAAAGAAAAGCGGAGAAGAAAAAAATAGGAGTATAAAAACAATAAAAAGAACGAAGTTGAATCGAAAAGAGAAACGGAAAAACAACGGGAAAAAATAACAAAGAAATGGGGAATTCAGAAAAAGAAAAGGCTGAAAAAAAGAGAAGGCTGAAAAAAAGAAGGCTGAAAAGGGAAGTAATGCAGAAAAAATCAGTAGAAAAAGCAAAGAAACTAAAGGGAAATAACTGAGTTAAAAAGAAACACATTTTTAACAAAAAAAAACTTTATTAAATTCAAGTATGAATTACACTCGTCTTCTACCTTCGTTTCTCTTTCGCACTTCACTTTTTTCATTTCTTTCTTTTTCCCCCGATCTTCACCAAAACAAAACGTATTCAATATCTTCCTCTCTCTCTAGAAACACTTACGCTAATCCTTCCCCTCCCTTTCAGTTTAATCGTGTTATGCCATAACCTCAGCCCTCCCCTCCCGCCACTGACAATGGTTAGCATCTTCGCAAAAGCAATGTCAGCCAAGCAACATTAAGGAGAAGAAAAAAAAATAAGAGAATCAAAAAAATAAAAAGGACGAGGATGAATCAAAAAGAGAAACGGAAAAACAACGGGACAAATAACAAGGAAATGGATAATTCAGAAAAAGAGAAGGCTGAAAATAGAGAAGGCTGAAAATAGAGAAGACTGAAAAAGGGAAGGTTGAAAAAAGAGAAGGCTGAAAAAAGAGAAGACTGAAAAAAGGGAAGGCTGAAAAAACGGAAGGCTGAAAAAAAAAGAGAAGACAGAACAAAGAGAAGGGTGAAAAAAGAGAAGGCTAAAAAAAAAACGAGAAGACTGAAAATAGAGAAGGCTGAAAAAAGAGAAGGCTGAAAATAGAGAAGGCTGAAAAAGGGAAGGCTGAAAAAAAGAAAGTAATGTAGAAAAAATCCGTAGAAAAAGCAAAGAAAGTAAAGGGAAATAATTGAGTTAAAAAGAAACACATTTTTAACAAAAATTTTTTTTTACGTATTATCTTCGTAAAATGTAAGTATTGATTACACTCGTCTGTCTACTTTACTTTCTCTTTCGCAATTCACTTTTTCATTTTCTTCTCCCCCCCCCCCCCCGATCTTCACCAAAACAAAACGTATTCAATATCTTCCTCTCTCTCCATCTAGAAACACTTACACTCATCCCCCTTCCCCTCTCTCTCAGTTTAATCGTTTTATGCCAAGACCTCAGCCCCCCCCCCCACTTCCCGCCACTGACAACGGTCAGCATCTTCGCAAGAGCAATGTCAGCCTAACAACATTAAGACCGCTGATAAACAAGTAACGCTGAGCGAATATCAAAGTTCAGAAGATTCAATTAAAAAGCTTTTGATTTGATAGGGAAGTGGACACTTTGCTTGGGTGGGGCTTAGGTGGACACGGAGAAAGGATGCAATGACCGGCTAACTGAAACACTTACCCTCCACCCCTCTAGAGAGACGATTCCACCTCTCTGTTAACATCCTTCCTTCTCACCATCTCTTTCCCCTCGCCAGTCTCACCGGGTCAATTATTGATGATATTAATCACGTCTTTAAATTCCTCTTTTATTATTTCCTGTTTTTCTTCCGTTTCTTTTTTTGCGATCATTTAAAAAAAAATTTTTTCTTTTTTCTTCTTTTCGTTTTTACCAATCCGTTTTTAAATTTCATTTTTCTTTTCTTTCATGAATGTTAGGTTAACGCGGCCGGGTCGACATAAAAAATAAGAGTCTTTCCGCTTTTCATGATTCCGTGGTTTCTCCTCTTCGTTCAATTTCTTGGACTTCAATTTCTGTTTTATTTTCGTTTCGTTTTGACATTTTGTGGTTTGTTGTTTTCTCATAATTTATTATTCGTTTTTCTTTCTTTCTTTTTTTTCTTTTAATTTTGAAGCCTGTTTTTTTTTTTAAACATTTATACTTTGTTTTTTACTCTCTCTCTCTCTCTCTCTCTTTCTCTCTGTAACACACATATACAAATTATATTTTAAAAAACACATTGCAGTGTCTTTTGGGGCGTATCCGGGTTTCATCAAACTAGTCCCTCTGTTCATTGCAGACAAATTTGTCAGCCCTCTTTAGTTATCGAAAATTCCGAAAACGGGATTAAAATTAAGGAAACTTAGTTACTCCAAACAGACACTTTAATGCATAGTTTTAAAATTAAAATAATTTATATTATCTTTTGTAAAACCGGTGGCGTGGCCCCTAAACATGATTAAATACAGAACAGTTATTGCATGACATTTTTCCTCACATTATCATCCTTAAGAAGTCTTACAATAAAGACGAAACGTTGATGACTATATAAAAAAACTATCTCTTGATTTTTTTTCATTTCCCAGAATAGTTATACAACTATAAGTTTACATGAATATAAATGTCATCTAGTGGTCGCCATCAATTCACTGTTTTGATACCTCATTGCAATACAATAGCTTCTTTCCAAGAACCACAGGCTTGGGAAACTCTCTTCCTGCTGACTGTTTTCCTCCCATCTCTAATTTTGGTATTATCAAGACTAAGCTCAATAGGCATCTCTTGTATTTGCGATAATTATATTTGTCGTTAGCTCCTTACATCAAATTGTTTCATGCCTTGTCTGCAGCGATTTCCATACAAAAAAATAATAGTCAGTAAATGTGCAGTCAACAAAGTTTATACAAGTCGTGATTTTGGTAGGAACATGTTCCGTGAATAAGACACGAGGGCTAAGGATGTGTATCTCTCTCTCTCTCTCTCTATATATATATATATATATATATATATATATGTGTGTGTGTGTGTGTGTGTTAGTGTGAATATGCGTGTGTAAGTAGTATGCGTATGTGAGTATAGTACCAACGTGCATCTGTGTAAGTATGCGTAGGTTTACCTTATTCTGTTAGTGCGTGTGTAGATGTGTGCGAGGTAAGGGGGCTTGTACGCGAGTTTTGAAGTGTTCATTTCTTTTCGCCTCCCCAGCCAAAGGCCTCTAGGAAGTGGTAAGCGTACGTTCTTGTAGGCCCTTTCGAGGGGCGCCGACTTGAATCTGTCTTGCCTGTTTATTTCACCGTCTCTTATGAGGGTTTCTCAGTTCGCATCGGCTGGTTAATTTGACATAGGCTCGTTAGAGTTTTGTTTGGAGCGATATTCATTGGTTAAGGAATATTTTGTTACATTTCATTTTGAAAACTAACTTGCTTTTTGGAAGTGAAGATGAGGGCGTGTCCAAACGAACCGGGAAAAAGAAGGAGGTAGCTATTCAAGCCATTCGCTTTTGGGCGTTCGCTCAAATCGCATCTCTATCCACCACAAACCTACACTCGAACACTTTCTGGTATTTTCAACTAAATTGTGATATATGGTATATATATATATATATATATATATATATATATATATATTATATATATATATATATATATATAGTATGAACATATATTTATGTCAGGTTAGCCACACAGAAATGTATATATTTTATTCCAGGTAAAACTATAGTGTTAATTGCGTACATGTATGGTTAGCGATTGTTTTTATATCTAAGGTATGTTTACTCTAATTAACTAACAAATCAGATTCGTTAGTGTTATCATACTCTTTCTCAAGTTATTGATTTCTATCAGCCAATGGGTGTCAATCCCTTTGTTTGACATGGGTTTGGACGCTCTTCACTTTGAAGTGGGTAATATAAACGAAGGTGACCTTACTCTGACACGTGGTAATTAAAATAATGTATCTATTCTAAATTTGTGTATTTTAGATTTATTTTTTAGTTACGATGTTTGTATTTATTTTGTTTAATTTTCTTTATTTTATTAGTTATCCGAAGTTAAGAGACACCAAAGATACAATTACATTGTTTACCCATCTACTTCGTTGTTGTCTTAATATTTTGAAAGCTTTTGTAGTTCTGTCGATTTTCGTAGTTTCTTTTTCAGCGGCCATTAATTCTAATTCTTTATTCATCAACATTTTAAAGCGTTCGTTTGTCGTTTATTTCAAGGGACTTTTTTCTTTCTTTTAACATAGTTCACCCCAAACTAGGCAGGCCGCCACTGTAGACGTAAGGGGCTACTGAGAAAACAAAGGGTGAAGGTTGGGGGGGCGCAACCTAATTTGGGAGCTGCACAGCGAGATATCTGTTTACATTCGTTTTAAATTTCTGCACGTCAGTAACGTCAGGAAAGCAGGGTGCATGGAGGGAGTTCCAGAGTCCAGCAGCACGATCAAATAAGCCTTTGGAGTAGAAAGCTCTTCGGCATCTGGGTACCTCCACAGTGTATGGATGGGATTTGGCAGATTGTCGGGTTGGTCTAGTGAATCTACGTCGTTGGGGCACCAGAGCAGCAAGCTCATCAGAGCACACTCCATTGAAGTACTTGTAAAACAGGCACAAGGAAGCAACATAGCGACGATGGAGCTTGATGGATAGTGAAGGACATATCAAATTGGCGACTCTTTTTGGACCTTGTCTAAGAGGGAGAGACTTGTTTCCCTTCATAATTTTCACGTACTGTATTTTTAATTTTTATTTTTTTACGTTTTTTTAAGCCAATCCTAGGAATGACTATAAAAACGTTTCCTCTTTCCTGTATTCATTTCTTATTTCTTTCTATTTTTTTTACTATTTCTCGAATCTGGTATTCGCCATCTCTTAAAAAAAATAATTCGATTTAATTTCTTTATACTATTACATTAGTTTATTTTCATACTTTCGGCTTGGCTTTACTCGTTTCCTTTTATTTTTATTTAATTTTTTATTTATCTTCGTTTAATTTAAAGTTCTATTTTTATTTTCCTATTTTTCTTTACACTTGTTCTTTACTTTCTTTTTGTTTTCTTTCAATAGTTCATGTCTGTCCCGCCTTTTCCTTCAAACTATTTCCTTTCTCGTCTTTTCTTTTAAATTGCTCTGTTCATTTCTTACTTTCCTTTCAATTTTTCTTCTCTTTTCTTATCTCTTCATTTCAGTTATTCAAGTTTTCCTTTTTCTTTTGTTTTCTTTATTTCCTTTTTATTTCCTTTCAATATTTCTCAACTTTCTCGTTTATTCATTTCATTTTCCCCTTTCGTATCAATTTTTCTTTTCTTATTCTTTCTTTTCTTTCCAATTTCCTTTTATTTATTTTCTTTAAATGTTTCTTAACTTTCTCATTTATTCATTTCATTTTTTCCCCTTTCGTTTCAATTTTTATTTTCTTATTCTTTCTTTCCTTCCAATTTCCTTTTCTTTTTCCTTTCACTTTTCTTCCGCTATTTCTTCATCGCTTTTCATCGTACAATTTAGTCTATTTTGTCTTTTCTTTTTAATCTCCTTCTGGAATAACTGCTTTAAAATACATTTTCTTTTATGTCTTTGTCTTCTTTCTCACTTTCTTTTCACCATCCAATTATTGCATGGCACATAATCTTCAACTATCGAATCAATCTAAACTCCTCCTCCGGCGCTGCGATCGGTCTCAAAATCCCTAATAAAACCTTTGAACAAATAGTAATGCTAAACATTCCATCGCTAAATACGCCAAGGTAAAGAGAGACAAGATAAAAAAGAATTCCACTGAGGTTGCTGATTCACTGACCTCGGAGTGAACATGGTTATGTTTTTCAGCAACCAGAGCAACAATACTCGCCATAATAGAATGGCACTCAATAGAATGTATACCTCCGCCAACGCTCAGCAGTAAAGGTAAATTATTAAAGGAAAGAAAGCATCCATGAAAATATAATGAACTGCAAGAAGATAATGTCTTTAAATGTCTTCCTTGTACGATATTATTTCCCTTGACTATTGACTCTTTAGTCTCTAGAAAACTATTGAGCCAAAAATAAAAACTAATTTTTGCATGCTGTTCTGCACAAGTATTTTGGTATTTAGAATTAAAAAAAAATGGGGAAAATTAGGTTGGTAAAAAATGTTGGGCTACAATTAATTTATGCTCATTCACTTGTTTCTGTTTGTTCACTCAGGGTTGATTTGGGCATCTTTTATAGTGGTGCTCGAAGGTGGGGGAGGCAAAGGTAAGTGCAGAGCGAACTCATTAAAAAAAAAGCTTTATTGGAAATGGAAGATGGTGGTCGAGAAATTGGGAGAAGCCATATTTACGAAATATTAGAAGTCAAAGAAGTACAAGGAAACGATGTTACCAAAATATTCCTCTTTTTCTCTTTAACTAGTAATGAATACGTAATATAAATAATAAATGTCACTTTAACTCTTTCTATTTGACTGAAAAATTGTCGTCTTAAAACTATTTCAGCCTAATAAATTTTCATACGTTATAACACATCTATGATATTTAATATTTTACATAAATAATGTATTATGAACTACTTTATCTGATACGAGTATATAAATGGGCTTAGAGTAATTAATGCATCATAGAGTATAACAGGCCCTCCTGCGAATAGACAACTTATTTATATTTTCAATAATAGAATAAGCACACGTTAAATTTCAAATCAATATAACATTTAGAGCCACAGTTATTTTGATTACGCAACGGTTTACCATTGACTTGCTGAGAGTATTCAGTCTCTGAGATCCTTAAAAATAGCAATCATACAGTTAATAACAAAACAACTATAAAATTAAGAAAGAAGGAAACCTGTGATAAAGAAAGAGAAATACTTGATAAAGAGATGATATCTCCGAAATATTGTAATATTCACCGTTACAAAACTAATCTAGTGATCAATGAAATAAAACACGGTATATATCCGCATGGTTATAGCCTTCTATCAATGTTCTATATGATTTTTTTATCCCCTCCCTCTGTCTCTCTCATATATATATATATATATATATATATATATATATATATATATATATATATATATATATATATATATGTATATATATATATAGGGTGTGTGAGTTAAAGTGGATAATTTCGGTAAGAAATCCGAGTATGAGAGCTCAGTGTAAAAAACAGAGCAACAATAAAATATAGAACGAAAACATTCACATACACATCGTATATATATATATATGTATATATATATATATAAATATATATATATATATATATATATATATATATATATATATATATATATATATATATATAAAATTGCGATATAAAATGTATCAACCCTCATTGATGAGACCGATTAAAAATACATTGACTTTATTGTAAACAAGATTTAATACGGTTCACATTTTATATATTACATTTATGTTTTCACTACTGATTTATTATTAGATGAGGCATGTTTTCGGGATATATTGTAAGAAACTATAAATATAAGCTTTATATTCATGCATAAATGAGTACTTAAAGAGATCTTCATAGCATAAATACATATTAGTCAAGTTCTCTTTGTCCAACAGTATTGATTTAGGCCACCCTGTTCTACTGCGGATATCCTAACGTATATACTGCACCATCTATGTTAAGTGAAAATAGGGCGGCAACACTTGATATCGCCAAGGGTTTTGACAAAATTTGGCATGAAGGTCTTCTGAAAAGAAAGTAACCTGTAGGGTATTATTGGACGAATATTTTATATAAAGAGATCTTTTTTATGTAAAAGAGAGATTCAACTAGTTCTTAATAGTCGTATTGCCATATTGGTTCTGTCGCTGAATGTTGCTTTGACTTAACCAACGGCTTAGGCCTCACGGCCATGTGTCACTATGAGGTGCTCAGTTCAATCCTGGGCAAAGGCAGTGAAAGTAACATTCAGTAACAGCAGCAGTAGCAGCAGCAGAACTGAAAGCAACGGATAATTTACGAGTGTGTCCCAGAGCCAAACAATGGAATAAATAAAGGGATTGCGTTCGATAGTCATGACAATCGGTTCCAGGGTTCGATACATGACACCTAATGAAGGCGGGAGGGCAGAACGTTCTAAACGTTGTGAGCATGGCAGCCAAGATGAGGAAGTCACTCTGAACACTAACAAACGACTTTATATATAAATATTAGAATATTAATTCAAAGTTTAATTAATTTCCGAATCGTTTAATAAATCAATTTGTTAATCAGTGATCTGGTGTTTAGAGCACTCTCTTTTGGTTTGGCAGAGTAAAAAATGGACACTTTGCAATCTAGTGGAGATGATATCTTTCATTCTCTGTAGCTCCTTTCTCACAGAAGAGACGTTGCTAGTCTTTCTCTATTCTTTTCATATTTCCATGGTATGTGCTCCATTGAGTTTCAAGTTCTGGCCTCCCCACGGAAACCTTCTCAGCAAGGATTCGTCTTCTATCAACACAGCGAAACACTCTCCTTGTTCCTCTGATTGATTGATTGTTTGATTTTAGGGGTAAAATCAAACGAAACTGCCGTAAACAAAGTGTCTTTCCCACTTGTGAAACACATTACCACGATATGTTTCCATACAGACTAAAACGATGTCGTGTTCAAGTCTAATGTAAACAAATATCTGGCATGTTGTCCTTTGAATTAATCATAATTATCAATTCTTTTATAGTACTGTTCCATCATCTAATTGAAAATTCCACAAACCCTTACCCTCGAGTTGCTTTTGGCATTGGTAGGTGGTGAACGATTATAATATAAAACAATAACCGGAGTCTTTAATCTCGAGTTTAAAAACGTCTAACTTTCTCTTCCAATTACCAAACTTAGAAAGATCAATTCCCAGCTTAGGTTTCAACAAAGTTTGAATTAGTTATGCATGGATTCCAATTTAAGTATATTTGTGTAGAAAAATCTGTGTTTTTTATGGTGCATCCTGGCCCTTTTTCTCTGGCATTTCTCTGATATGAGTATTAATGTCAACTACGAAAGTACTTGTCCAATACGATAGTATAATGTTTGTTTCCATACACAAGCTCAGGATATTTCTGTACAATGTTTAAACAAAACAAAACAAAAACTTCAAACTGATTTTGTCAATAATTTATACGTGTTTATGTTTTAATAATTAAGATGTTAAATTAAAAAGTTGGTTATATTTGCTTACAATCAACATAGCGAATCCTATTTCAATCGATATTTTCGCCGTACGATTTTCAATCAGTAGAAAGTATGTCTCTAACAGACAGACACACACAGAGAGAGAGAGAGAGAGAGAGAGAGAGAGAGAGAGAGAGAGTCATCTGAATTTGAGCTGTCAAATCGGGAAACTAAAACTGACATCAACTGTTTACATATAACATTTACATTTTAAAGTAATTACATTTTTATTTTGGAAATAACTCATTTCCCATTAAAACAAACATAGGATTAAAAACATTAAATCAAACAAAGTATTTTAAATAAAGACACAGGATGTATTTCTAATGAAAAATATACTCTCTGTGATACAACTTTGGTTTGAGGAGTACCTCGGTGTCGTATTCCTGGTGACTCGGGATATAATCCGGTGCCTCAAGGATCGCATGCATTCCGTCTAGTTACTCTTTAAATAGTTATGCGCTAACGCTATGTCTAAAGATCTACAAACCCAAAGTATTGACGCCACTCGTCTGGACCTTGGGTAAGTGTCTGGTCGGCATTTCTTCTCTGCTTTTGCCCAAGAAAATATTGTTTTACTTCAAGGACTGGCCCTGTCATTGCCATCTGTCCGACAGGCCGTGAATCGGAAGGCTGAAAAGGTGGCTGCATATAAGATTGTTGAATACATTTTTGTCTTTAAAAATACATGAATTACTATATTAGTAACTATCGCTGTTGGTTCATTAAATTCATCTTGAACTAACCTGTTCGCTCGAGACTAATTCCGTGAAACTCAGATAAATCAGTCATTCAATAACCTACCAACAACCCATAAGCAAGTCGCGATGAGTTCAGCTTAACTGTTTGAAAGATTACCGATCAAAGCTGACAATTCGACACGAGCCAACTGTCTCTGGATTAAGATGTGAGCTTTTAACCTCACGAACTCATCGACTTTTTCGAGGCATTTCAAATAAGACTGGCTGACACATCATAGTGTCGCATCTCAAATATATTACCTCATATTCTCGAAGACATTATATGAATGCGAAATATTTAGAAACATTATTTCATTTTAATATTTATACTGCGATCACGACGTACACGTTTATGGTAACCGAAATGTCATTGATACTTAATCATATCCAATGTTTAATTCATATATATATATATATATATATATATATATATATATATATATATATATATATATATATATATATATATATAAAGAAATGGTAATTAATAGTGTAAATTGGGTATGCAATTTATATAATGATTAAACAAACAGATTTTGATAAATAATACCCCAGTATTATTTATTTAAAATTTATTAGTTTTGTTATATATTGCTTAGATTCTTCGGGGTTCATATAACGACGATGATATGGTCTAATCCTCTGCTTTAGGCGGAAATAGCTGGAGAAACTTCCGGGCTTTATGTCTGGCCTGATCTTTGTTAACTAGCAATTATTAACAAATAGTATTTTTTACCAAAAACATATTTTTGTTATTATCTTAGGTGCATTATTCGGGCAGAGATAGATAGATAGATAGATAGATAGATAGATAGATAGATAGATAACGAAAAAGGAACAGAGAGAGAGAGAGAGAGAGAAAGTGACAGAGAAAGACAAAATGGGCCACTGGTTATATTCTGCTTACATCACATGTGTTTTTTGTTGCTTCGATTCTAGACAAATTCTCATGAGCCCAGCATGCTAATTGATAACTCTCCGTTTTGCCTTCCGTTTACATTTTGCCATGGCTGTAAATCTTGAACGTTTGAACTCAATGATGTCTTGCATCTTGTTTTTCTGTGTTTCAAGGTCTTTTTAATATAAATAATTTTACTTCTGCTCATATTATCACTGTTGGAACAGTTAGAATCTTATGGCTTCCAGGACTAAAATTTATCTGATGTTTTACGCATTCATTTCTATTTTATTTGAACATCTAATGATATATATAGTATTCAACTGACCAGAATGGTTTCAGCTAAGCTTGACTAACTTCAGCTGGAAGTACACGTGTGATGGAAGGCGCTATCTTCCATGTAACACAAATAAAGGCGTTGTTTTTCACGCAGTTCCTTACACAGGTATCTGGTTTACTTGTGTCTAGAAAACCTTAGAATGACAAAACTATGGAACATCATGCAAACCAATACAGAGTTACTCATTCATGAGAATTTGTTATTCGTATTTCATACACAAACATATCTACTATAAAATGAGCTCATATACAAGAAGATTATCTCTTACTAGCAAGACTCTTGTCCCGGCGTTGCCCATGGAAAATCAAAAATAATTATTTAACTTAAAAAAATGAAATATTAGAGTATTAAGCAACCCATCTGAGTCATTTGTATGTTTTTTATGTTTAGTAAGCCTTTTTGTAAATATAAAAAAGTGTGCGTGTCCCCTGTCTGATCATGGTTACCGCAGTCCCTGGTCCTGTCGGACCCCAGCCCTTTCGTGTAAGTTTAGCCTCTTGGCTCGTCGATTAAATAAGTACTCCAGCAATTGAAATCCTCCAATACGCCCAATCCTCACATTACTTTTTTTTTGTATACAGCCTATCTCAAATTGCAGTTATGTTGGAAGGGCACCACCCATTCTCCAAACACCATTCCCCGTTTTCTTTTTTCTTCCTCTTAGATACAACTCCCATTTAGAGATTGATTTGTTTGTTTTCGCTTGTGAACAAATCGCAAAAAAGTGGGCGGTCTATTATTTAGAAACGCTTGGCAGAGAGAGAGAGAGAGAGAGAGAGAGAGAGAGAGAGAGAGAGAGGGAGAGAGAGGGTGGCAGACAGACAGACAGACAGATGGAGACAGAGACAGAGACACAGAGAGAGAGAGACAGAGAGAGAGGTACACAAACAGAAAGAGTGGGATGTGGCAATCGTAGCATAGAGAGTATTATAAAAATATAGCAAGTCAGCTACACATGTACTCTATATAACAACGACATAATACGTTTTGCCGTAAGTTTAAACCCGATAAGAAGAGGACAGAAGGTAGGAGAGAGAGAATGTGAGAGAGACAGATGGAGAAAGGGAGATGTGGTAAATGTGCATCTGTGTATATGTATTTGTACAGGTCTGTAGGTGTATGTATGTGGATGCATATATATGTATGTATATATGTATGTATAAAATATGTATGTATGAAACGTAGGTTTAATATTTCTGGAACACTTTCTTCTATATTTGCTTGCTTGACATTCATAATATCCTGGATTTACAATTTTGGGGACATGTTCCATTTTTTCATCGATGTAGATTTACTTTTCTAAAAAAATGTTTGTGTATTTTTGTATTTTTATATATTTTTTAATATTTTCAAATCGGTGCTAACAGTAATATAATTTTTTTTCTGATTTATCCCGATGATCTCCTCTGATTATAAACGCTTGCATATTTGAAAATCCATGGGTTAAGGAAAAGAAAAACAAGTTTATTGGTACATTACTTGTTTAAATTATTTAATGATTCTATAAATATTAGTCTTTGTCTCATTTTCATGATTCATTTGATTATATATATATATATATAAGGAAAAAAATAAACATAATATATACATATATATATATATATATATATATATATATATATAAGGAAAAAAATAAACATAATATATATCTTGAAAATAGAACCTATCATGAAAAAGATGTAATGCTCAATATACAGGATAGAGCAATTATATAGGCAAGTTAAAGGATGAGAATTAAAGTAGTAAATAAATAAAAAATCTATTACATTTTCAGTTGTTCATAACAAGCGATTTATTTATCAAGCCGCCGATATAACTGTAAACATTATCACTGTTTATTTAGCTATCCAGTGATAGCCGAATTGTTCTGGGTGTCGGGATTTGAGTTGTAAAATACTCGTAGCACGGGGTTTCGAATCACGCGACCCGTAGTGATTAGTTATATCTCTATGCTGATGAGTACCGATCAAAAAGGACGAAACGTATACGTACATAGATAATAAGCAAATAAAAATGTTTATTATATATATATATACGTATATATATATATATTTATATATATATGTATATATAAATATATATATAAGTATATAAATAAAATATGAAACTAAAAGTATACTTTCAGTAGATATAACCTATAGTGAAATGGTTTAAGCTCAATATACGAGATAGAGCAATTATAAATATAAATGAAAGAAGAGAAATAAACAACTTATCCATCTATGTAATTCCTCTGATCATAAGATTTTAATCTTTGAAAAGCCTTGGATTAAGGAGAGAATAATAAACATGTTTTTACCGAGTACACCTTGCATTGAACAATCGAAGTTGAAATAGATTTGTCATTCGTACATGTTTATCCCTCTTCTGTCATTTATATATATATATATATATATATATATATATATATATATATATATATACATGAAGTTCGGCATGTTTCAAAATGTATTCTCATTATATGTGTATGAGTGATAAGGGTGTCAAAACAGAAACAGGCCAGTACTTAAGCAAGTAATAATTACTTTTAAAGTTATTTACGGAGTTCGATTCTTTATTTTTTAAAGTATTTTTTTAATTATTGTTTGTTGTTATCATCAAAACACTTGGGGTAAACTAATTCTCTGATTTGACCCTTACACTCCAATTCGCCAGCACACACCGTCATTGCTTTCGTTTGTAGAAAGAAAGAAAAAAAAGAAAGAACAACATTTTCCTTCAATTCAGCTTCATTTTCCATTTAAACTCATTTCGTTTATTTTATCTCTATTTCTCCCATTATTCTGTCTGTTCTCACAAGAACGAATTCTATTATTTATTTGTTTTCGTTTCGTAATTTTATCTAGAATTTCTTTTTATCAGTTCTCTGCTGTTTATAACTTTTGTATTCTCATTCTTCCATCCATTTTTATTTTTGAAATCCATTCCCATCTACTTATCTACAATTCCCCAGACAACTTCACAAGAAAGAAAGACAAAACAAAACGTATAACAAATGAAGACAAATAAGACGAAAAACCATTTTCCTGTTGTACTTGTCGTGATTTCTCGCTCGTTAACTTGTGACAATGTCGTCTATGAGCGGAAGTTAATTCCAAACGGTTGCATTGGGTTTGACTTTTATCTCGTAGGAAATAACTGGCGGCATTTCACAGCTGATAAGCTCAATGAAGACACTAAATAATAACCGAACAAAAAACAATAGTGACAAAAAGTTTAGAAAGAAAATAATGGTGTACATAAAAAGATAATAACAAAAAAAAACAACAATAAGAAATAAGCAAAGTTAATAACGGTTTTCAAAGCCAAATACATACATATGTACACACGTGTACACACCTAAAAATTAAAAGTGTTTCAATAAACCGATAGTGCTAACATAAAACGAAAATAATTTATAGTAAAATTATTTCTAAACTTACAATCCTTGAAATACAGAAACATCCGTCTCAGAATGGGTAAAATTAATTCCCCTAACAAAACAGTTCTACACTAATTATATGTTACTTTACGAAGATTAAAATAAAATAAAATGCTACACAACCTTATGCCTAGAATCCTTGCTCCTTTTTTTACTAACATCCATTACATGATAGTGATTCTAGAAAATGTCTAAAACTTGAGGCATAAGCTTCATGGCTCTTAAGAAGGAATTTAAATTCAGGGAATATTCCTTAATTAGGGTTAATTAGCGATGTATCAAATCCAATGCTAATTGTAAATATTTTAATTTTAAAATGGGAGGTTGTGCCCATATTATGCCTCCCTAAATCCCTTTAAAAATTTAAGGAATATTAATTAAACAATGTTTAATATATATATATATATATATATATATATATATATATATATATATATATATATATATAGTCTCGGAAATTTCTCAACCATTAAAACTATATTAAAAAAAAAACTTATAGTCCCAAGTCTTTCAGTAGAAAATCACTCATGTAAGTCAATTTATTTTTTACAGTTATTATATTAGTTTGTTTCTAACACTATTTTAAGGGATCATCAGTTGTTTACCATTAAAAACTGTTTCGGGAATTTAATATATATATACATATATATATATATATATATATATATATATATAATTACTATTTCATGTATCCACTTAAAAGTTTATAAGGAGATATAATTTTTTATGCATCAATTTTCAGTGTTTACTTCAACAGTGCTCGATAGTAAGTAGAGATAGGTAGTAAGCTATTAAAATATATTTATGGCAATAAAGCTACACAGATGGTCATGCGTTTCATCCCCGGGGGGAATCTTCAGGCTAAAATGCATTTTAGCCTAAAGATTTCCCCGGGGATGAAACGCGGGAGCCTCTGTGTAGCTTAATTGCCATATATATATATATATATATATATATATATATATATAAATGCAACAATGTAAGTACCGCCGTTTGGATACTCTCGATAGCCTGCTTCTATGGCCGCTGCCTTTGCCATTAAGATGTTAATTTACTCTCCTATTCACAGGCAATGAGTGGTAGGCACATCGGTACGTGCTTTGACTACTGAGTTAAATATGACTTTCGTATTGGGGTTCGAGCCGTCTGACAGTTAGTTATTGTCTCTTACTATACTGATGATTTCAGGTTTCGCATGAATCAAATGTGTATATAGGTTTATTTGATAAAGATTATATATATATATATATATATTTAAAAAAAATCAGAGATATCTCACGAAGGGCTTTCATTCTTCCTTGTCTTCTTTGCATAAAACTAAATTAAACTAAATATATCCTACATAACACCTAGTAACTGTATTGCAGAATTTATAATGATCGGTTAATTAATGTTGACTACTTTAACAAAAAAATACGTTAATAATTTTAACATTTAATTAATATTTGTTTAAGATCAGATTTCTTTATGTTTTTTATTCTTCGTTAATATACATATTTTATTAATTTTATACGTATCAAAATGTAATCTATGAACACGTGTTTCTGGCTCACAGCTGACATCAGCAAGGCTAACTTACACACCGATCGAACCTTCGATATTGATATATATAGCCCAGCGTTTTACTATTGGACTGCGACGCCCTGCCTAGAAATATGTACGGTTTTTATAACCTAAATATTTAATGTATTTTTATGTAATTGTTTTTATTGGTGATTGCAGCCTTCGTTGTTATTTTTTGCTGACTACTATTTCGATTATTTCACTTCTTAGGGATTAAGATGCAGAAAATTGCATTATGATTATATATATATATATATATATATATATATATATATATATAATTTGTTGCTAACAAGAAATAAGAGTAAGGCTTTAATGATTTTTCTTTCTGTCTACATAAGGAAGATCCGTGGATTTTAATGTACAAGGTGGCCCAAAAGTAAGTTTACACTTATTAAACTATTTTTTTATATGGTTGAAGTTTTTCGAATAACCTAGTTAAAAAACTTCAAATATTAAATGATAACTGTAAACCTACTTTTGGGCCACCCTGTATATCGGTTCCAATACTTTTAAGTGGTAAGTCGAGCTGGATATACTCCAATCCTCTATATATTGATTTCTTCATATTTCAACATTAATTGTCTTTATTAACATCTGTCGGTCAACATATTGTCTGATGAAGACGTCTTACTCTCCAAAGTTTATTTTCTGCCCATAACATTGCCTTCGTCCCGCGAAGACAGATAGTTTCGCTTTATCTTTTTAATCATGTCAGCGATGCCGGACCTTCTAATATCTCCACGTATTACGAATTTTCGATATTCTTCGTGCCTTACTTTCAATGTGCAACATGCCTCATCACGATTTCAGAAAGTTAGGTCGCTCCTGTATTGTGACCTTGTGTCATATGGATTACATATCCTCTGAATTTCTCCAGACGAAGCCTTCGTATATGGTAAGAAACGTGCGGGGAGTTTTCGGGTATTCTACGATATCAAATCCGATCACTATATTGGTGGTTTTCACACAGAAAATTTTGATTTCAATCAGATTATCGATTGAGGTACAGGTGCCTTACTCCAGTGAGAAAACTCAAATCATATCTCGTGCCACAGTTAGTCCCATTAGATTCAATTGTCGAAGTTCAGAATGTCAACCATTGAGCCACTTCCTGGTTTATATAAACACCCCACTCACAGGTAGGTCCACATTCCGTCGACTTCTTAAAAAATAAATAACGCTACCATTGATTCAAACCGAACTGTGTGCTCATATCATATACGGAGTGAGTACATACGACCAGAAATCTCTAGGACCTATCCAGTCTTCCCGTATTCTGGCACTAACTTTCCCATCATCTATTTTTTCGGCTACGCAAACATAAATGATGTACGAAACAACTTTACTTAGTAAACGTAAACAGGTAATAAAGAATAGTTTATCTTACTCGATATATAGTTATGGTATATGTATATATTTATATATTTTATGTATATGATAATCCCTAAACTAATGAACAGATCATTATAGAATTTTAGAATTGATATCATAGGTAATATGACAATTAAGATGAGCACATTATTATTTTTGTAAATGTTAACATTACGAGGTGCAGGTATATAACATTAGGTGTGCGTATTCACGTAACTGCGTGGTACACACAAAAACATTTCAACTTCGTCGTCGATAGAACAGGACGAATTTCAACTTGACTCGATAGAAATGTCTCAGTCAGTGAAGAAAAAAGAGAGAAAAAAGAAGAAATATGCTTATACTTCTGACAAGGGTATATATTACCGAAAGTACTCAAGTTTAAATAAATAATTCATTGAAAAAAACCCAAATATCTGCGTTGTTCAGGTTTCAAAATATTTTTTAAAAATATATTCTCCTTATTATTGCAAATTTCATCAACGTGTCAATGTGTGATTTTACAATATATATATATATATATATATATATATATATATATATATATATATATATATTGTAAAATCACACACACACATATATATATATATATATATATATATATATATATTAAATATTTTTGAAAATCTACAATCGTGCAATATTTTTATAAATGAAAAATTCATTTATTTAAAAAAAAAATTATCGCGAATTTTCGTTGTAAAATACAACTTTGTCAAGCGAGACTGTCCTATAGTTTTTTTCCTTTTCTTCCTCCTCATGTTGATGGTGGTATTAATCCCGAGGGGTCGAAAATACGTCGAGTTCTTTAAGACGTTAGAAGTTTAGTCTGGTCGATGTCATGCGCAGATTGGCGCTATTTTTAAAAGTAAGGAAGTTAACATCTTTGAAGCATGGATTAGAATTTATTAAATATGTTTGAAAATCAACAATCATGCAATATTTTTATAAATGAAAAATTCATTTATTTAAATTTTTTATCGCGAATTTTCGTCGTAAAATACAACCTTGTCAAGCTAGACTGTCCTATAGTTTTTATTTTTTCCATTTCTTCCTCCTGATTTTGAAGGTGGTATTAATCCCGAGAGGTCAAACATACGTCGAGTTCTATCAGTTCGTTACTTTAAAAAATAGCGCCAATCTGCGCATGACACCGACCAGACTAAACTTCATACGTCTTAAAGAACTCGACGGATTTTCGACCCCTCGGGATTAATACCACCATCAAAATGAGGAGGAAGAAAAGGAAAAAAAGACTATAGGACAGTCTCGCTTGACAAGGTTGTATTTTACAACGAAAATTCGCGATAAAAATTTAAATAAATGAATTTTTCATTTATAAAAATATTGCACGATTGTTGATTTTCAAAAATATTTAATACATTCTAATCCGTGCTTCAAAGATGTTAACTTCCTTACTTTAAAAAATAGCGCCAATCTGCGCATGACATCGACCAGACTAAACTTCTAACGTCTTAAAGAACTCGACGTATTTTCAACCCCTCGGGATTAATACCAGCATCAAAATAAGGAGGAAGAAAAGGAAAAAAAACTATAGGACAGTCTCGCTTGACAAGGTTGTATTTTACAACGAAAATTCTCGATAAAATTTTTTTTTTAAATAACTGAATTGTTCATTTATAAAAATATTGCACGATTGTTGATTTAAAAAAAAAATTTAATACATTCTAATCCGTGCTCCAAACATGTTAACTTCCTTACTTTATATATATATATATATATATATATATATATATATATATATATATATATATATATATATATATATAAATATATATTCTTAAACTAATGAACAAATAATTATGAATTTTAGAATTGATATTCTAGGTAATATGGCAATTAAGATGAGCACATTATTATTCTTGTGAACTTTAAGATTTCGAGGGTGAAGGTATATAAATTTAGGTATGCGTATATATATATATATATAAATATATATATATACATATATATAGATATATATATATATATATATATATATATATACATATATATATATACATATATATACATATATATATAAACATATATATACATATATATTTACATATATATATATAAATATTTATATATATATATATATATATATATATATATATATATATATATATATATATACAAAAGCTGAAGAGAGTCGATGGCTAAGTGATTCTGCGCTTGAAACCGACGGTACGAATGTTGTACTAATTTTTTTCTACCCAAATAAATAAATATATATATTCGTTGTGACCTATTTGATTTCGTTTGGCTGTTTACACATTTTATTTCATTCTTTTACATTTCTCCCGGCCAACACCGGGCGACGGGTACAGGCTAGTATAAAAATAAAACACAACATTTCTTGGGTAATTAGAACATTAAACTGAAACAGGTTAATTTGTAATTAAAAGCTTAATTTTAAATTAAAAAATGTTGAACTAAAATTACAGAACTTGATATCAAATGGATATAGATCAACTTTAAATTGAAAAAGTTTTAACTGCAAATCTGAAAGCTCAACTCCAAATTTTAAAAGTTAGTTTTAAATAAAAAGTCTCGACTTTAAATTAAAATGGTTTCATTTCAAACTAACAAAGCTCCTGACTCAAAATGTAAGCACGCTATTATTCAGGGCATGCTCAATTTTAGTGTTCCACCCCCTCATCCTTACCTAAGGCGTATATGGAAATACAATCAAGTAAACATTGATAGTTTGAGGGAGCAATTATCTTCTATTGATTGGTGTTCTGAATTTCTGGTCCGTTCTGTAGAGGAATGTGTCAACTTCTTCACATCAAAAATCCTTTCTATCATGAATTTAAATATTCCCAATTCTACCGTTACGGTAAACGAAAATGACGCTCCATGGATGTCGGTGGAAATAAAACAGTTAATAAAACGTAAGCATAGAATTTTCCAAAGGTATAAGAAAAATAAATCAGCAGTTACACATGCAACACTTAAAGACCTGCAAAATTCTATTAAAATCAAAATTGATGAAGCAAAAAAATCGTGTGTACAAAAACTAGTTAATAATCTCAATGACACAAATGCTAGTGAGAAAATATTCTGGTCTGCTTACAATAAGTTTTTGAACAAAAAAAAGACAACTAACATTCCTCCGAATGAGGACAACGATTCCTACATATCCTACTTCGAAAAGAAAGCAGAGCTTTTCAATGATTATTTTTCCAATCTATGTTCTCTCCCAAGCGATGATGAAATAGTACCGGAAGTTCCTTCTGCCACAAATAGTAGACTAAACCACTTTACTGTAAATGTAAATTCCATACTTTGTGAAAGTAATAAACTAAAAATAAAAAAGGCCAGTGGACCTGACGAAATTCAAACTCATATGATTAAACTTTTGCCTGATGAAATGGCTAATATATTAAACCACCTTTTTAACAAAATTCTTCAAGCAGACAAATTTCCTGATGCGTGGAAAATGACCAACGTTCAACCTGTTCACCAAAAACGAAGTCGTCAACTAATAAGAAATTACCGTCCTATTTCTCTTCTGCAAATATGCAGCAAAATATTTGAAAAACTTATCTTTGACCAAATGTATCAATTTTTAATTGCTAATCAACTCATTTCATCACACCAATTAGGTTTAAAGCCAGGCGATTCCACTATTTACCAACTCCTGTCCATTGTTGATTCAATCTACAAATCTTTTGAAGATTTTTGTGAAACTCATGCCCTATTCTTGGACCTATCTAAAGCCTTTGACAAGGTTTGGCATGCCATGTTAAAGAAAAAAATTATAGCAAATGGAATAAGAGGAAAATCATACAATCTTTTGGATAGTTTCCTCAATAACAGAAAGCAGCGTGTTGTTCTCAATGGTGTCTCATCAGTTTGGCAAAACATAAGTTCAGGAGTTCCACAAGGATCGGTTCTAGGCTCTCTTTTATTTCTTATTTTCATAAATGACCTTGCTGAAGGCATCTCATCAAATATACGACTCTTTGCCGACGATGTCGCGCTATTTGCAAAAGTTTCTGATCCGAATGCAACATATCAAGTGCTAATTAAAGACCTGGCCAAAATATCAGAATGGACATTAAAGTGGAAAATGCAATTTAACCCTGACCCTATAAAGCCTGCCACAGAGGTCATCTTCTTTCAAAAACAAAATAAACCTACTCACCCCCAAATTGTCTTCAACGGTGTCCCAGTTAACAGAGACAAGCTAGTTAAGCATCTAGGAATGGTCCTGGACAACAAACTTAATTTTCGCAAACATATTGTTGAAAAGATCGGTGTGGCTAATAAGGGTATTAGCCTGTTGAAATTTTTGTCAAGATTTGTCAATAGGGAATCTTTGGGTACGTTATATAAACTGCATGTCAGACCTCATCTCGACTATGGAGATATAATTTACCACGACCAGCACAACGAATCCTCAGGTTTGTTGGAATCGGTTCAATATAACGCTGCGCTAGTGGTATCCGGATGTTGGAAAGGAACACACAAACTTAAGTTGTATTCTGAGTTAGGATGGGAATCACTTTATAATAGATGACATTGTCGTAGACTTTGCCTCTTTTATAAAATTCTGTATGGTATTGCTCCTTCTTATTTAAACTACGTCCACCAACATTTGCGAACTTCCTCAACACAACCGTATTCTAAGTCCTTTTATCCATACTGCATTTCACATTGGTTTGCTCTTCCAAATTTTATACGTAGCATAGGGAGCTTCCCACTTTTCAAAAAGCATATTTTTCATCTCTATGGGCCTAACTTACCACGTTTCCGACAATACAGGCCTTAAGCTCCTTACCCGCCTGCGATGCGATTTTATCGACTTACGTGACCATCGTTTTAAACATCACTTTAACTGCACATCCCAACTTTGTTCATGTGGAATTGAGAATGAAACCACAACGCACTTCATTATAAAATGCTGGAACCATTTACAAGCACGCCACTTATTGTTTGTTAATATGTTTAATATAGCTAATGTGGACAACACCCAACTCAACGATACCGAGCTAACCTCAACATTACTTTACGGAGACCCTAAATTTAGCCACGCCCAAAACCATAATATTTTATTTGGAGCAATATCTGTTTTTAAATAAAACAGAGCGCTTTAAATATATTTAAGCCTCATTTGGCTAAGATCAAAGTGTAGTATCTGTTCCGATTGATACTGCACCCCATAGACTGGTATTGTCTTGGCCGGTCTATGGGTCTGTCCTGTGCAGTTATTGGGGGTCAACCCTCCCAGGCTTCGCCTCCGCTCTTTGCGGAGGAGTAAGTTTATTGCTTACTACCTGAGGCGCCCTTACCGGGGAATGCCGATGGGGCTGTACAAGCAATTTTTAAACCCCATTTTCTCGACCCGACCTTGGGTCACATCTTACTTGTGGGAGTAAGATAAAAACTGGCCTTGTGCCTAACTCCTGGAGAGGAGTAAATCAATACTCTAATGCTAAAAACTGATCCAGTTTCACCCTTTCACTCCCTCAACTCTCATGTCGCAGTGGCCAGCCTCTCTCTCTCTCTCTCTCTCACATCCATTTTCCCTCTTGACATGCACTTTGTCGTACACATCTTTTTACCCAAACATTTGTCATTCTTTTTTTTTCTTTTTTTCTTTTCTTAATAATTTTTTTCTCTCTCAACATTTCCCTAGTGGCTTGTGGTAGCAGAACTGGACCAGGTGATATAGTTCTTTCCAGTCCTGCTTTTTGTTTTTCTTTAATATGATGTATTTTCTTGTTGTTTCTATTTTGATCTAACCACTTTCTTTTCTTTTGGCATTGTAAATATCTATGATTAATAATAAAAAAAAGAAAAAAGAAGCTCAATTTGAAAATAAAAAAGAAATTTACAAAAGAGTAACGTACAAGTCAAATGCTCAGCTTCAAATTTAAATAGATCAACATCAATATACTATGTTCCTCTTCAAATAAAAAATGCAAAACTCCAAATAAAAAAAGCTGAATTTCATATGTAAAAAAAATGAATTAGAAGTAGCAAAAGCACATTTACAAGTTAAAATACTTTTAGTCGCAATGCATAATTTTAATTTGATATTCAACTATTTTAATTTGAAGTTAAAAAGCTGTAATAAACATTCAAATTTGAAAGTTATGTTTTATTTCTAATTTTAATTAACAGTTTTTCATTTCTGTTTAATATTTGAATATTTGAATCAAAACATTTAAATAAATTCAGCTGATAAGTTTTGCAGAAGAAAGTTAATAACTCCGAAATAATTGTAAAAGTGTTATTATACTACAGCATTGCTTGGATTGATTTACTGATATATTTAAATTTCTGTAACAGGTGACAACATAAGCTGAAGAGAGTCGGATAGTTAAGTCCTTCTGAGCTTGAAACCGACGGTACTAATGTTGTACTAACCTTTCTGTACCAAAAAATAAATAAATGAATATATATATATATATATATAGTCTAAAGAAGATTTGAGTCATTTTAAACAAAAGAGAGAAAAAAAAGTAAAATGCAGTTTAAATTCCCAGAGAAACTAACTAATTCCAAGATATTGCAGACTTAACATTCGTTGAAATATTCATGAATAAATAATAAAAATAAGTAAATAAAATAAAAATGGGGTTAAGTATCTAACAGTGAAACAAAAACAGGAGACCTTAAGCGTCTAATATTAACACGGGGATCATCAGCTGTTTACCATGTAACTGTTTCGGAGATTTAAAAACAGGGCAGTTATAATATTCATGACTCTCCAATGGTACTGATTAAACTACAATTTCCCCAATAATCAAGTGTCGAAATAATTCAGCTTAAAATTTCACTAATATATACATAAATAAATAATAATAATAATAATAATAAATAGTAATAATATATTACACGTAAGACTACCGTGTGATATGGTAATTTACATATCAAATAATATTAATTATAACAATAATAATAACAATAATAATAATAATAATAATAATAATAATAATAATAATAATAATAATAATAATAATAATACTATCTAAACACTACACCCAAGAACCATTCTGCAATATGGTAGCTAGCAATAAAATTATATAGGAATTAAAATTGCATTAAAGAAATAAAGAAAGAAATAAAAAATAAAAAATAAAGCTTAAGTATTTTAGGTACAAGAAAGGTAAGTAGATAAGAGGAAGGAAACCTAGCCATACAGATCTAAATACCCAATATATAGTCTAAATAAGCTTTGAGTCATATATGAGATGATATATATCTGTACATTTTCATATTAATAATTATGTGAACATGTATGTATATATATATATATATATATATATATATATTCGTTATATTTCTTGATATTAACTGTTATTATGAGGATATAGATTTGAATAAAAGGTGCAGAAAGAGGAAGATGAACAAATGAGAATACATTTTAAATTAAGAGAAGAAGAAATAAATGAGCATCCGTTTCTTTTTAACAATTCAAATACGTTGTTCATAAAGAAAATATTTGTTTTTGAACGTTCGTTGTTACGCGCGTTTCAGTGAACGTTTATGCTGATCTAAGCTTAAACGCGAGATATCTATTGTTGCTATCTGTTTCAAACGTCTTCTCATTAACGGTTCACAGTTGTTAGTCTCAGATGAAAGTTTGTTTGCGGCTGCCATCAAAGGAGATTGTGATTTTACCAGAGGGCGAGAAAGCAGGGTGCTGTTATAGACTTAATGAGAATGGGTCCCTCGTGTATACTTTAAAAGACACACACAGTAGGAATCCATGCACTCACATAACCATGAACAATAATGCACATACATGGATATTTAAACGTATATACACACAAATTTAAAGTGTTCAGCAAATTGATTACAAAACAAAAATATGAAGTTAAAATGTATAGTGAATGTTAGTGAGGAGCATCTGAGACATTGCATGCTCTATGAATTCAAAAAAAGGAAACTCAGCTGCAGAAGCTACTAGGAATATTGGAACTGTTTATGGGATAAATGTTCTGAATGATCGAAAATGTCAACGGTGGTTTGCAAAATTTTCTTCTGGAGACTTTAACCTGTCAGATCGGTGACGTTCGGGGAGGCCAAGATCAATTAATAAAGACACCATTAAAGACGCTGTGAAGGCCAATCCAAAGTTAACCAGGAGAGAATTAGCTCAATTATTCAATACAACCCATACCACAATTCTTTCATGCTATCACAAGTTAGGAAAAGTTTGAAAACTTGGACTCTAGGTTCCCCACGATTTGACCGACGCTCAACAGAATCAAAGATTGACTGTTTGCACATCTTTGCTTTCCAGTAATCATCGAGAACCATTTTTGCAAAGAATTGTGACTGCAGATTAAAAATGCGTTCTTTAGAAGAATACCCAACGCAAAAGACAATGGTTAGACCGAAACCAAAGTCCACAGCCTGTTCCATAACAAGGACTACACCCAAAGAAGGTTATGTTCTTTTTATTGTGGAACATGAGAGGAATGATTCATTATGAGTTACTAGAGCCTAATCAAACAATCACAGCAGTAAAATATTGTTCGCAGCTGGATGATCTAAGAATTGCTCTATCAAAAAACGACCAGCATTACTCAATAGGAAGGGTGTAGTGCTTCGGCATGATAACACGAAACCACACACAGCAAAACTCATTCAGGAAAAACTCATAAGTTTCAAATGGGAAGTTTTGCCTCATCCGCATTATTCACCTGACATTGCTCCATCTGACTACTATCTTTTCCGTTTATGAAAATGACGACTAACTCAAAAGTGACCTAAATGTGTATTTCTCTAAAAATTCGGAGAATTTTTTGAAGAAGGCATTAAGAAGCTAGTTGACCGTTAGACAGAAAACATAGAAAATGAAGGAAATTATTGTAAAGATTAAGAATGCCCAAATGTGAATGTTTGAGATGAAATAAATGTGTTGGGCAAAAACGACATTACTTTCTTTCCAACCTGATAAAATAAAATAAAAATAAAATAAAGGAAGAGATATTTCACTTTATGCGGCCATCTTAATCGTTCCATTCCGTATTTTCTTTTTATTAACGATTGGAACTCTCTGATACAAGAAAACCAATTCCTGTGCAGGCGTATTTCCTTCATCAGTTAGATTTTTCCCTAAACACCAAAGAAAAAACGCTTCAGAACAGCTGCATCAAAATAACTGTCGAATGTAACAAGCGCATATGATCTCTAAAGTTCCCTAACCCTGTCGCAACTGATAATACACCCCGGCATTATACTATAGCTTACAAGCCCAACACCGAGGACTGGGGTACAGCATGGTTAGGGGCAAACACAGAGACAAACAGACTAACAACTCTTAAAATCAGAATAAGAACAGGCCAGATGAGAGCGAGAACGGAGAAACACGATTACGCATTAAACTGTCCACTTATTAAGTTGTTATCGACACCAAGTCAAACAGAGCCATTTTTCCGGCGTTCGTTTGTTATTGCGACACGACCACACTTCCGGTCGTTACGGCCGCCAACGACGAAGGAGAGCCGGAACTAAACGTCTCTGCAAATGCTGCCAATGTTATGTCGCCATTTGTCGCTGAACACATCCTGCTATGCTTTCTATTCATTTATTACCGACGAATCAATGTAAACACTCTTGATCAATGAAAGAAAGGAAAATGTTCACTGTTTATAAAGTAACAAAATTATTAGATCCGTTTAGTATTATCATTATACGCCATTTCATTTCGTATTGTAATAAATCGGAACACTGCGTGACAGGTTTTTTATTCCAGGAATCAGTGATGACGTAGTTTTTACGGAGATTGACATCAACCAATCCGAAGTTTGTGAAGAAAATAATATTGTTTACGCGTGAAAGAACAATATTGGTAACACGTTAATTGTGAGAGGATATTCGATGGCAGATTTGCTACGAAGATTTTACCCCTCGTCTTCAAATTTCAGGCCATTTAATATATCGAATATTTTGCTAAGCATATTTAGAATGACAAGTATCTGATTTTCTTCCCTGTAAATATTGGTTATAGCAGATCTTAAGAAATCACTTTGTTTCACGGAATATATTAGAACGCCAACACAATCAGATCATTCTACCATATTTAATAAGTAAATATAATGATTCTTTGACCAAAGTTAATGCTTGCAAATAATGAGTATTGTAATTTTACTGGATGTCAAATGAATAGCATGAGCTGGTTCTCAAGATTTTGAGTTGGGCACGGAGGAGCTAACAACTCATATCTTACCATTCAAATTATATATATATATATATATATATATATATATATATATATATATATATATATATATATATATATATATATATATAAGTGTTTTAAGGTCCATATTTTTTTTAAAAAAGCATCTATTGTTAAATTTAAGAAGGAATAGGTAAAATAAATACCTTTTGAAGCATTAAGATGCGATATCAATTTATTTTTATAAAAAAGAAAAATAATAAATCGAAACCGATTTTTAAAAAATTTTTTTATTATAAACTAGCATTTTTTTTTTGTTAGTTTAAAGTGATACAGATATTTCGCCAAAAAAAAAAAATGCTAGTTTATAATAAAAAAAAAAGAAAAAAAATCGGTTTCGATTTATTATTTTTCTTTTTTATAAAAAAAATTGATATCGCATCTTAATGCTTCAAAAGGTATTTATTTTACCTATTCCTTCTTATATATATATATATATATATATATATATATATATATAAACCTGAACAGGTTCAGTTAATGCTGACTTAAAGTAAAATTACAATAATCATCATTTGCAATCATTAACTTTGGTCGAAGAATCATTATATTTACTCATTAAATATAGTATAATGATCTCATTGTGTTGGCATTCTTTGTTGACGAATAGTTTGTAAGAATGAGTATTTTTTGGAACTGGATTTCCCCCAAATTAAAATCCGACTTTGCGTCTAAAACTGCCCCCGTGGAGAGGCAATAAAACAGGAAGTATATTAACAAGAGGAACTATAGATTGGAACATAAATAAAAATTGCCGAGATCTTGAAAGAGTTCTCCTTCACTGACCGAAGACAGAATAAACTAGGTTAGCATCAGAACAGATACTACACTTTCTTCCCAGCCAAAAGGCCAAGGAAGCTTTTTTCACTCATAGTTTAATCTTACTTTTAAGTATTTAAACACATTCTTTAGTGAACATTTTCTTCATGTGGTTACTGGTTTGACTGTTTTACGGCATATCATCCCTTTTTTATTTAATGCAGAAACACGATTCACTGTAGATACGTAATTGGACACATGGTTTATGGGCTGAGGTTAATACTTTTTTTGACGGTAGTAGTAAGTATTTGAATACTACATAAGAGGTAGAGGCGCAAAAGTAGTATCCAATAATACATATGTTTATTCTGCTGTTTACAAAGATGGTGGACGTTCGAAAGAATTGGAAACCAAAATAAATGGAAACGAAGACACGAACGAAAATAAAAAATAACATTTTTTTTTTGAATGATAACTCCATGTTAATGTATCATTTTGTATGCCTAATACTTGTAGGTTATTAGACATGCGACTTTACATTTTGCAAGGATATTCCCTTCCGTGTGTGTCAAATCGAAAGACAATTCTACAAATGGATTTACTAGGTACGTGCAAAATCAATGGCCGATTCACAAAATGTAAAAACATTTTGACTCCCCCGAGACTTAAAAATTAACTAAAATTCAGGAAATCAACCAATTTTAATGAAATTTTCAATATTTATTAATCAACTATCACGGAATATAATGAAACCATTATTTTCTTTTTAAATCTGAGTGCAAGTGTATTCTTTTTTTAAAACAAAATACACCTTTACTAAAGTTATATTTTTATATATTAATAAAAAAAATGCATTAATTTTTTTAATGACAATAAAGCATTGTAGATGTTAACAATTAAAAATAATGTTTTCAATACTTTTTATATATTACGAAAAATGACCCTCAATACCGTGTTAACAAAATCACTATAACTCGACGAAATATTAATTTTGTGAATTAGCGATATAATTATTGAATAAAGCATTGTTTAATCAATATTTTCACCATAGAATAATATAATTGCAAATAATATTTCATATGATGTTAATTATTAGAGTTTCTGGGTAAATAAAAAATGCGACATAATTATATTTCCCTTTCATACATGAACGTGGCATCATCAGCGCAAGAAATTGTTTTTATAATCTTGAAAATAGACCAAAAATTGACAAATTTGACACCCAGGAACTTAACGAAAAAAGAATTTTAAAAATTGGATAATTTCTACTAACAACGATGAACTTGGATTGGTATGGTAGCCCGGTTCTGTAATAG
>OY744518.1:16841613-16886613 GCA_963556195.1 Sepiola atlantica
ACGTAAGGGGCTACTGAGAATTAGAGTGTAAGTTTTGAGGGTCATCCTAAGTTGGGAGCTGTGTAACGAGATGTCTGTTTACATTAGTTTTAAACCTCTGCATGTCGGTACAGTCAGGGAAACATGGAAGCAGGGATGGAGTTCCAGAGGCCGGCAGCACGGGGAAAGAAGCTATTGGAGTAGAAGGCTCTCTGACATCTGGGGACCTCCACAGTGAACGGATGAAATTTAGCTGATTGTCAAGTTGGTCTAGTGTATTTACGTCAAGGGAGCACCAGAGCACTATCGATTGAAGTATTTGTAAAACAAGCACAAGGAAGCAACATTGCAGCGATGGAGCAGGGGCTGGAGCTTGGTGGATTGTGAGGGGCCTATTAAGTTGGCACTCTTTTTTGGACCTTGTCTAAGAAGGAGAGACTGGTGGATGATGTACCAGCCCAGATGTGGCAACAATACTCCATGCATTGGCGGATTGTTATTTTGTAGAGATACAGGATAATGTCAGATATGAGGAGTTTACTAGCAAGGTAGAGGGAGGTCACTTTCTTTGCTGCAGCCTTAACAATGTCTTCAATGTATTTATTCCAATTCATGTTACATGTGAAGGTTAGACCGAGGAGTTTGAATGTTGAACTCTCAGGTTGTGTGTTATTTTCCATGTTTCTTTTAGTTATTGAAAGAAAGTAGCTTTGTCTTTGTGGCATTAAAAGTTACCAACCATTTATGACCCACTCCACTACAGCTTGTAGATAATTTTCTAAAGATTCAGTCATTGCCTCGGATATGATCGTATCCATTTTGAGAGTAAAGCGTGGTGTTGTCAGCAAACATACCTATCTCAGATTCAATGTAGTTGTATCTACTATTTAATGTATTACGCTTTTTTTTGTTGATGCTAATGTTATCGGGATAATATCACTTAACGAAGGATTTATTTCATACGCGGGTGTGGAGGATAAATAAAACATAGCAGAGGGTGAAAAATAAGATTCATACAGGGTTCGGAAATAATTTACAGGAACCGACTATATATTTAAAAAAAAAACGGTTATGAAACTGCCTTCTAACGTATCGATCATTGAACGGCGGAGTTTCTGGCACTCAGACCGTTTCCTCGGCATCGACCTAAACTGAGTGAAAGCGCTGCATATTAATCTAAAATTGAAGTTGCACAATGGACCCACTTCAAATCAGACCTTAGAGTGAATTCACTCCTTGATCAATATCGAAAATAAACATCAGATTTTTTCTTCTCCTCCTGGGGTTTTCTTAATGATTCCAACTGCAAATATGTTGTCAACACGAAAAAGAAATAATCGAAGAAATCAATTAAGTTGGACAATTCCTACCGTTTCCATCTTGGCAATAATTACCGTAATCAGTCCGGTGTGTAATGTAAGGATTGAATGCAGGTCGTCAAATCAATAAAACGTCCGGGTTATGACAATCCTTGACAAAACGAATGCCATTCATTTTATTTGATTTTATAAAATTGTCTGTTTGTAATTTTATTTTTTATTTTGATGGTTTAGTTAATCGTTTTATTGATTAAGATGTTTATATGTTATTAATCACCTTGCTTTCTTTCACTTAAATTCAAAAGTCGCTTAGGTCACTGCTAATTCTATCGCAAATAGTTTTTTATAGAAAAATGCAAGAGGGGTAAAATAAAATACGGAGAAGGTGATAAGAATGATGAGAAAAAAAGCAAATGGAGACGAATGAAAGTTGTGGTAGAGCAAAACGGGAAATAACTGAGAATACGAAAAGGAATGGCAAAAGAAAAGAATTAGAAAATAAAAAAAATAAAAAAAATAAAAAATAAAATAAAATAAGAAAAAAATAAGAAAAAAATAAGAAAAAAATAAGAAAAAAAAGAAAAAATAAGAAAAAAAAGAATCAAACAAAAAAATAAAAAAAATGAAAAAAAAAAAAAAATAAAAAATAAGAAAAAAATGAGAAAAAAAAAGAAAAAAAAAAAAAATAAGAAAAATAATAAGAAAAAACAATAAGAAAAAAATAATAAGAAAACAATATAAATCAGAAATCATTAAAGCGAGAATCATACGAATCAAAGAAGAAAACAAGTAGTTGTAAGTAAATGAGTCGAGCCATCGTTGGTTTGTTTAATATCTAGTAAAACCTTTTGAAGTCATTTACTGTCAAAACACAACATCGATTATAAAAAGTGTACAATAGTCTACAAATCTCTCTTTTAAGTATGTTATTTATAAATGATTAGTGCATGAAATAGCCTTATAGTTATCTTTCGTGTGGCTGTTTTCATAATAGTTCAGGGGCAAGCTGTCTGGCAGAGTTTAAAGGTCAGATTTCCAAAATGTGAAAAGAAGTAAACATGAAATTACAAAAAAATCTGAATGAAAACATTAGATGGGAGAAACAAGAATGTGTGGAGATAAAAGCAAAAGGGAAAACAAAGGAAACGGAAATAAAAGAAAACCCAAACGAAAGGGAAATAAACAAATAAAAAATGTGAAGAAAAGCACATGTGAAAAAACGGAAGTAAAAAAAATTGACGCAACAACTAAAGTGAAAACAAATGTAAATTAAAAAATATAGAAGAAAAAACTAAAAGAATAAAAAAAACGTGAAGAAACAGAATGTGAAAAAACATATCACAAGAAAAACAAATGGAAAGGAATGTGAGGAAAAATAGACGTGACAAAACAGCAAATGGAAACGTAACGAAAAATAAATGTAAATAAAATAAATTAGGAAAACAAATGAAAAAAATGTGAAGAAAAAGTAGACAGGAAGAAACAGCAAATGGAAACGTAAAGAAAATAAATGTATAGAAAATATCATAGGAAAACAAATATAAAAATGTAAGGAACAATATTACGGGGAAAAACAGCAAACAGAAACGTAAAGTAAAAAATGTGAAGAAAATATATTAGAAAAACAAATGAAAAGAAATGTGGGGAAAAATGGGCGTGAGGAAAAAGCATATGGAAACGTAAAGAAATAAAGAAATGCGAAGAAAATATCCTAGGAAAACAAATGAAAACAAATGTGAGGAAAAATAGACGTGACGAAACTGCCAATGGAAATCTGAAGAAAATGTGAAGAAAATATCATAGGAAACCGAGTAAAAAGATGTGAAGAACAATATGACGGGGAAAAAAGCAAATAGAAACGTAAAGAAAAAAATATGAAGAAAATATATAAAGCAAACAAATGAATAGAAATATGAGGAAAATAGACGGGAAGAAACAGCAAACGAAAACGTAAAAAAAAGAAATGTTAAGAAAATATCATAGGAAAACAAATGAAAAAGAAATGGGATGAAAAATAGACGTGACGAAACAGTAAATGGAAACGTAAAGGAAAACATGTGAAGAAAATATCATAGGAAAGCAAATAAACAAAATGTGAGAAAAAATATGACGAAAAAACACAGCAAATAAAAACGTAAAGAAGAAAATGTAAAAAAATATATCAGAAAAACAAATAAAAGAAATATGAGGAAACATTTTAACAAAGAAACAGCAAATGGAAACGTAAAGAAAAGAAAAGAAAAGTGTGAATAAAATATCATGAGAATAAAAATGAAAAGAAATGTGACGACACAGCAAAAGTGAAACAACAGTAAATTTAAACGTAAAAAATGTGAAAGAAATTTTATAGGAAAAGAAATGAAAAGAAATGTGGGGAAAATAGATGGGAAGAAAAAGCAAATAAAAACGTAGAGAAAAAATAAATGTTAAGAACATATAGGAAAACAGATGAAAACAATGTGAAGAAAAATAGACGTAAAGAATCAGCAAATGCAACCGTAAAGGAAAGAAATGTGAAAAACATATCATTGAAAAACGAATGAAAAGAAATGTGAATAATAATAGATATAAAGAAACAGCAAATGGAAACGTAAAAAAACATAGAATGTTAAGAAAATATCATAGGCAAGCCAATGAAATAAAGTATAAGGAATAATAGACGTAAAGAAAGAGCACATGGAAACGTAAAAATAAGAAGAAAATATCATAGAAAAACAAAGGAAAAGAAATAGGATGAAAACATATGTGAGGAAACAGCAAAAGAAAGCGTAACAAACGTAATGTGATGAAAATATCATAGGAAAACCAATAAATGAAAATGGGATAGAAAATTAGACGTGAAGTAACAGCAAATGGAAACGTAAATATAAAAGAAATGTGACGAAAATATCATAGCAAAACAAATGAAAAAATGTGAGAGAAAACAAACACGAAGTAACAGGGAATGGAAACGTAAAATCAATGAAATGTGAAGAACTATCATAGGAAAACAAATGAATAGATATGTGAGAACAAATAGACGTGAAGAAACAACAAATTGAAACGTAAAAAAGAAATGTGACGAAAATATTATAGGAACAAATATAAAAGAAATGGAATGAATTATAGACGTGACCAAACAGCAAATGAGAACGTAAATAAGGTATGTAGCTGAAATATCATAGGAAAACAAATGAAACGAAATGAGATCAAAAAATAGACGTGAAGAAACAGCAACGTAAATAAGAAAAAGAGAATAAAATATCACTGGAAAACAAATTTTTTTAAATTGATGAAAAATAGACGTGAAGAAACGGCACGTGGAAATTTAAAGAAAAATAGTATGTGATGAAAATATCAGGTAAAAAATTAAAAGAAATGGGAGGAAAATAGCCGTGACGAAACAGCAAATAGAAACGTAATGAAAAAAAATGTGAAAAAGTATCATTGGAAAACAAATAAAAAGAAATGTGATGAAAAATAGACGTAGGGAAACAGCAAACAAAAACGTAAAGAAAAAAAAAGAAATATGAAAAAAGTATCATAGGAAAAAATGAAAAAGAATAAGATGAAAAAAGACGTGACGAAACAGCAAACAGAAACGTAAAGAAAAAAAGAAATATGAAAAAAATATCATAGGTAAAAATGAAAAAAAATAAGATGAAAAAAGACGTGACGAAACAGCAAACAGAAACGTAAAGAAAAAAAGAAATATAAAAAAAAATATCATAGGTAAAAATGAAAAAAAATAAGATGAAAAAAGACGTGACGAAACAGCAGACAGAAACGTAAAGAAAAAAAAAATATGAAAAACATATCATAGGTAAAAATGAAAAAAAATAAGATGAAAAAAGACGTGACGAAACAGCAAACAGAAACGTAAAGAAAAAAAGAAATGTGAAGAAAATATTTTAGGAACACCAATGAAATGAAATGGGAAAAATAGACGTGCCGAAACAACAAAGGGAAACGTACAGAAAAAAGAAATGTGACGGAAATATCATAGGAAAAAAAATGAAAATAATTGGGATTAAAAATAGACGTGACAAAACGCAAATGATAACGTAAAGCAAAGAAGAAATGTGACGAAAATATCATAGGAAAACAAATAAACAGAAATGGGACGAAACAAAGACGTGACGAAACAGCAAATAGAAACGTTACGAAAACAAGAAATGTGATGAAAATATCATAGGAAAACCAATAATAACAAATAGGATAAAATAGACGTGACGAAACAGTAAATGGAAACGTAAAGAAAAAAAGAAATGTGAAAAAAATATCATAGGAAAACAAATGAGAAAAATGTGAGGAAATAGTGGACGTAAAAAAACAGCAAATGGAAACGTTAAGAAAACAGAAATGCGAAGAAAATATAGGAAAACAAATGAAAAGCAATGGGATAAAAATAGACGTAAAGTAACAGCAAATAGAAACGTAAAGAGAAAATGTGAAGAAAATATCATAGGAAAACAATGAAAAGAAATGGGAGGAACAATAGACGGGAGGAAATAGGAAATAGAAATGTAAACACAAAATGTGAAGAAAATATATTAGGAAAACAAATGAAAAGAAATTGGATGAAAAATAGACGTAAAGAAACAGCAAATTAAAACGTAAAAAAATAGAAAGGTGAAGATAAAATAAAAATACAAAATAAAATAAACGTTAAGAAAAACACACGTAAATAAACAACAAAAAATGTGAAAAAAGGAAAACTTAAGAAATAAACATTAAAAAACACTAGAATAAAAAGAAGACATATTGGATAAAAACAAAGAAATGATAATAAAAGATGGCTACTGCGTGTCATAAGATCTAACGTACCTCGTAAAATCCTACCGTACATTAAAGGTTCAACAACACGTATTTAATTTTAAAACTATTAAAACATCCTAATTCTCAAACACTTACCATGAGAAATCCTGAACTGGTGGGGGCGAAGGTATATACGTGAGTTGTTTACATAGCCTTTGAATGTAAGTGACTATTTTATAAACTCAGATTGAATTAGTCTAAAATCCTACGAGAGAATAACAACAGCTTTCAGTAGTGAAAGGAACATTCCTAGCGTAAGTGATAAATTCAATAGAGCGCATTAAGAAAACGATGTCTCAGCTGGTCCTTAACTATAACGTTTACTTTCTTTATTTTCATGAACGTAATTATCACATCTTTTCGATTCTCATCATGTTGATAGATAGACTTTAAAAGTTAATAAACTGGCACTAACAGTTTTAAAGGATAACATCAACAACTATATAGGATGTCAAATCTTATTTGGAATATTGAAGAAGGTTTTGTATGGTTTCATTTTCCGAAGCTGGTAGGCATTCTTTTATAGTTTCTCGGAGTTTTCGACTTAGTTCTAATATGAGTAAATATTATTAGGTGTCGATAATAAAACACTATATATATATATATATATATATATATATATATATATATATATATATATATATATATATATAAGTAAATTTCGTGTACAACAGAATCGTAGGATGAATTTTAGAGGAAGCATTATTATAACTAATGAAACAGACGAGTGGAAAAAAGGAAGGAAAATTGTTAAAATTACCTTAAGGCCTTATCGTCTGACCCTCTGAGAGGAAACGTCAGAATGGTAAATTAAAAACTAAAAGTCGAATGAATTTTTTCCCCTCATATCTCATTCGACTTTTAGTTTTTAATTTACCATTCTGACGTTTCCTCTCAGAGAGTCAGACGATAAGGCCTTAAGGTCATTTTAACAATTTTCCTTCCTTTTTTTCCACTCGTCTGTTTCATTGATTATAATAATGCTTCCTCTAAAATAAATATATATATATATATATATATATATATATATATAATTTCCATTTCTTTTTTATTCAATCTTTTCTTCTAAATTTCCAATCGCGGATTCTACTATTCGATGTAAGACCCTAATTATAGACATTTAGTATAAGAATTATTTTATATAATTTATGACCCGACCAACATGCCCCCTTCATATGACTTTTGTTGAGGATCTGGCTGATGAGTATGAACGTTTTTCTCTTGATTAGCGTGAAATGTTAAATTAGTGTAAATAACAAAACGAGGATGCAATCTAAGAAACCTTCTCACTTTTTCTTTGTAAACAGTGAAATCAGTTCAAAATCGCATAAGCCTCACCGTCTCCTTTTTACTGTGACGACGTAAATAGTTTTTGTTACATTATTCTTGGACTTCTGAGCATATATTCGCTTCCATTAGGAAGGTATGATTATATGTTAGCATCAAGAAACCAGAGCAAGCAGAACAACCTCTATCACAAAACTGGCCGAACATTTTGGACATTACTGTCTTACAAATGAAGCAGAAACAGTCAACAATCCTGCCACAGAAATAGTTTGCAAAAGCCGCCAGAAATACACCTAGACCTTCCATTCCAGAAAACTCGAGAAATGGGCCAATCAACAACGTGCTAAGTATTTTCTAGGTGAACTATCCCAGGAATATATAGATAAGGAAGGCACTGTAGACTGGCTGAAAAGAGGATCTCTCCATTATGATCAGGAGAGAATGATAATGGCTGCTCAAGATCAAGGCTTGATGACAAATGCCTTTAAAATGATGAGTAGTCTCAGCAACAATAACAAGTACAGGTTCTGCAACACAGAAGTAGAGAGTGTGAGCTACCTGACATCCAGTTATAATGTTCTCTTGGGAGATGGCTATTATACAATGCGACACAACGAAGTGTGTAAATATATTCACTGGACTATTTGTAAAAAGTTGAATATCCAGTGTAGCAGCAAGTCCTGCGAGCATATACCAGAAAGAACAGTTGGAAATAATTTATACACCATACACTATGACTATGCCATCCCTACGGCTACATATCTAGGAAACGGGCTGTTAAACCTGACATTGTAATATGGGACAAAAAGGCGAAAGTAGCAACCCTAGTTGAAGTCAGTGTCTCTAATGATGCAGGATTAAACAGAGCTGAAAGGGAAACGATTACGAAATACAAAGGTCTTATGTACGACATGAAAAGCAATTGGAATCTTAGGAAAATCTCCATCATACCAGTAATTATAGGAGCAACAGGACTAATGAAAAAGAATTTCAAAAGCTATCTGTCGAGTATACCCGGCGAAGAGAAATACAAACAATTGGGCTTACAGGGACGGTAAGAATCTTAAAAGTCTCTAGGCTGGAGTGTCTGAAATAGCCGGTGAATTTCTGGCATCCGGTAGGATGCCCCATCTCCAGCAAAAACGGAAAGATAAATAAAGGTAATACTGTACTCTTATTGAGGACGAGCCGCGTTTCTGTGACTTCGCGTCGTCAACGTTCGGACAGATCTCGGAAGCGCTTAAGAGTTGACTAAACTATTAACCAATCAAGTTGCAGAAAGCATTAGACTATCAGGTTGCAGGCAAACAGACGATAATTTTTGGAAGAAATTAATTTCTACAATCTACAGCGCGTTAAAAAATTGAATTTCTACAATGTGTGTCAGCGCGTTGAATCTCCCAAAGGACTCATTGAGTTCTGTAAGCAACGGTCACTTCTAGCGAAAGAATAACCCGAAACCCTAACCCTTACCTCAACTTTAACTCTAACCCAGAAAATATTCAAAAGAAAAACACATTGAATAAAAAACTAGAAATTTGTTAAAAACAGTGTTTCCGTTGTTTTTCATATAAAAACATCATCTTTTGACATTTTTCTGTTCAAAAAGAAAATATTTAATTTAAAAACATTTGATAAACAATGGTTCCTTTGACAAAAAATAAACATCTAATTATTAAAAGTTGTTTAGGTATGGTTTGTTCGTTTTTATTTTTATATATGTATTTTAGTTTGATTTTTTTTGTCTGAATTTATCGTCTGCCAGTCTTAAATTATCGTCTGCCAGTCTTCGGCCCGTCAACGCTCGAGCGCTTCCGAGACCTGCCCGAACGTTGAGGACGCGAAGTCACTGAAATGCGGTGCGTTCTCAAGTACCGATAATACTTATAACAAGGGGTTCATAAGAATTAGCCAATGAGATTACAGAATCGATGTATAAACTTTTCGGTTTTCAATTTTATTTGGACATCTGCTTCCCAATTAAGCTTACTTTAGGATGACTCTTAACGGACGTGACTCGAGCTGAAGCTGCTTACGAACGCAGCGAACTCCTCAACAGCTCTTTGTTTACCTCATATACGTGTAGTAGTGTTGCGTAGTCTTTATCGTACCTTTTCTTCTTCGTCGCGGAAGGGATGTCGTCTCGATGTCGTCTAGTGGTGGAGTTCTTTCTTCGTTTCTGTATTGCCATGAACATCGCCGTCCGCTGTGTCTTCAACAAAACCCTTCCTAACACGATTCACGAGGCAACAATCTTTTAAACTGTGATTAGATTTATTCAGGCGTCAGTCTACCATCGCTCTTGAAGATGTTTCACCAACGTCAAGGGAGAGATCAAATTACTATTCTATCGTAGTTAATTCCTAGCTGAAGTCCTTAGCCATTCGAGGAGGGGGGAAGATAGAATATCATGCCTGTATTCTCTTGGAGAAATAAATTCCTGTTTTTCATTTCGAACTGCATAGAGAAATACGTCTGTTCGGCTTGTTTCCAAAAAACAGACTGACAAAACTCTGTGTCCCACACAAAAGCCCGTAACACCACAGAACCCCCTAATCGCAGGTGCACTTTGACCCTTGACCTGAGGTCTCGTGAACGTGGTGGCCCTGTCAATGCTTGTGAGCTCCGACTGTGAGAATAGCCCTATTTGAAGTCGGTTGTACGGGTTCACCCGCACTAAATCGCGCAAGCATAACCAAACGATCTCTCACACATACGTCCACTTCAACATGCGTCCGGCCCCACAGGGCCATTATCCAACAGTAAGACTGTACACCCATTTTCTTATGGGAAAAGATAATTCAAATGACGTAATATTATTTAATTATATATCCGAAAACTAACCAAAGTTGCTTGCTGGCCAGCAATTTCCTAATACTATTGTTATACAGTCTATTAGTAGCCGAAGAAGAGAATATGTTTTATTTGCTATCACTGGCGGAAATGGGAAGCATTCGCCATAAAACTTTGACTTACTATGGTTTAGAAGAACAAGTAAGTTGCCTTAGCAATGGTGTCTCCTTAAACTGCTGCGACCTGTTTGTCCGGTGTAAAACAGCTCAATCGACATTGAAGTTGTCGTTTAATGCCACTCCATCAGCAAAAGGTTGGAATGTCAGTGTATTACAATGTAAAACTTATGAACATATTAAAGCAATCTTGATTAGTACCACATAAATTAAAGCTCTGAGTTTTTTGGGTTTTTTTAACATATTTCACCCCAAAGAAGGCAAGCCGCCACTGTATACGTAAAAGGTTACTGATAATTAGGGTGTAGGTTTTGGGTGTAATCCTAAGTTGGGAACAGTAAGCGAGATGTCTGTTTACATTAATTTAAAACCTCTGCATGTCGTTACTGTTGTGGAAACATGGAGCAAGGAGGGAGTTCCAGGGGCCAGCAGCACTAGGAAAGAAGCTATTGGAATAGAAGACTCTCAGGCATTTGGGGACCTCCACAGTGAATGGATGGGATTTAGCTGATTGTCGAGTTGGTCTAGTGGATTTAAGTCGAGAGGGGCCACCAGAGTAGCAAGTTCATCGGAGCACAATCCATTTAAGTATTTGTTATACAAGCACAAGAATGCAACATTGCGGCGATGGGAAAGGTGCTGGAGCTTGGTGGATAGTGAGGGACCTATTAAGTATGCGACTCTTTTTTGACATTGTCTAAGAGGAAGAGACGAGTGGATTATGCACCAGCCCTGATGTGGCAACTTTCTTGGAGTTGGAGTTCAAGTCATGCTGCTAAGGAACAGAGAATCACCCAGGCTTTACAATAAAACGAGATTAGCGGTAACTAAATTCTCCCGCAGGTTATTGACGAAAAGAAAAATAGGGGCTGGCAGATATTCCCGCTTACTCTCGCTGAAGAAAGTCATTTTTTTAATAGGCAGAGTACAGTTGCCCCATTGAGGTATTTTTTGAAAATAATATTCACCCACTGACAAAATAACACTTCAGTAATTTATATTTAATTTTTTTTATGAATGTATTTTTTTATTCTATTTTGAAAACTTCACCATGACATGTATGCACGCTTCTACTTCAACGGTGCACTCTCTGAACCAATAGCTGCCGATAACGTTGTAACGGACATTCTTCTATCAACGTTATTCTCTATTTCTGTCATTTCTCTCACCAAATTGCTCCAGACAAGGCATGAAGCCACTTGATTTAAGGAGCTAACAAGAACGAAATATGATTATCGTAAAGACAATAAATGCCTATAGGGCTTAGTCTTGATAATTCCAAGACTATGGGTAGAAGGAAAACAGTCAGCAGGAAGAGAGTACCACAAGCCTGCAGTTCTTGGAAAGAAGGTAATGGAATATGAAGCTGTATTACAATGAGGTATCAAAATAGCGAATTGGTTGAGACCATTAGACCAACGAGTCGAACAAAGGAAACGAGAAATAGATCATATAATTCTGAAGAAAAAAACTCACAGATTACCCTCTTTTATGATTTTCAGGATAACTTCATTTTCTTTTATACATTTCCAAACAACTGTTAGAATCTTCAACCTTGTTCGATTTAATGCAAAGTCTAAAGCCTTCAAAATATCATGCAGAATATTCTCTATGTCAATCATGTTAACCATCGTTGTACACACTAAATAGAATATGCAAATGGTACTGTATGTTGTCTCTTAAGAATGCAGCGCATTTCGACGCATCATCAATCTCTATAAAACTAAGGTAATGCTCACATTTCATTACGATTCCGATATGTGTTCAAATATTCTGAATTTAAAAGTGAAACTTAGGCATGGAATATATCAAATTTAATGCAAATCTGAAATATTTGAATTTTCAAATGTGACGTTGTGCTAATGTAGCTCCCATGAAAAAAAACTTTTACAATAATGTAAAGAAACTAAAATTTGAGGGAATATTTATTAATTGATGTCTAATACCTATTGTAATAATTTCAGAAAAAATTGGAGGTATCTAGATTTTCTTTGCTCTCTCATGCATAACACTTTATTTTACTAAATATAGACCACATTATCCACCTTTACGACTAGCATCTGTGTTCCATAATTCCTAGTGATCGTATGATTAATTTAGGGGTGTATTTTACACATAGAAATATATAAACATATACAGGGTGATTCATAAGTCACTTCGCTATTTATTTTTGAAATTCTAAAGAATGGAGCTATGCATGCAGAACGAAGGTGGAAATTTGACAATTTGCTGTAATTTTAAACTCCCATAAATGAATTTGTTGAATAAACTTTCTGTTTTGTATTACCGTATTAAAAAATACGGTAATACAAAACAGAAAGTTTATTCAACAAATTAATTTATGGGAGTTTAAAATTACAGCAAATTGTCAAATTTCCACTTTCGTTCTGCATGCATAGCTCCATTCTTTTTTGCAAGGAATTTACGACTCTTTGTAGCATATTTGATTGATTATGAAATAAATATATATAGAAACAAATATATAAACGAACAAATTTAAAATAACAAATAGCAGTAATTAGAGAGTAAGATAACAATTATCAAAAGTTCATAGTATGTTCGTGCTTCATATGGTAATCATTTTAAATAGCTAAGTGAAGTGACTCATGAATCACCCTGTACCTCATAAATAACGTTATATAAATATATATATATATATATATATATATATATATATATATATATATATATATATATATATATATATATATATATATATATATATACGTAAGCACGCACACACATATACATATGGGAGTTTGACTTACTTACTAGACACGATCCTCGTGTGTGGTTCGTCCCTCTGTAGAAGGGGGTTTGTCAGAATAACCTGACATGAGGATACTTTAACCTACAAGTAAACCCTGACTAAATAATCAATTTAACATAGTATTCGAAGGCCAAATAAGATCTCATCGACACGACTATACACTGACTCATACGAGGAATTGCCACCTTTTTCAAGTAATGTTACCTTAAGTAACAGCACTTAGCTAGATACTCCACCAGACTAGATAGATTCTTGTCCTGGAATCCGGTAAGACCAAAACATTATAACATAGTTAACTGGTCAATTAGGGTGAAGAAAATTAATATTGTTAATGTTCTTAACTTATTTACTAACTAAACGTTTGATAGGTAAAGGAGACTTTTAATGGGATATTCGAATATCTATGTATCTCATATCGAGATCAAGTATCAGCACAAGGATTAGACCCCTTTGATTTCTGAGAACTTCGACTGAAGTAAACTTAAACAAAGAAGAGAAGAGATTAAAAGAAATCATGTATACATGAATAAAACAATGCATATGTATAGTACGCATATAAAAATATGGTAATAAAAATGCATACAAAAAAACGAGTTAACTACCCCAAGTACCAGGGAGGAATTCAGATTCTGTTGATCTTGCTAATTATCCTGTGTACTTGCTTGCCACCGTGCACAGTGGATGACGTTACACAATGCTAACAACATAAATAAAGAGCGAATGATAAAGGAAGTAGTGGGAGGAGGCAAATGGCGTATATAATTATAAAACAGAGAGGCTAAGCAGAGAGAGGTAGACAGATAGAGAAGAGACAGGGTAGAGGAGAAAGGGGGAAAGAGAAATACAAGGGGGAAAGACATTGATGAGAAAGAGAAAGGGGATACAAAAGAGAGAGAGAGCGAGAGAGAAAAAAGAGAGAGAGAAAAAGAGAGATACAAAGAGAGAGAGAGAGAGAGAGAGAGAGAGTAGAGGATGGACGTATAAGAACCGAATGATTATTATCAGTAAACAAATATATATTTAATAATATACGAGCCCCCTCCCCTGGAGAGATCTAGACATTTCGTCTAATAAACAACATATGACCCTTCGAGTTATGATTCGTATAGATGCAACGCAATGAAGGAACAACTCTTCCTCTCTCTCTAATTTGATAGATGACGTCAATTTTTTAGTTATCCAAACTGCACGTTTCAATAGATAACGTAATACTTTAGTGATGCCATCATTCACCATGCCATCCGTTGGTGACGTCATACAGGATCATTACGTTATATCGTGTACACGGAGACAAACAAGATAACAAACAACATCCATGGAGTTTTAGTAGTACGTAGGTAGATAGAGAGAAAAACGATAGAACGATACCGACCCAACTGGTCAGGTTTCGTCTAATATATTTCTAAAGCTTTGTTAATGATGCTAATTTGCTTACTTGCTTGTCACGGTGCACACTTCAGTTGTAAAAGAATGATTGAATGGTGGGAGGAAGGGCGAATAAAGTAAGTAAAGGGTAAATGATTAGAGAAGTTGTGAGAGGAATGAAAAGAGAAGAGAGAACGAGAGTGAGGGGGAGAGATAGAGTGTGAAAAGACAGAAAGGGAAGAAGTGAGGGGGAGATAGAATGTGAAGAGACAGAGAGAGGAGAAGTGAGGGGGAGATAGAGTGTGAAGAGACAGAGAGGGGAGAAGTGAGGGGGAGATATAGTGTGAAGATATATAAAGGGGAGAAGTGAGGGGGAGATAGAGTGTGAAAAGACAGAGAGAGGAGAGTGAGGGGGAGATAGAATGTGAAGAGACAGAGTGAGGAGAGTGAGATAGAATATGAAAAGACAGAGAGGGGAGAAGTGAGGGGGAGATAGAGTGTGAAGAGACAGAGAGAGGAGAAGCGAGGGAGAGATAGAGTGTGAAGAGACATAGAGGGGGAGAAGAGAGAGGTGATAGAATCTATTAGTAGAGATTAAGTGCTTTTTTACATTGGAAACCGCGCTAAAAGTGTCTGGGCGTCGGTACTTTCCAGATGTTTACGTAAAACGCCGGACAGTGCCGAGTGAAAAATCAGTTGACTTACCTGCGTCAAAAAAAAAACACAAAATAGGCAGAATTTACAACCGGGGAAAAAAACAAGCAAATAATTACAGAAAAAAAAATGTGTATGAAATAAATATATATTTTTTTTAACGAATAACTTATTTATTCGTTAAAAAAAATAAATATTTGATTCAAATAAATGTTTAAATAAAAAGGTTTAACGTAGAAATAACAGTGATTCAAATAAGTGTTTAAATATAACAGTTAATCAAGTAAGTGTTTTAGTTTAAATTTTACAAAATGTTTTGTTGCTTTTTTTACTGATTATTATTGTTGCTTTTGTTCAACGATGACAACACTACATGATTTTCATTTCGAATTACTTCCGCACCCACCCTATTCCTCAGGTCGGATCACTGTTTGTAGACCTGAGCAGAATAATCCAGAGAAGTAGATTTGGCTGCAATCAAGAAGTTGTATCGGAGACTGAGGCGTAATTTAAAGCCAGAAAAACATCAGAGTATTACCATAGAAGAGACTATGTTGATGAATAAAATCAAATTTTGACGAAAAGTTGTTTTATTTGTAAGGCCCGGGATTTATATCATTGATGTGTTATATATGTTTGTATGTGTGTGCGTGTATACGTATCCTTATGCGTGTGTGTGTGCTTGCAAAGCCTTTTTACCAAAAGTCCTATTACTGAATATTTAATAACTAATGTACATCCAGCGTCAAAAATGAAAAAAACACCAAATTATGTTTAGCTAGTGTTTCTACTAGCTATTTATCGAGATATATTACTAAAATATTCATAGTATATCTTCATAAATAAATTATTATTATCATTTCTGATGACATAAAGAATAAGACACACCGTTGACTTTTAATTTACAATGGATTTTGTTCCAGATTCATTGCACACGGCGGGGGTTGTCTGACTTGGGTTCTTTCTATGACTTGAAATTGTTTTTTTCGGTTAGAAAAGCACATTGCGTAACGGAAAGAGAGTATATGAAGGGATTGAATGCAAAACGCGATACATCCAATTTGTTTAAATTGGGACATTAAGCGGATATATTAAATCTAGACTTCGACTTAAAGCTTATTTTAATTGAAAGAAAAAATAAACCATACCGGTGTAATATTATGTAAAACATGATTTTAGGGTGTTGTCGAGTGTTGAACTGCAACACTTTTTGTGGTGATAGCTTCGTAATCTTGAAAATTACGTTTATCGCGTTTTCCATTCAATTTATGCATAAATATATACATTCACATACGGACCTTTTCTCTGTATCACAGCTCCCCAGTGCGGCTAGACAACTCGACTGTTAAGCTGACAGTCGGCGCTTCCAACCCCTACGCTATAATCTGACACCTGTTGAATGAAAACGAAATCTATATGTACACTCAATGTAAACATTGTCAAGTGCCGGAGAGTTCGAATTGTTTTTACCCAATGAGAAATGCTTTAAAAACTAGTGGGAGTTGGCGATTTCCTTACGAGAGCTCTGGCCAAAGAGACGAGCATAAAGTCATCCACATACATACTGTTTCGATGTATCAAAGCTCTTCAGTGCGGTTAGACAAGCAAGTTCCTTAAGCCGGGACGAAACTCGACTGTTAAGCTGACAGTCGGCGCTGCTAACCCCTGCGATATATATATATATATATATAATATCAGGTATATATATATATATATATATATATATATATAATCAGGTATATATATATAATCAGGTATATATATATATATATATATATATATATATATATATATATATATATATATATATATATATATATACATGATTTACACCGCCAGTAATTATCATCTACTACAGTGTAAATTGCGTAATAATGAAACACATGTGTCTGTAGATAGAAATAAAAACTATTTATAAATAAAACCTATTGTTATAAGCCCCCTTTCACCAGGGACAAGTCTCTTGAAGAGAATTAATAAGCTGTAAATCTAAGCTTACTGCAAAGTTCCGTAAGAAACGTGTTATGACAAGCTTATTGTGTATGTCCGCCGACTTGACATTATATAATATTTAATTCTCTTTTTTTCTATAGTAATTCATGGTAGCCGACGGGTTGAACACCAGGCTATATAATCAAGGTGACTTCGTGACTGGGTTCTGAATCTTTCGACCAGCAGTAATTATAATCTCCTAACTAAAGATTGCGTAAGCATGAACCGCACGTGTCTGTAGGTAAACATTAAAAAAATATGTATATATATATATATATATATATATATATATATATATATATATATAATGTTTGTTTTGTTTATTATCTATGCACGTATACGTTTCGTCTTATAGGATCGGGACTCATCAGCATAGATATATGACTATTCACTACTGGTCATGCGATTCGAAACACCGGATTCCGAGTATTTTACCACTCAAATCCCGATGCCCAGAACCACTCGGCAATAGCTGAATAGCGAATATACAGTGATAATTTTAACACTTTATCTGGCGGCTTGAGAGAGGAAGAGAGAGAGAGAGAGAGAGAGAGACAGACAGAGAGAGAGAGAGAGAGAGAGAGAGAGAGAGAGAGAGATGTGTGTGTGTGTGTGAAAAAGACAAGCGGAAAAAAACAAATTTTAAATACAGGACAAAACATCAAAGAAAACGAGAAATTTTACCGGTTTCGTTCAACGAACGTCTTAAATGTGTGCGTAATGTTTTGTTTATGTAGTAAAGTAATAGCAGAGCAATAGTAAATACTAACTGACACGATTTTGAAAAGTAAACGCGGTCTATTAGTCCCCGGTGTCGATGAGGAGAGTGTTAGTACTGAAGTGTTAGGGAGAGAAAATGTTTGCTACCGTTTTCTGAAGACGTTCGTTGATCCGAACAAAACTGGTAAAATCTCTCGTTCCCTTTGATAATTTTATTCCTGTATCTAAAATCTATTTTTTTCCGTTTGTCTTTTTTCACACATCTTGCTTTTCACGGCATTTTTTTTTATAATATATCGTGCATTTTATTCTCATGAATATATATATATATATATATATATATATATATATATATATATATATATATATATATATATATTAATATATATATATATATATATATATATATATATATATATATATATATATATATATATATATATATATATAGGAAATATGATGTAAAATCAACCGAACCTTTGTTTGTGAGAAGCCCAATGATTGGCTAAGATAACAACAAAAAATCTGATTGGTTTACTAGCTAAACGTGTATATATAAACACCCGGCAAAACTAACTCCATGCATTTAAGCCTGACGATTTCACTCGTGGATGAAACGCTGAAGCCTTTTTGTAGCTTAATTGCCATAAACATAGTTTCATAACTTACTACCAGCTCTACTCTTGTATCGAGCACTGTTGAAGTAAATACTGAAAATTGATACATAAAAAGTATATCTCCTTATAACATTTTATGTGGATACATGAAATAATAACTATATATATATATATATATATATATATATATATATATATATATATATATATATATATTTATTTTTAAATACAGATTTTAATCAGACATGGACCAGTGGTTTCTGACAAGTAAAGGGTTTTAAATTCCCTATTCCGTCTTCTTCAGCATAGTTTGAAATAGTAAATGATGGAATTTCTTCAAAAAACATTTATAACCGTTATAAAACGCTCTGGACAAAGAATTTGAAATGAGGGGCCGGCCAGACGCTAGGTCAGAAAAATAACCGTTAAGTAAGAGATTCTATATTTAGAAGTAAAGAACCAGAGAGAAAGAAAAGAAGAAAGAAAGAAAGAAAAGAGAGAAAGAAAGAAAGAAAGAAAGAAGGAAAGAAGGAAGGGAAAATAAATTAAAATGAAATTAAATTTATAATAATAAAAAAATGTATTAATTAAGAGTAAATAAAAATTATTTATTTATATTTATATTTAGAGCATAGTATAAGGTACGTAACTCTAATTAATTAAATTATCTAAGCAGGGGAGGTAACTATTTATTGTTATATAAAATATATATATGTATATATATAAATCACAATGGTTTCAATTAATAAATGTCAAATTAAAGTAAAAATATATAAATATAATTAAAAATCAATAAATATATAAATAAAAAATCAATATATAAATAAATAATATATAAATAAAAATCAAAAATCAATATATAATTAAAATATCAATATATAAATTAAAAAAATATCAATATATAAATAAAAAAAAATCAATATATAAATAAAAAAATAAATATATAAATAAATAAAAAAAACAATATATAAATAAAAATTCGATATATAAATAAAATCAATATATAAATAAAAAATAAAAAAATCAATATATAAATAAATAAATATATAAATAAAAATAAAAAATAAAAAATCAAAAATCAATATATAATCAATATATAAAATTTTTTATTATTTATTATTTATTATTATTTTCTCTCTTTATTAAACAAACATTTCCCTCCAACACACAGTTTACATGAGTTTTTCAATAAAAACACCATCAAGGTCAGCTACTCAACCATGCGGCCTATAAGGAGTTATATCACCAGAGAACAAAGCACGGCAGTCGACACCGGATGCTCATGCCAAAATAAAAATTCTTGCCCCCTCGAGGGAAATTGTAAAGTTGACTCAGTTGTATACAAAGCTGTGGTTACGAGTCAAACTGATAATAGTACAGATGTATACTACGGCATGACACAAGGTTCCTTTAAACAAAGGTATTATTCACACCTATATTCCTTTAGAAACAAAGATCGCGCAAACACATCTTTGGCTAAACGAATTTGGGAACTAAAAGAAGAAAGAACTCCCTTTTCTATGAATTGGAAAATCATAGAGAGAAAACCCATTTATTCACCTATATCTAATGTTTGCCATTTGTGTAATGCTGAGAAGTTTCATATTTTTAAAGCCATCATGAACCCAAACACCGGATGTTTAAATGTGCGCGATGAGGTTTTTAAAGGCTGTATACATCGTAAACAAGCACTCCTTATTTATTGGATGGATCGAGTGACTTAAGCCTACCTAGAGCCCTACATACATTTTTAAGACACTTATATATTTCTACTGCAGACTTCTTGTTCCACGAACCTGATCACAGTTCTTTTTTCTCCATTTTTTCCCTCTTTCTTCTTTAAATTTTTAAATTTTTAAATTTTATTTTTCAAATTTTCATATTATATATTGATTTTTATTTATATATTGATTTTTGATTGATTATTGATTTTTTATTTATATATTGATTTTTTATTTATACTTGCATACATTTGTATGTGTATATATATGTATATATATATGTGTATATATATATATATATATATATGTGTGTGTGTGTGTGCACATACGTGTGCGTATGCATATATTTATTCTTTGAATTTTTTTATATATTGATTATATATTGATTTTTTATTTTTTATTTTTTATTTTTATTTATATATTTATTTATTTATATATTGATTTTTTGATTTTTTATTTATATATTGATTTTATTTATATATCGAATTTTTATTTATATATTGGTTTTTTAATTTATTTATATATTTATTTTTTAAATTTATATATTGATATTTTTTTTTTTTTTATATATTGATATTTTTTAATTTATATATTGATATTTTAATTATATATTGATTTTTGATTTATATTTATATATTATTTATTAATATATTGATTTTTTATTTATATATTTATTGATTTTTAATTATATTTATATATTTTTACTTTAATTTGACATTTATTAATTGAAACCATTGTGATTTATATATATACATATATATATTTTATATAACAATAAATAGTTACCTCCCCTGCTTAGATAATTTAATTAATTAGAGTTACGTACCTTATACTATGCTCTAAATATAAATATAAATAAATAATTTTTATTTACTCTTAATTAATAAATTTTTTTATTATTATAAATTTAATTTCATTTTAATTTATTTTCCCTTCCTTTTTTTCTTCTTTCTTTCTTTCTTTCTTTCTCTCTTTTCTTTCTTTCTTTCTTTCTTCTTTTCTTTCTCTCTGGTTCTTTACTTCTAAATATAGAATCTCTTACTTAACGGTTATTTTCTGACCTAGCGTCTGGCCGGCCCCTCATTTCAAATTCATTGTCAAGAGCGTTTTATAACGGTTATAAATGTTTTTTGAAGAAATTCCATCATTTACTATTTCAGACTATGCTGAAGAAGACGGAATAGGGAATTTAAAACCCTTTTCTTGTCAGAAACCACTGGTCCATGTCTGATTAAAATCTGTATTTAAAAATAAAAATATTACGCTCTTAATTTAATTTAATTGAGCACTCTGCTGGTATTTCCCATTTTATTCTTTTTTGAGTATACCTTTATACTTTATATATATATATATATATATATATATATATATATATATATATATATATATATATATATATATATATATATATATATATATACATATATATATATATATAGTCTCGGAAGTTTCTCAAGCATTAAAACTATATTAAAAATTAAAAAAAAACAAAAACTTATAGTCCCAAGTCTTTCAGTGGAAAATCACTCATGTAAGTCAATTTATTTTTTACAGTTATTATATTAGTTTGTTTCTAACACTATTTTAAGGGATCATCAGTTGTTTACCATGAAAAACTGTTTCGGGAATTTATATATATATATATATATATATATATATATATATATATATATATAGAGAGAGAGAGAGAGAGAGAGATAGAGAGAGAGAGATATGTGTATATATATATATACAAATAATCACACATTGGTCTTTATTATAGAGGTGAAGGTTAATATTTCCGAAAGAGATCAAATGCTATTGTCTTCACCACAATGTGCATTTACCTAATTGTCATATAAGAATCATACCAACACCCAGTATTACAAAAATGCATTATTTCTAAAACAATCGATGTGCCTATCTGCGTTCATGTACTTAAGACTATCTCTCCATCTCTCCATGTTGGAGGTTGATAGTCTTTAGCACCAGTGCGACCATACGTAGAGCTAAGTCGGAATGTCTTCGTGCTGTACACACACACACTCAACGACAACATTTCCTTTTTTGTTCGAATCGAGGACAGGCAGCACAAGGAGACGCAACACTAATCAAATATATTATGGAAGCACATAACAGATAAATATTGTATGGTAAGAGCAAATTCAATTTTAGAAACTATCTTGTTTGCAGGAGATAAGAACCAGAAGGCCACGTCTCTGGGCGATGCACGTATATGCGCATATATATACACACAAAGATATAATATAATATATGTATATATATATATATATATGTATATATATATATATATATATATATATATATATATATATAATGTATTTTGGAGGTAGATTGTTTTATTGTATAAGTAGATAACGTGCAGATGTATGTATGTATTCGCATAGGTATCTATAACCATATGTATCGATAAGCAACATATATCTGTTCTTTTGTTTCTTACTCGTTGTTTTCTTGTTTCTATACATTGGCTCATTGTTCATGCAAAAGGTCATTATGAAAACTGAACCTTCTCAACTGTAGTTTGAATTATCCAATGATAATCTTATTTGGAATTTCACAAAAAAGTCATCCTTCAAATGGAACATCGTCAAAAACATGTGTAAACACTGCAAAAGATAAGATATAAACTTATCATTCACCAGCAGTATATTTAACGTTTATAAATAATTCGTACTAACCATTATGTTATTACGAATTTCGCACGCGTGCTTTATCCAACGAGATCTTTGCCTACACACGTGTATATCATAATTAGCCGAACTGGATAATAATAAGTTGTAACTAAAAGACAATAAGATTTACTTACTTAAATGAACTTACAAGCTTACATGAGGCGTGTGAAAAGTGCTTTAAGTCATAATAATTATTTCTTACAAATGTTTATCACATAAGTTATTACCAGTGATCGACATATGATCAGCAACAGCTGGATTTCCCTGGAGTCCGTGTGACAAGAGGCTTCCTAATATTTCCAGTACTGCCCGCTTTTTTTTTCGATCTAGCTTTTCATTCCCAATAACAACCGTTTAACATTAACTTTTCGCTGATAATAAGCGATAACTTTCTCTTGGATTTTCGGGTCAATAAACATCCACACTATTCCAATTAGATAAGTTCCGGGCTTTACAAATGTGACAGCATATGTTTTGACTGAATTGGTAGAGATCCCAGCCATAAAAATGTAATATTAGAAATGTTAATGATCCATGCTTTCTGTTAGAAGCGCCATATTGAATTTAATAATCATTAATAAATAATGTAAATACTAAAGAAAACAATATATATATATATATATATATATATATATATATATATATATATATATATATATATATATACAGGGTGTCCCAAAATAATGTATACACCCTTTGAATCGTTATAACTCGTTCAATTTACCGAGTTTGATTTGCAAACAAAATTGATAAAAGAGTAGAACAGTAAGATACACATTTAAAAATACTGAAAGTAAAATTAACAAAAACATAGAAAATTAACTTTTAATAAACGTAAAGGCTACAATGTTTAAAGCAAGAAACCTGAAGTAATTGCAAACAAATGGGAGTAGTAATTGTAGTAGAATGTGCTCAAATACCGGAGTAAATGTCGCAGGACGTTTGTAGGTACAATTCTTCACGTCTTCACTATATGGAAAGTGTATTGAGCAGAACGGGTTGGGGTTAGAATGAGGGTTCATTTTATGAACATTCTGAAATTGCCCTAAGTAGCCTTTATCTTTGTTAAAAGTTAATTTTCTATGTTTTTGTTAATTTTACTGTCAGTATTTTAAAATGAATATTCTTACTCAATCTCGTTTATCAATCTTGCAAATAAAAATCAGTAAATTGAACGACTTATAACAATTCAAAGGGTGTATACATTATTTTGGGACACCCTGTATATATATATATATATATATATATATATATATATATATATATATATATATATATATATATATATATGAAATCAAAACAGAATAAGCGGAAGACCAAAAAAGCTCAACGTTTTGCCCAAATGTTATATGGGCTTTGTCAAGAGCGAACAAAAAAATGCAAAAAATGACAAAAGACGAGAAAGTCTATATATGACTTTCTCGTTTTTTGTCATTTTTTGACTTTTTTCGTTCACTCTCAACAAAGCCGATATAACATTTGGGCGAAAGGTTGAACTTTTAAGGTCTTCCGCTTATTCTATTTTAATTTCATACAGTCGGATTATTTTATCCTTTCATTTATTCACATATATATATATATATATATATATATATATATATATATATATATATATATATATGATTATTTTTATTACACAGACCTGTAAAAAATCTGCGACACTGGCATGTCGATGTTATCGATCAACAGCTATTATGAACTGAGATCTCATCAGGCAGAGTTAGAATCCGATCTCATCAGGCAGAGTTAGAATCCGATCTTTACCGTGATCATATTTAATTTCTTTCCAAATATGGTCTACGGTTAAGATCGTTGTCTAACTCTGCCTGATGAGATCTCAGTTAATAATAGCTGTTGATCGATAACATCGACATGCCAGTGTCGCAGATTTTTAACATGTCTGTGTAAATAGAAATAATCATATATAAAAGCTCTATTTGATATTGAGCACTTTTTTATAAACCCAGTTGAAATTCTTTGGATTACTACCCTGCGGATGTTTTACCTGGATTATTATTATTATTATTATTGTTATATATATATATATATATATATATATATATATATATATATATATATATATATATATATATATCTTCTGACCGTGTGAGATTGTTATTCCCCTGCGCTGATGAGAGTCATAAGTTCGAAACGACGTTGTACGTAGGTAAACATATTTTTTTAAATATTAAAAATAAATAATGTAATATTATTATAAGCCACTTCCAAGTAAAATTGAAAGTTGACACCCGACACCCGACACCCGACTACAGATCAGTAGTTATGTGTGAAAACCGGGTTCGTGCCCTCCGATCGACGTGAATTACATCCCCATCACTGAAGTTTGCGTAAGCATGAAACATCGATGTATGTAGGTAAAAATAATTAATATTAACTTTAAAAATATAAATATATATATAAATATATATATATATACATATATATATATATATATATATATAGGTGTGTGACTGCATATACTTTCGATTCTTTATATATACCAACATTTTTATATTAAAAGCTCGATGATTGTTAACATATAACAACAGAGCATATATAAATAAACAACATTTAGCTACATTCCAAAAAACAAGATTTATTTCATCTTATCAACTATTTTTTCAAAATATTTTTTTTTGTTGTTTTGAAAAAATGATTGGTAAGATTAATAAAATGGTGGTCTTTGAAATGTAGTAGAATATTCTTCATTTATTTCTTATAGACTTTTCACTGTCATATATTGCATCGATAGCAAGCAAATTTCCCGCCTGGATAACTTTTTCATTTTCATTTTGACTACTAATCACTACCTGGATGGTTTTTATTCGACTTCTTTGCCATTTTTCTTGAAATTGTTTAGACTTCATGACTTGTATGAACAGTATAAGTTTAACAAGAAAAGGGCGTTTTTGGCCCATATATTTGATGTTTTATATGTATCATTATAGTTTTTATATATTTTTATGTATTTTCAAAGCTCAATCTTTATTACCTGCAGTAAAGTCATTGCGGTAATGGTCCTCTGAGAAGAAGATTGTCTTTGAAAACTTATGGGGTAAGGACGCAGTATCACTCTTTGTTTTTAAACTTTAATAACATCTGATTAATTTCTCATACAATTAATAGTATTGCTCTATACACTATATTGAGCTTTGTTTTTATCCTGATAGTCTACGAGCTAAAATATTATTTATACTTTTAAAGTATTATCTTACTCTCTCTCTCCTTCTCTCTCTCTAAATATATATATATATATATATATATATATATATATATATATATATGATGCGAAACAGTAGAATAACGATATGATGTACAATTTTTAAGTATAACCTATTATGAAAAATTGATGCTCGATATATAAGATAGAGCAACTGTATAAACATAATAAATATAAGAATAAACATTATACACCCTACAATATCTATTAAGTCATAAGTGGTTCAAGCCAAAGGGTTTAAAAAAAAAAAAATAAATAATAATACTAATATATATGTATATATATATGTGTGTGTGTAAATATATATTAATTCATTTACTTTTGATTTATTATAATAATTTATTACATATGCATATATATATATTGTATTATTTATATATATTAATTAGTCATCTATACTAGCGGTTTATGGGCAAATTCTTGGGCATTATTACCGGGCTTTTCGCTTCTTTTTTAGACACTGTAGAAGATGATGTAAACGATTGTCCAATAAAATGCTGGAATAAGTAGGTAATCAGCATAAAATTGTATAGAATTGTTAATATATATATATATATATATATATATATATATATATATATATATACAGGGTGGGCAAAAATAAGGGTCCTATTTTTTAAAATTCATAACTTTTTATTTATTGATTTTTTTTTTTTTTTTTTAGAATAAGTAAAGGACCCCTTCCGAAGCAAGCATGAGCCGTATTAGCCCTAAGGAACGTACCCTCATTTAGAAAACATTATTTTTGCTTAAAAAACTCAAAACAGTGTAAAAAACAATACTTTAGTTTTTGTAAGTTTTAAGAAGTGTTTTTCGGCTAAAATTTGTTTTGTTTATTTCAAAAAATCTCGGAAGGGTCAGTCTACACACACATAAAGTTTGGTGAGTTTAACTTTTATTTTGTGGAAGTTATTCAAATTCAAGTTATTCAAATTTAAAGATGGGACCCTTATTTTGGCCCACCCTGTATATATATAGATATCTATTATACTCTTACTAACGGAGTTGAGTATACTGTCATTATTTCTACATATATTTTACCGTATACTATATATATATATATATATATATATATATATATATATATAAAAATATATATATATATATGTATATATATATATATATATATATATATATATATATATGTATATATGTGTGTGTGTGTGTGTTCTGATGAATTATGAATAATAAAAAAGGTGTACAAGATAGAGAGACAGAAAGATTGAAAGAATAGAGGGGCATAACATGTGAGAAAGCGCAATTGAGAGCATCGGCCGATCTGTTATTGATGGTCAAGTCTGTCGGGAAATCAAGCGATAAGAGTCTCGGCGAATTGTGTTACATTTTTTAAAACCCGCCTTTCAGCCCATCTCTCCATCTTTTGCTCTATCTATCTAGCCCCCCTCCCCCCACCCCCTCACTCCACCCTGAAAGAAACCCAAACACGCTCATTGTCTATCCCTTTATTTAAATCTTAGCTTTTCTTTCTCTTGTCGAAGCACATGTTATAAAAACATGATGAACACCATAGCGAAAAAGAAGACGAAAAGTGCGTCATACCAGACGCTTGATCGGCCGCCACAACCGTGCAGTTAATTGTCATTTTGCAGCTCGGATTAAAGGAGTGAGGAAGAAAAAAAAGGATAAAGCCGTCGGGAAAGCGTGTGAGTAGGTGAGAGGACAATGTAACAAAGATGGCGGACGGTAGAGGGGGGAGCGTTGTTGCCGACGACGACGGTGTCGTTTTTACTCTTCGGCCATGACCGGGGCAAGGAGAAACGGCGATTGAAGAGAGGGTGTTTCGAAGAAGTTGTGAAAGTCATGGCGTCAACGATCTAAACGGATTTTTTTATCGCCTGATTATGAACGAAGAACAGAAGTCGCTTCATTTCGACCAGATAAAAGAGCGGAATGTGTTCGAATTCATTAACAACGGAAACATGTTTTTTCGTTTCGTCCTCGTCGATTGAAATCAAATTATTGTGTTCGACCTACTACTATAAATTACCCTGAAAAACATTGGAAAAGAGATTCCCTTTACTAAAAGCCGGGCACTCTGAGTGAGTTTAATAACAAGCAGTACAAATAGCTTCATGCAGTGTCCAAACACAGTTTGTTGATCACTTTCAACTGTTCGTGTAAAATACCCGCCGACTCGCTATTTACAAAGTTAAATTCCTCCTTAATTGTTAGCTAATTCGTTGTGGCCGACGGGGGAACGCTCTTGACGACAAATCAGTGGCGATTTGTGATCGGAGTTCGAGCCCGCTGACTGTAGAGAATTAACTTCCTGCACTGAAGATTGCGTTAGCATGAAACATCGATGTATGTAGGTAATAAATAGTTAATATATATATATATATATTTGTTTATGTACGTATACGTTTCGTCCTTATAATCGGGATTCGTCAGCAAAAAGATATAACTATTCACTACTCGTAACGTGATTCGAAGCTCCGGATATTTTACACATTAAATCTCTACATCCAGACCCACACGGCCACCGCTGAATAGCGAGATAAACAGTGTTAATTTTAACACATATTCGGCGGTGTTGACATCATGGAACGATGCATTTATAGCTAGCGACGTCATGCTGTGTTAATACTACACTTACAGTGCCCATCTAGAGGGTTTTCTAGGGGCTACAAATGATAAATATTTGTTTTGTTTATTATTTATAAATATTATATATATATATATATATATAATATTTATAAATAATATTTATAAATAATATTTTAAAATTAACCCATATACACATGTGTTGCATTCCTAATCTGCAATCATCAATACGGGAGGAGACAATCCCTACAGACCACATGGTTCGAACCCTAATACGAATGTAATATTTGACTTAGTAGTCGGGGCACGTACTGATGTGCACACCACGCATTGCCTCGAAATGGCAGAGTAAATTAACATATAAATGGCAAATTTGGCGCACATATAGCAAGTCACCAAGAGAACTCAATAGGCGGGACCTATTAGGCTATAAATAACAGCTTGTTGTTAACTTACTTAAAGTGTTCAGTTGAGCGAGAGCTTTTAATAATAATTTATAAACTATATTTTCAAATTAACCCATATGGGCATGTGTTTCATGCCAAACCTGAACTCATCATTATTTGAGAAAACAATCCCTGGCACTACAAAAAGTAAATAATATGAGTAAAAACTAAACTCTGGTCATTGCCATTTAAATAATCATATATATATATATATATATATATATATATATATATATATATATAGTGTGTGTGTGTGTGCAGGTCTGAATGATTCTGATTAGAATCCGAGTAAGAGAACTCAATGCACATTTAAACAGAGCATGAATAAACATAAATGAAGTTGGTTATACATCAGAGGAGACCGATCTAGGTCGAAATAACTTATAATGTATACAACAGACCTATCTCTGATATATTCCGATTAATTTTTGGGAGATTGCGTTCGGTGTATCAATTTCATGCCCACTCCTATGTGTGATGTTTTGTTTGTGTTTATTTATACATATATATTTACTTGTCTATTCCTGTTTTGATCACTCCTTTCCAACTCGCGCACCAGCGATCTTGAAGCTATTTGCAAAAAAGAAAAAAAAAGCACTGGAAAAGTTGATAAATACGACCAGAATCGTCAGCCAGGACATTCAAATAGAATTCGGAATTGAAAAGTGTGCACTGCTAGAGATTAAAAAAAGAAAGCTGGAGACGACTGAGGGTATAGAACTACCAAATCTTGAGCAGAATAGGGCGCTAGGCGAACAAGGCAGCTATAAATATTTGGGAGCTTTGGAAGTAGACACAATCAAATCAACAGAAATGACAGAGAAGATTAGAAAAGAATATCTGAGAAGAACGAGAAAGCTTTTAGAGACAAAAAATTGTATAGCTGAAACCTAATCAAAGGAATAAATACCTGGGCAGTATCACTAATACTATACTCCAGACCATTCAGGCAGCTTAACCAGAGTACTAGAAATTTAATGCCATGCACAACGCACTACATCCAAAAGACGATACAGACAGGCTCTACGTGAAGAGAAACGAAAGGGAAAGAGGACTGGTAAGTATAGAAGTGTGTGTTGACAACACTAAAAAAGAGCTGGAGAAATACATAAACCAGAACACAGAAAGGCTAATGACCGCAGCAAGAGGCACTATTCCAACGAACAACGCAGGAATCACCGACCTCAGACACAAACAGACAAGAAAAGAAAAGTGGGAAGAAAAACAACTACATGGGCCTTTCATAAGAATGACAAAAGAAAAGACGCACGGAAATAGGACACCTTCACAGAGAAACAGAATCTCTACTGATGGCTGCACAAAACAATGCGATTAGGACAAACTACATTAAAGCTTAAATAGATAAAACCCAGGAAAATTGTAAATGTAGATTGTTCGGACAAAAAGACGAAACAGTAAATCACATAGTAAGTGAATGCCCAAAACTGACCCCAAAAGAATACAAAAATTAGGCATGGCTGCGTGGGAAAAGCAGTACACTGGGAGCCATGCAAACAAATGTATTTCAAACAAATGGTACAAACATAAACTAGAGACAGTAGTCGGAAACGAAAATCACAAAACCCTATGGGATATGGAAGTACACATATATAAACTCATACAAGCAGGGAAACCGGATGTCACAGTAGTCAACAAGAAAGAAAAATCCTGCCAAACTGTAGATTTTACCGTCCCAGCTGACCACAGGGTGAAGACCAGCGAGACAGAAATACGAAGCAAATACAGAGAACTTGGTAGAGAATTGAAACGGATATGGAGTATGAAGAAAGTAAATATAATACCAATAATCGTAGGAGCACTAGGAATAGTTCCGAAGAACCTGGAAAAAAGACTGGGAGTAAAATGGAATCAAAGGGAAGACTGAGACCATACAACGGACGGCAATGATAAAAACAGCTGACATCTAAAGGAAAATCCTTGAATGCGGAAACCGTTCCACATAAGCTACGAAGACTAACAAATCACATGCAAGGTGCAATAGGAAGAAAACAAAATCACATAAAGAGCACCACAGAAACTTAAGGAACAGAAATTGCAAAAAAATTTATAAACTACTCCCCCCCCCCCAAAAAAAAATGTGATGGGACCAACCCCGGCTGATACCACACAAAACAATTGTGAGAGTTCAAGGAAGGTGGAGAGACCAAGGAGAGATAGCACTAACCAGACATCCACTGGAAGAGTGAGGAGAGCACTGGGACATTGGGAAGGCTTATTGCCATCCAAATCCCAGAGAAGGCCAATGGTCGTTACCAACGAGAAATCGATGGTAAGCGTCTGTTGTGATAACGCAAAATCTGGGGGAACATATTGTCACTAAGACTTCAGGAAACACCACTGGTGATTATCAGTGAGCAATCTCTGTTTAATGCCTGTGTGAGAACTCCCTGGGGGTACATAGAAAAATATTATTATTATTATTATTATTATTATTATTATTATTATTATTATTATTATTATTATTATTATTATTATTATTATAATTATTATTATTATTATTATAATTATTATTATTATTATTATTATTATTATTATTATCATTATTATTATTATCATTATTATTATTATTATTATTATTATTATCATTATTATTATTATCATTATTATCATTATTATCATTATTATTATCATTATTATCATTATTATTATCATCATTATTATTATTATCATTATTATTATTATCATTATTATTATTATTATCATTATTATTATTATTATTATTATCATTATTATTATTATTATTATTATCATTATCATTATTATTATCATTATCATTATCATTATTATTATTATCATTATTATTATTATCATTATTATTATTATCATTATTATTATTATCATTATCATTATTATTATTATTATTATTATTATTACTATTACTACTACTACTACAACAACAACAACAACAACAACAATAATAATAATAATAATAATAATAATAATAATAATAATAATAATAATAATAATAATAATAATCGTTGGTAGGTGGCTGTTGCGATTACCGCAAGGTCATCAGCGGTGAAGAACGAAAAGAGGTGGAGCATACTGGAGGCCTGAGGAGACTTGTTGTCACTCGGACTCCAGGGAATACCACAGGTTGTCGGCAGTGGGTGACCACTGACGATGACCAGTGTGATAACTCCTAGTGAGTAAATAATAATACATATTTATGCCGAAACGAATACAAACTAGCAACAAAAGTAATGACTTACCGAAAGAAAAAAAATAAGCAAAAGCAAAGAATGAAAGAATGGACATCGAAACAAAATGGCTGAAGCCGAAGGAATATTCTTTCCTTCACAAAAGGCAAACGTATTAAAACTCTAAAAAAAGAACATTCAATTATTAATTATTTCATGAGATGAACTTAACAGAATGAAAGAAAAAATATTGGAATCTTGATAAGAGATAATGAAAATGGAAGAGAAAACCATCTTCATCGTCAATGAATTCCCAGATGACTGAGGACTAAAAGGTTACGGAACTGGCTGTGTCGACACGCAAGTAGATAACAATAAAATGAGACTCGCCAAAGAACTAAGGAAGATGGTTTATATCGGAGACGTTTTCTTACTTGATTCTCAACAAATTAACATTAGGAATTACTCACTTTAATCATAATATGGCAACCGACAAACGATGGCTATTCCTTAGAATCTGATGACACCGAAAAATGAACAAACATATATTTAAAAAATGCTTCTAAACTTTAATTTTTAAAACTTTATTTCACCCCAAAACAAAGCATATTTACACTGAGCCTTAAGGAACAATTTTAATGGAAATCGCTCCAGAAAAGACATGAATCCACTTGATGTAAGGAGCTAAAATAGTATTACCACTTCAAGGTCAGAAACTAGCAAACGATAAGGGCTAGATGGATAGATCCCAACCCAGAAAACATAAATTATTTCCCTTTTGTCATGAAATATGAAGCCTAAATAACCAAATAAGGTAAGAGAGAGAGAGTGTTACGGATTACTGCTATAAAGGGCCATATTTATAGTGGGAAACCCAAGTTGGAAGGTGTGCAACAAGATGTTTGTTCACATTACATTTATTTTCTTCATAGAATCAGAGAGCAGGGAGGGAATTTTAAAAATCAGGTTCGAAAAAAAGCTATTTGAATAGAATGTTTTTGTCATATTGGGACCTCTACAGTGCAAGAGTGTAGATTCTGTTGTTAGTCGGGTTGGTCGATAGCATTCAGGCTTACAGCACAAGTGTAGTTAGCTCTTCGGAACACTGTCCAAGAAAATGCTGGAAAGGTATTAAAAAAGGAGCGAGTTGCGATCTGCGTAGTTGTCAACAAAAGATATCAGCATATTATTGGGCAGATCATTACTGAAGATCAGAAAGGGTGTTGGCCCCAGAATAGATCCTTGGAGGAGGCTGTCATTGAATTTTTGTGCTTCCGACCGCTGTAGATCAACTACTACTTTTAAAAACTGATGCGAGAAAAAAGGATTCGATGTTTGCTATGACATTGTCAGATATTAAATAGCTACTTCATGGTCATTATATTCAGATGGTCAAGTATTCATATATACATGAGTTTCGCTTGTTAAGTATAATAATAATAAATAACATTTACTAACATTTACACTTATGCCTTCAAGAATTATATATTTAACTTTATTATTTTACTCAGAGAAAATAATGACTAATTAGTAGTCGTATTTTTTCACATTAATTAACATTTAAAAAAAATAGTTTAACACTTTATATATCAACATATAAAACTTTAGCGCTAATTTTCTCGCCTACGTGTTTCCATACATTTTATTCAGTCTCATCGTATACATTGCATTGGGAATCTTTGGCATCAGATACAGACTATGAGTTGATTAAACACTTATTTTTGTGGAGTTATATCATTTCTTCCTTTACGATAAGTGGGAGATAGAGAGAGGTACATAGAGAGAAAGAAACAGAGAAAGAGATTGAGCTTTCTAATCGTTAATACGTATCTATGCTTTTTGTTACGGTTAAAATGGGGTTCGTCATTAAGTGCACTTTTTGAAGGTAGACATGATTTCGGTATAAACCACAAACAACTCATTTTCATGCACAAATATAAATTTAATGCACAACTTTCACAAGTTATGAGTCAACAAAAATGGTTTACATCTAACGCGTTCAAACCAATACATTTCTTTTGGCAAATAATCAAATATTAAAGAGCCCTCCGTTTTATTTGCAAATAAATGTCTACATTTCGTAATATGCACACATTTTAGTACTTAAGAAGTGGTGTAATCAAAAAATAAATGAACGTATTTCGTGACATTACTACACTACGAACAAGTCGCTTAGACCTTCTCCGTTTGTTCATATTCCAAGTAATAATTACTCAGTGAAAAAGAAAGAAGTGTCCTCTATGAAAAGATTGCATTTGTTAAACCAATAAGTAACTGAAATTTTTTTTAAATACAGCTTTATTTGTTTTTATTAGTTCCGCCTGTGCAAAACTATTTTTGTTCATATTCCAAGTAATAATTACTCAGTGAAAAAGAAAGAAGTGTCCTCTATGAAAAGATTGCATTTGCTAAACCAATAAGTAACTGAATTTTTTTTTTAATACAGCTTTATTTGTTTTTATTAGTTCCGCCTGTGCAAAACTATTTTTGTTCATATTCCAAGTAATAATTACTCAGTGAAAAAGAAAGAAGTGTCCTCTATGAAAAGATTGCATTTGTTAAACCAATAAGTAACTGAAATTTTTTTTTAATACAGCTTTATTTGTTTTTATTAGTTCCGCCTGTGCAAAACTATTTGAAACAAGGTGTACACATCACACGTTTCCCGAGATTCTTTTTACGTTCTTTTTTTGTTTAATTTTTTTCATTAGCTATGCTGTTTCATATATATTATTTTCAAATTCTTTTCGGTAAATCTGGGTTTGTCATAGCTTGTGTTCTATTTCTTTTTCCAAGAAAAAAATCGAAGTTTAAAGCAGAGAGATTTCTTTAGATCTTTATATTTCAATCATATATCTAAACTATATAAGACACTTATCTCAGTAAATTTACGTATCTTTCTTGAATTATAGCAATCAATAGTATATATTTTACTTATTTTCAGATATTTAATAACCAATTTAGATATTAAATACTAATTTACATTATTCCTCTACTACAATAAAAAAAAAAATTATTTTACAATGAAAACGAATTTTTATGTTTGATTCGACTACGTCTCCGTATTTTTTAAATTTTTACGGCGAATTTAAAAATGGTGAAACCACTTTCGTCTGTCGAAGGAAGTCTACTTTTCGTCGAGTGACTAAGTGATCTTTGATTTTAATATTATATAAAAATATCGAATAAAAAATTATCAAGTGATAACGATCAAAATAATTTTTTAAAATATTATAAAGATTTTAAATGGGAATGGGTGATCTCTGCATCGAAATTGTGCAAAGCTTTTAAAATAGGATTCATAGGACATGTTTTTTTTTTTTAGAAAAGTTGATGGTCGACAGAGAAAGAGAGATAGAGAGGGTGAGAGAAAGAATAAGTTATGGTGATTGACGGAAAACATAAGGAAATGCGCGAAACGCAGAGTGAACAAGCGAGAGACCAACACAGAAAGCTAAAAAAAGAGAAAGGGCTTAGGATTAGGATTGGGCTACGGTTAGGGTTAGGGTTATAGTGAAAGGAAGGGAGATAGTCCGAGAACAAAAGAAAAGAAAAGATTTAGTTTGGTTGTTTTTGTTTCACGGCATATCGACCAGTTTCAGGTCATTTAATGCTGAATCCGGTCATTTGGTTTTTATGCTTCAAGTTCTTTATATGTTTAAATATTTATTCATAGTGTTTTCTTGAGTAAACGGGTTGGGAAGAAAGAGGGGAGAGGGAAGAAGTGGGGAGGGAGGGAAATTGTTGTTTTTTGTTTTGGATTTTGCAGAAGATGATTGAGTTTTTCAAAGGAAAAAAAACAATAAAATATCAATGTTTGGTGCATTTTGAGTCAGGAAGTCAATAACTTCAGACAGCCTGATTTGGTAGCACTAGTAGGGTCTATTAGACCCATAGATGGGGCCCTTACAGGTACTACCACTTCGGGCCAGAGTGAACCTGGGAGCAATAGCAACTAAGGGGCAACTTTACATTCCCCATAGCTCCCAAATAGAGGTCTCACCACTGGATGTCTTTTAAGGTCATACCCAGGACGCAAAAAAAGAAGAAAGCGAAAGAGAAAGAAATATATAAATAAAAGAGAGGGGAAGAAATGTAAGATAGAAAAGGATAATGATTATGTGTGCGTGTGTGTGCGTGTGCTGGTGGGGGTGGGTGCGTGCGTGTGTGTGTGTGCGTGTGCGTGTCTGTGAGGGCGACATAAATATATGGAAGAGGAATATCTTAGAGAAATAGAAAGATGGCTAAATAGAGGAGAAAAATGTTAGTATGAACGGGTCGGACAGAAAAGGTTAGACACACGTGAGAGAGATAAGAAGCCGTAGGATCGTCAGAAGGATAGAGCGAAGACAGATATAAAAGACATTTAGAAATATTGATTAATCAGCGAGATAAAAATATCAAAATCTTGAGATCCAAAGTAAATCGAATGGAAAAAAAAAATAGAAAAAGCAAATTTAAAGAATGAGAAAAAGAAATGTTGCGGGATAAAAAGTAAATAATTGTAACTGGAAACTGCAAATAGTGTTAAAGGGAAAAACGAGATAAAAGACAATCCTAACGCCATTAGACCCCCTTTCTCCCGCAATCCAAACACTTATCACATTTCCTTAATTCGCATCATCCCATTTTCTGGTAATATATTTTCAGTTTCACTATCGGCCCTTACTAGATAATCTCCCTTTAATTTATAAACATTATTAATTTCCCGAGTTCTACATATCGTCATATACATTAAAACTAGGCGGATGCCAATGATTCTACTACGTAGAAAATATCTGTAACGTGTGATAATGTCATTTATCGTAGCTAGCAGTACATCCCTGAAAAGAAGGAAACATAAACACTAGATCAGACGTTAAGAAAAATATAATAAAGTAACTTCTAACAGAATGTGATAATATAAAGCTGGTGCTATCACATGGAAACATTTGTGAACTATGGGAATAAATGATTCATCTTCCAGATTGAATGAAATACAAATATTAACAAGAAAATAGCATTTGAATTAAATCTATAATGCTAATTAATAACTTTTATAGTGTTTATTTTTTTTAAAACTCTATACAACGCACATTCCCACAAGAGACTACTGTGAATTAGGGGTCAATACATCATAAGTAGGAAGTTGTGCAGCAAGATGTTTTTTCACATTACATTTCAAATTCTGAATGTTAGTACAGCCCTGATAACAGGGAACAGGGAGGGAATTCCAAAAGCAAGCAGTCTTAGAAAATAAGCTATTAGAGTAGAATGTTTTCCAGTATCTGGGGACTTCTGCAGTTAAGGGCTGAGAGTTTGGTGATCGCCGGGTTGGTCGGGGTATTTACGTTGAGGGGCACACGTGCAGCAAGTTCATAGGAGCACAGTTTATTGAAGTACTTGAAAACAAGCACTGGGATGCAGCATATCTGCGATGGGGCAGCGGCTGGGGATTCGTAGACAGTGTGGAACCTATTAGGTTAGAGACTATTTTAGGACCTTGTCGTTAAGGGAGAGGTTGGTTGTTGGTGCACCAGCTCAGATGTGGAAACATGCATGTAGTTTATATGGATTAATCCAAAATATGGAAGGATCCCGTTTTAGATAATAGTGTTACGAGACATAGAAGCTGAACATGCTCCACACAACCCATAGAGAAGTTCATAGTAAAAGGACACTTGACCAAAGAAACGGTATCTCTACTGACAGCTACACAGAATAATGCGATTAGGACAAACTACATTAAAGCTGAAATAGATAAACCCCAGAAAACAGCAAATGTAGATTAGGTGGAAAAAGAGACGAAACAATAAATCACATAATAAGTGAATGCAGCAAACTAGATCAAAAAGATTGCATAAACAGACACGACATCGTGGGGAAAGCAGTACACTGGAAACTATGCAAACGACTGCATTTTTAACACGTAGACAAGTGGCACAAACATAAACCAAAGACTAATAACAAAATCTTCTGGAACATGGAAGTGCAGACAGATAAACTTATAAAAGCAAGGAGATCGGATGTCATATGTTGCCTTGTGTAAAAAAACAAAAGTGATTTGTTATGATGATCGAAAGAAGCGGAGATTACTTGAAATCTGGTGAGGTATGTTGCCACTCACACTCTAGGGAGCGAAACCTGTTTGCCGTGATCAGTTTTAATGACTCGGGTGAGTGTAGTGAGATTGTCTCTGGAGAGTTAGAGAGTGTAATTCTTATTGTTCTTATTAGCTACTATGATGAGAAGAGCGCTGGTGTTTCAAAAGTTGGCTAATGGAATCTAGGTCATGATTGGAATGTAATTCCGAATGCGCTTTCGGAATTAAGATTTTATTTTGAAAGATTCCGAGTTGAGTATTGTATTGAAAAATAAACATTTGCCATTTGTTGTTTCAAGAATGAGTGCGAGAAAAGGAATACAGTTTTGATATGTACTATCAGCGATAGAAAAGCGACATAGCAAAGAGTGTTGCCGAGTCGGAAGGAGATCCTGCGCTCGTTTCCCTGGAGGGAACGGCTGGGAACCCACGACACATGAAGAAATGGGTGTAGCAGTAAGGTAATCTCGACATTACCCAGTGGCGGCCTACATTGTTTAGGGTGAATTATATAAAAAAAAAATAATGTAAGTAACGCGAAATACGTTGCGTTTTGTATATTCATTTGTAATTAGACCTGCTTTAAGAAAATACTACTGAAAATGTAGACGAAATTGCCGACTGAAACAGAACAAGTGTTCCTATTCAGCTTTATGTAACGTGACATCCTCAATAACACAGAATTATAAGGAGCAACGTCACACATAACCCTCTAAGTTATTTCACAGACTTTCCTATATGATACGCTGTGAAGAACACAAGAACAAATAAGTTACATTAAAATTCTTAGTGAACGAGAACCACTACTACTGCTAATACTACTACTACTACTACTGATAATAATAATGATGAAACGAAGAAGATTAAAAGGAAGAAGAAAAATAATAATATAAAAAGTTAAACTAAGCATTCATAGAGTAAACAAAACATTAACTGAATAGAAAATATGGAACGCTTGTGAAATTGACGTGTCATCCTTGCACAGGATCCATGCTAATCTTCATCCTGTCGTACCGAAATTCGTATATGTTTAGCCGAAGTGAGTAATATTTACTCTTTTCTCCACAAAAAAAGAATAGATGTGACATGTGCTCGATTGTACAACGTTTGTAATTCAGCTCTCCCAATGGGGCAAAATATGGCCACGGCCTTCCATTTGAAAGTTTAAATATTTCAGATTTACATTAGATTCATAGACATTGGACATCAATTAAGCAAGATTCCCCGATTCCAATTTCCTTTTAAGACCCCTTAAGCTTAAGTTATAAATTTAAGACCTTTTCTAGAATCAAAATCATGTAATTAATTTTGATAAAATCGGAATAAGGATACTAGACATAAGGTTAAGTAGCTTTATATATTTAATCTTTGTAAGGAGACATACACGTGGTGCAAAACTGTTCTCTACATACAATAATTTACACCCGTCCTTGGAGTGGTATGCTTCCAGTTATAACATTTAATTCTTTTTATTTTATTGCGAGAGAAATATTGTATCGCAAAATATGACATCCGATCTCCTTGCTTTTATAAGTTTATCTGTCTGCACTTCCATGTTCCAGAAGATTTTGTGATTGTCGTTTTCCAGTAGTCTTTGGTTTATGTCTGTTCCACTTGTCTACGTGTTAAAAATGCAGTCGTTTGCATAGTTTCCAGTGTACTGCTTTCCCCACAAAGGTTAAGTAGCTTTATATATTTAATTTTTGTAAGGAGACATACATGTGATGCAAAACTGTTCTCTTCATACAATAATTTACATCCGTCCTTGGAGTTGTATGCTTCCAGTTATAACATTTAATTATGTTTATTTTATTGCGAGAGAAATATTGTATCGTATTAAAAAGCAAACTTATACCTAGCACCTTTAATAATTCTAAACTTAACACGATGTTAAATAGAAACTTCGATGTTGGCATAATGTTAAGTATTTGCCCTAATGGGTGGGGAGACCAGAGTTCAATTCTCGCTCAAATCATACCAAAGATTAAAAAGTGGAACTTGATTAAACATTCACTGTCAGTATTATAAGGTGAGGATCAAGGGTGAGTTCTGTAATCCTTAGAAAGTGTAATAGAGAATGGAAAGATAGACTTCAGGCCGACCACATCACTTTTTTGCCCTTCTTTTAATCAGCGTTTGCAATTCCATCCTCACAGCTTTAAAAATAAGGTCCATGGGATGATCCCACCTCCCCCTTAAAAAACAACATTAAAAGTATAATATAATATTATTGAAAATATATGCCCATGTTTTTTATTATTTGGTTGATTCCGACTACTATTCGCATCTTGGATGTTATACTCACAACGTTTCGGTCGATCTGACCTACGACCTTCTTTAAGTTCATCTTGTCGAACTCGGGAATCTTTACGACCTGTGGCGCTACAGATAAAACACTAAGTAAATTATCAGTTCAAAGGTACAGTTTGCTTGTGGTTGAAGATAGAATCATCACTAAAGTTTATACTAAGAATACGATTAAGAATTACATAAGACTTCCACCAGGTCAATACTGGCGGACACGAGCGAAAGCGACCCAGCGTGAGGGCTGCATTATTCGTTCCCGCGAAGGAGTTAAACGTGTACTTAAGCTGGATGGTTTGGTTAAGTAATAAAACGATGCTAAACCAACAGTGAACTTTTTTTACATTTGTACTTTTTCTTTATTACTCGGTCTACTTTTTTCATCTTGGACGTAATTATCACAACCTTCCAGTCGCTGTGACCTTCGACCTTCTTCGAATGCGTCTGAACGAACTCGGGAATCTGTAAGTATTCCATGATAAATGCCAGTATACTGAAATCATATGTCCTTAATAGGGTTAAGATGAAAATTCATATACACTAAATGTACAAAAGCAAGGAAATTCCCAAATTTTTACACTTCTAATGTCATTAAGGGTATGACTACATATCAACCAAACCATTTCATTATCGCATCACTACAGTATAAATCTCTATGCATGAGTGGATGAAGTGTGTGAGGTGCGCTGAAGAAAAATTCCTACCAGTAAAATGCATAGCCCTGTTGTGCTCGCATATGATTTCAGTATACTGGCATTTTTCATGGAATGTCACTACTTTTGTAAAGGCTATGCCTCAATACAATGCCTTCTCATAACTGATATAGTTGGTAGTTTGACTAATGAAGGTATATGGTAAACTGAAATTAAAATGCCATCAACTAGACACTAGGACCTCTATATTTGCCAAAAATCAGCGGAATCCATCAAATGGTCGATAAGATATAGAATAAAGTGTATGAATACTGGTCATTTTTAAGGTTTTTTCTAATTCTCTGGAAAACCCAGGTATATGGTAAACTGAAATTAAAATGCCATCAACTAGACCATAGAACCTCTATACCTGCCAAAAATCAGCTGGATCCATCAAATAGTTGATGAGATACAGGGTGGCACATACGTACGTACATACGCACGTACACACAGATAACATGATTTCATGATTGAACTTTCTGGATCTCTGGATTGCCTTGACTAATGACGCTGAAATTCGACACACTTATAGAACCTATGAAATAAAAATGTTGTGCAAAGTTTTAACTAATTTGGTTTATTGGTTTTTGAAATATGATTGATCAAAGAAATGAGATTTCCAGCATAGGCCATTCGTGTAGTCTATTAAAGCATAGAGCGCTCTCGTGCTTCCCTTGATTTTAGTAAAACTTTGAAAGTAAGAACACCACGTGCATATGTTCGCACTTTTATGAATGACAAATATTAAGACGTAAACTTACTTTGTTTTTATTTACAACCGTTTTCGTTTGTTCCTAAATTTTGTTTAAAAAACATGTAAACAAAAAATTATGCATTCTTTCCTTCATTAATATTAAATTTGTTATTTTCATTTGTTTATTTTTATTAAAATAAACTAGCATACTTCTGATGGTATATATATATATATATATATATATATATATATATATATATATATATATATATATATATATATATATATATATATATATATAATCTCGGAAAATTCTCAACCATTAAAACTATATTAAAAAAAAAAACTTTAAAAAAAACCAAAAAAAAAACTTATAGTCCCAAGTCTTTCAGTGGAAAATCACTCATGTAAGTCAATTTATTTTTTTACAGTTATTATATAAGTTTGTTTCTAACACTATTTTAAGGGATCATCAGTTGTTTACCATGAAAACCTGTTTGGGGAACATATATACATACATGTATATATATATGTATATATATATATTATTATATATGTATATATATATATGTATGTATATCATAATATATGTGTATATATGTATACACACATATATATATATATATATATATATATATATAATTTAAGTGTTGATTACGCTAATGAACAGTCGATTGTGAAAATTTTATGTTGACGTACGCCACTCCTCAAAAGAGGATTCGATTCTCTGGGAAGGATGGTCTCATGACAATAGAACCGATACCACACTAAACCTCACCGGAAAAATGAGGAGGTAATTCTTGTGATGATGTTATTATGACAAACAAACATATACTACACTGCCCCCAGGAAGGAAATGATGTTTCAGAGGATGGTATGATGACAACAGAAAATATGCTAAACTATCCCCTTTCCCCGAAAAAAGGCAGTAATACTTGGGAGAATGTTATCATAAGAACAGGACGTATAATATACTTAACTACAATGGAGGAGGTAATGTCTTGGAGGATGATATCATGACAACAAAATGATACTCCATTATCCTTTGACCCGAATTGAACATTGAACAATGATACATTAGTCTGAAATTGTATAGTAGACTGAGTAATTTTAAAAGATAGCAGTAGTATAGTTTCGGCTTTACAAAGACGGATACCAAATCTCTATTACTAAGAAAAGTGATAGTATAGTTTCGGCTTTGCAAAGACGGATATCAAATCTCTATCACTAAGAAAAGTGATAGTATAGTTTCGGCTTTACAAAGACGGATACCAAACCTCTATTACTAAGAAAAGTGATAGTATAGTTTCGGCTTTGCAAAGACGGATACCAAATCTCTATTACTAAGAAAAGTGATAGTATAGTTTCGGCTTTACAAAGACGGATACCAAATCTCTATTACTAAGAAAAGTGATAGTATAGTTTCGGCTTTGCAAAGACGGATATCAAATCTCTATCACTAAGAAAAGTGATAGTATAGTTTCGGCTTTACAAAGACGGATACCAAACCTCTATTACTAAGAAAAGTGATAGTATAGTTTCGGCTTTGCAAAGACGGATACCAAATCTCTATTACTAAGAAAAGTGATAGTATAGTTTCGGCTTTGCAAAGACGGATACCAAATCTCTATTACTAAGAAAAGTGATAGTATAGTTTCGGCTTTACAAAGACGGATACCAAACCTCTATTACTAAGAAAAGTGATAGTATAGTTTCGGCTTTGCAAAGACGGATACCAAATCTCTATTACTAAGAAAAGTGATAGTATAGTTTCGGCTTTACAAAGACGGATACCAAACCTCTATTACTAAGAAAAGTGATAGTATAGTTTCGGCTTTACAAAGACGGATACCAAATCTCCATTACTAAGAAAAGTGATAGTATAGTTTCGGCTTTGCAAAGACGGATACCAAATCTCCATTACTAAGAAAAGTGATAGTATAGTTTCGGCTTTGCAAAGACGGATACCGAATCTCCATTACTAAGAAAAGTGATAGTATAGTTTCGGCTTTGCAAAGACGGATACCAACTCTCCATTACTAAGAAAAGTGATAGTATAGTTTCGGCTTTGCAAAGACGGATACCAAATCTCCATTACTTAGAAAAGTGATAGTATAGTTTCGGCCTCAGAAAGACAGATACTAAATATCCATTAGTATTAGATAATATACACATGACATTCCATATTTTTGTCAGTTAATATTTGGTTTATTTATAATTCAACCGGACATAAATACAAAGAAAAAGTGAACATATTCTAGGCTATCATTTGGGGGTGCCCTTCACATCGAAAAGCCCAATTATATTTACCTTGTTTCCTTTTCAGATCTATTTTCTCTAACTTTCATCTTTTTGTCTAGCTAATGTATTTTTTTTTCTATCTGAAAAAAAAAACATCTTTAGTTGTAGAGGATGAAAATACGTAAGTCAATATAAATATAAATAAATTAGAAAGAAAATCCAAAACCAGAAAGAAGAAAAAAAAAACGGAATTATAAAGAATGTCTCTATTAGGATTTGTCTTAATGCTCGGCTTCAGTTTAGGCTTAAAAACATTTTGCAGAGAAAAATAAATAAAATAACATTTATAGTCTTTGTTTTATCATTAAATATCAAATTTCCTTGAAATGATAAGCTGCGTTTCCTACCGAAGAATTTTGGGGCTTCGGCTTTATTTACTTGAAATGCCTTCAGGAATGATTTCCTCCTATATCCGTTTTGTAATTCTGTAATTTCTGGTTTCACGGATGCGGGTGGGGTGAGAATATATCCGTAGGGTGACGCAACGACAGGGGGGAGGAGTACTTCACATTCGTCAATACAGGACGAAACCGGTGAGTGACGTGGGTTAGACTCGATATAATGGTTCTTACATTTGGAATTACAATCTTATTTTTTTCTTATATATATTTATTTAATTACAGTTTCCGAAAACAAATTAAGAATTATCATATCGATAGAATTACAGTAT
>OY744518.1:16889113-16989113 GCA_963556195.1 Sepiola atlantica
ATAATAATATACATTCTATATAATGCCCATTTCTATATAAGACCTTTTCTACTTAATATAATTATCCATTATACATAATAATATACATTCTATATAATGCCCATTTAAATATAAGACCTTTTCTACTTAATATAATTATCCATTATATATAATAATATACATTCTATATAATGCCCTTTCTATATAAGACCTTTTCTACTTAATATAATTATCCATTATATATAATAATATACATTCTATATAATGCCCATTTCTATATAAGACCTTTTCTACTTAATATAATTATCGATTATATATAATAATATACATTCTATATAATGCCCATTTAAATATAAGACCTTTTCTACTTAATATAATTATCCATTATATATAATAATATACATTCTATATAATGCCCTTTCTATATAAGACCTTTTCTACTTAATATAATTATCCATTATATATAATAATATACATTCTATATAATGCACTTTCTATATAAGACCTTTTCTACTTAATATAATTATCCATTATACATAATAATATACATTCTATATAATGCCCTTTCTATATAAGACCTTTTCTACTTAATATAATTATCCATTATATATAATAATATACATTCTATATAATGCCCTTTCTATATAAGACCTTTTCTACTTAATATAATTATCCATTATATATAATAATATACATTCTATATAATGCCCATTTCTATATAAGACCTTTTCTACTTAATATAATTATCCATTATATATAATAATATACATTCTATATAATTCCCTTTCTATATAAGACCTTTTCTACTTAATATAATTATCCATTATACATAATAATATACATTCTGTATAATGCCCATTTCTATATAAGACCTTTTCTACTTAATATAATTATCCATTATATATAATAATATACATTCTATATAATGCCCTTTCTATATAAGACCTTTTCTACTTAATATAATTATCCATTATATATAATAATATACATTCTATATAATGCCCTTTCTATATAAGACCTTTTCTACTTAATATAATTATCCATTATACATAATAATATACATTCTATATAATGCCCTTTCTATATAAGACCTTTTCTACTTAATATAATTATCCATTATATATAATAATATACATTCTATATAATGCCCTTTCTATATAAGACCTTTTCTACTTAATATAATTATCCATTATATATAATAATATACATTCTATATAATGCCCTTTCTATATAAGACCTTTTCTACTTAATATAATTATCCATTATATATAATAATATACATTCTATATAATGCCCTTTTCTATATAAGACCTTTTCTACTTAATATAATTATCCATTATATATAATAATATACATTCTATATAATGCCCTTTCTATATAAGACCTTTTCTACTTAATATAATTATCCATTATACATAATAATATACATTCTATATAATGCCCTTTTCCATATAAGACCTTTTCTACTTTATATAATTATCCATTATATATAATAATATACATTCTATATAATGCCCATTTCTATATAAGACCTTTTCTACTTAATATAATTATCCATTATATATAATAATATACATTCTATATAATGCCCCTTTCTATATAAGACCTTTTCTACTTAATATAATTATCCATTATACATAATAATATACATTCTATATAATGCCCATTTCTATATAAGACCTTTTCTACTTAATATAATTATCCATTATACATAATAATATACATTCTATATAATGCCCATTTAAATATAAGACCTTTTCTACTTAATATAATTATCCATTATATATAATAATATACATTCTATATAATGCCCTTTCTATATAAGACCTTTTCTACTTAATATAATTATCCATTATATATAATAATATACATTCTATATAATGCCCATTTCTATATAAGACCTTTTCTACTTAATATAATTATCGATTATATATAATAATATACATTCTATATAATGCCCATTTAAATATAAGACCTTTTCTACTTAATATAATTATCCATTATATATAATAATATACATTCTATATAATGCCCTTTCTATATAAGACCTTTTCTACTTAATATAATTATCCATTATATATAATAATATACATTCTATATAATGCACTTTCTATATAAGACCTTTTCTACTTAATATAATTATCCATTATACATAATAATATACATTCTATATAATGCCCTTTCTATATAAGACCTTTTCTACTTAATATAATTATCCATTATATATAATAATATACATTCTATATAATGCCCTTTCTATATAAGACCTTTTCTACTTAATATAATTATCCATTATATATAATAATATACATTCTATATAATGCCCATTTCTATATAAGACCTTTTCTACTTAATATAATTATCCATTATATATAATAATATACATTCTATATAATTCCCTTTCTATATAAGACCTTTTCTACTTAATATAATTATCCATTATACATAATAATATACATTCTGTATAATGCCCATTTCTATATAAGACCTTTTCTACTTAATATAATTATCCATTATATATAATAATATACATTCTATATAATGCCCTTTCTATATAAGACCTTTTCTACTTAATATAATTATCCATTATATATAATAATATACATTCTATATAATGCCCTTTCTATATAAGACCTTTTCTACTTAATATAATTATCCATTATACATAATAATATACATTCTATATAATGCCCTTTCTATATAAGACCTTTTCTACTTAATATAATTATCCATTATATATAATAATATACATTCTATATAATGCCCTTTCTATATAAGACCTTTTCTACTTAATATAATTATCCATTATATATAATAATATACATTCTATATAATGCCCATTTCTATATAAGACATTTTCTACTTAATATAATTATCCATTATATATAATAATATACATTCTATATAATGCCCTTTCTATATAAGACCTTTTCTACTTAATATAATTATCCATTATATATAATAATATACATTCTATATAATGCCCGTTTCTATATAAGACCTTATCTACTTAATATAATTATCCATTATATATAATAATATACATTCTATATAATTCCCTTTTCTATATAAGACCTTTTCTACTTAATATAATTATCCATTATATATAATAATATACATTCTATATAATGCCCTTTCTATATAAGACCTTTTCTACTTAATATAATTATCCATTATATATAATAATATACATTCTATATAATGCCCTTTCTATATAAGACCTTTTCTACTTAATATAATTATCCATTATATATAATAATATACATTCTATATAATGCCCTTTTCTATATAAGACCTTTTCTACTTAATATAATTATCCATTATATATAATAATATACATTCTATATAATGCCCTTTCTATATAAGACCTTTTCTACTTAATATAATTATCCATTATACATAATAATATACATTCTATATAATGCCCTTTTCCATATAAGACCTTTTCTACTTTATATAATTATCCATTATATATAATAATATACATTCTATATAATGCCCATTTCTATATAAGACCTTTTCTACTTAATATAATTATCCATTATATATAATAATATACATTCTATATAATGCCCCTTTCTATATAAGACCTTTTCTACTTAATATAATTATCCATTATACATAATAATATACATTCTATATAATGCCCATTTCTATATAAGACCTTTTCTACTTAATATAATTATCCATTATACATAATAATATACATTCTATATAATGCCCATTTAAATATAAGACCTTTTCTACTTAATATAATTATCCATTATATATAATAATATACATTCTATATAATGCCCTTTCTATATAAGACCTTTTCTACTTAATATAATTATCCATTATATATAATAATATACATTCTATATAATGCCCATTTCTATATAAGACCTTTTCTACTTAATATAATTATCGATTATATATAATAATATACATTCTATATAATGCCCATTTAAATATAAGACCTTTTCTACTTAATATAATTATCCATTATATATAATAATATACATTCTATATAATGCCCTTTCTATATAAGACCTTTTCTACTTAATATAATTATCCATTATATATAATAATATACATTCTATATAATGCACTTTCTATATAAGACCTTTTCTACTTAATATAATTATCCATTATACATAATAATATACATTCTATATAATGCCCTTTCTATATAAGACATTTTCTACTTAATATAATTATCCATTATATATAATAATATACATTCTATAAAATGCCCTTTCTATATAAGACCTTTTCTACTTAATATAATTATCCATTATATATAATAATATACATTCTATATAATGCCCATTTCTATATAAGACCTTTTCTACTTAATATAATTATCCATTATATATAATAATATACATTCTATATAATTCCCTTTCTATATAAGACCTTTTCTACTTAATATAATTATCCATTATACATAATAATATACATTCTGTATAATGCCCATTTCTATATAAGACCTTTTCTACTTAATATAATTATCCATTATATATAATAATATACATTCTATATAATGCCCTTTCTATATAAGACCTTTTCTACTTAATATAATTATCCATTATATATAATAATATACATTCTATATAATGCCCTTTCTATATAAGACCTTTTCTACTTAATATAATTATCCATTATACATAATAATATACATTCTATATAATGCCCTTTCTATATAAGACCTTTTCTACTTAATATAATTATCCATTATATATAATAATATACATTCTATATAATGCCCTTTCTATATAAGACCTTTTCTACTTAATATAATTATCCATTATATATAATAATATACATTCTATATAATGCCCATTTCTATATAAGACCTTTTCTACTTAATATAATTATCCATTATATATAATAATATACATTCTATATAATGCCCTTTCTATATAAGACCTTTTCTACTTAATATAATTATCGATTATATATAATAATATACATTCTGTATAATGCCCATTTCTATATAAGATTTTTTCTACTTAATATTATTATCCATTATATATAACACTATACATTTCTATATAAGACTTTTTCTACTTAATATAACTATCCATTATATATAATAATATACATTCTATATAATGCCTACTTCTATATATGACATTTTGTACTTAATAACCCTGCCTATCACCCACACAAGCATATGTATTTACTTTGTGTTTTTCTTGAAAGTCTGGAGTCGTCTATAAATCCCCTTTAAAAATTACTTTTTTACTTCATTTTTGTTTTGCTTCCAATGGTCGTTTAGTGTACGTTGTTTACATTTAGCGATCATAAACAACTGCATGTTTATATTTAAGCAAACATTGTTAAATATAACAGATTTTAACTGCTTGATTATAACGTTTTGTTTTCAAATTTTCAAAATCAAAAACATTAATGAATCATTCATGTGTATCTGTGTTACATAGCCCCTGCTTGGGCCGCGGCAGTTCTCATTTTGTATACTCGTCCCGGAACGGGTCGTGGCTGTTCTCGTTTAATCATTCGTCATTTCTAACACCATAAATCCTATAATTTGCATACATTTAAATTTCTCGCACCCTCAATCTTTCATCGTCGCGTGAAGGGGTGCGTTGTCTAGTGTTTGAATTCTCTCTTCTTTCTTTCTGCCGTGAACCACGCCGCTGCAACGCAAAAGCTCCATGACCGACTCAGAAGAGAAACAATATTTTCAACTTAATTTCTGTTTAATTTCAGGCGTTAGTTATCTATCGGCTGTGAGATATTCAACAACGTCGAAAGAGAGAGCAAATTACTGCTTTCGTAATTACTTATCAATAAAGTCCTTAACCATGTGTGGAGGGGGGAAAGAGATCTTTCGACTGTATTTTCTTAGGGAATACATTCCCCTAATCTTGTTGCGGACTACATCTTGAATCCTGTCTCATAGGCTCGCCTCCAAAACCCAGACTGCCAAAACTCTCAGCTTCTCACGAAGAAGGAGCAACGTCACGGATCCACACATGCGACACTCATGCGCAAACATTTCCTTCACTCATGTTTTCTGACCTCTTGACGCGGTGCTCGTCAACGTTCGCTCTGACAGCACCTGTGAGCTCCAACCGTGAGAACAGCCCTATGCTGCACCCGACTGAACGGGTCCGCCCGCACTAAATAGCGCAAGTCAAACCAACGATTTCCAACAGATACGTCCACCTCAAGATGCGTCCGTTCCCACAGGGCCATTATCCAACATCAGTATCACTTTCAATTCTCTGTCGAATCATCTTCAGGTGACGACAACAAATCGACAAGAAGCTCAGCACAAGAAGATAATTCTAAACGCGTATGTGAAGTTGGTAGACGTTGTACAGTTCCAGAAGATGCTACCAATTAAAATTCCGGGACAGCAGAATAAGCGTCACAGGATAAACTGTATTTACGTTAAGCAATTCAAAATATTGTTACTGGTTTCATACGTAATGTTGTTTATTGTAAGTTGCTGGGTCTTAATCAAAATAGCTACGAGTATAATTAATAAAAAGGAATTAGTTTCAAAATGCATTATTTTCGTGTTATTAACTAAAATGTATCTTACATCAGACGGGGGGAAGTCAACCTTTTTTAATGTTGGTAAATCGGGCTAGAGTTTACCAGATGCATGATAAGCTTGCGAAAAGGGGTAGTAGTAGTAAAATAAATCAAGCTATTGTAGTTCTTTTATATATATATATATATATATATATATATATATATATGTTTTTTATACTGATGGTTTGAATGAATAAACTGGGAGGTAACGGTGGTTAAGTTAAGTTGATAACGACACGGACTGACGACTTGGGTGTTCCAAGTTCGAATCTAGTCGGTTCCACATAATCACTTTCACTTAGGGATGTTGGCAACCTTCACGTGGTCCTTCCCGTAAGTACTCGATGTCTTTGTAGAAATAATTATAAACTAGATAGATATCGGGGAAACCAATGCCAAATACGAAATGAATGAATGAACTAAATAAACAAAGTCAGCCATTTGAGGATAAAGGCTAATGAGATTGTCAGTTAAATGATGAACAATAAAAGAACCGAAAACGATGAATTAATATTTGGTTACTTAAGAGAACCACTCGAATTTCTTTACATTGGACTTGGCGACGACCATCTTGTAGTCTGCAGTGAAGCAGTTTAAATGGTATAAAACTATCAATACACTCTGCGATGGAAAAGGAGCATTCGAGGTTTTTCTCAGAATTACGAGTTTTTCTTTAATCGAAACAGCTAAATGATCCGAGAGGCAAGAGAACAGTAGATGTTAACTTGTCAGAAAAAGATCAAAATGGCTTTCAACATATTTATCACTATATGAGCTATATGCAAGGAAAAGTAATAACAAAGCCTTCTATCCTGATCAATTCTGTTAAAGAGAACGACTCTCTCTACCTTGTGACATTAAAGTCATCATAAATGTGAACGCCAGCAGAAAAGTGAACACTCAGGATCTTGCCAATTTTTCATAGATTCGCTGTGATCAAGAGTAACACGGAAACAGATAATGGACAAATAAGAGTCTTCATGTAAGATGTATCTGCCACAAATCCTCTCTGATGTAGACCAAATTCGATGCCCATGGCAGGCTGTATGGTCAGGTGTTAAGGTCATCTTAGAATAAGCTGAGATCTTGTTGACGTCCTTGATAGAAAATGTTAATCCAATATATTATTATTATTATTATTATTATTATTATTATTATTATTATTATTATTATTATTATTATTATTATTATTATTATTATGTACTCACTACGTGTTTTCACACAGGTCATCATCAGTGATTGATCACTGATAATAAACAGTGATGTTCCCTGGAGTCTGAATGAGAACAAGTCCTCCCAGATTTACAGTACTCTCCACTTCTTTTGATAAACATTGCAAATGATTTTGCGTCATCGCGACAGTCGCTTACCATTCATTTCTCGCTTGACTCTTAACGACTATCTTCTTTTGTATGAGCCGAAACTGATGCCATTTACGGGAGGGAGGGGCAATTTATAAAAGTCCTTCAAGTTTCAGTTTCCTCGGATGAACATAGTGTTCCGTCCATGTTTTTTGTTTTATTTGTGTTGCAACTTCTATGTGGCTGATTAGTGTTCGTAGTTTAATATTTTTGTTTGATATGTACATTCTTAAGCATTCAATTATCTATGTTTGAAGGATACTTTCGTAGGGTTTCTTGTAGGCAATCCACACCATGGCTATGTTCTTTTTTCTTCGTTTTACTTCCCTCAGAATCTCTTGATCTATGTTTAACAGATCACGCGTCCCCCTTTTCTGTTCCGGAAGTAGTCCACGATTGGTAAGGGAGTTGTAGATCTGTTCTCTACGTTGTGCTGTTAGGATTTCCCACATGGTCGATAAACAGGTCAGGGTAAGGATCAGAGTCAAGGTCAGGGTCAGAGTTAGGGTTAGGGTTAGGGTTAGGGTTAGCGAGAAAACCAACTGGTAGACAGGGGAAACAGGTCAGAGTCAGGGTAAGGATCAGGGTCAGGGTCGGGGTCAGTGTCAATATTAGGGTTAGGGTTAGCGAGAAAACCAACTGGTAGACAGGGGAAACAGGTCAGGGTAAGGATCAGGGTCAGGGTCGGGGTCAGTGTCAGTATTAGGGTTAAGGTTAGCGAGAAAACCAACTGGTAGACAGGAGAAGAGTCTGGAGGGAAATTCTGTAATTGCTTATGATGGTTCTCTTTTCGGCGTCATTTTGTATTATCGTAATACTTCGTTTGATCATCTAGTCTGGTACTTCTGTCTGGTGGATAAATCCCCTCAGTTTTAACGTTAGTCTTTTCTATAGGGTTTTGAAGTGTGCATTTATTCCATCGTAGCATGGCTGCTCCAGTTTGTCATTTTCTTTAAGGCTGTCTTGAGCGTTTCTTTATTAATTTCTGTTTCTGTTTTTTCTTCAATTTCCTGCAGTTTATCTTTCATGTTTCCCGGCCATTTGCATTTCTATTGTGCCTTTGAGGCTGTCACAATATCTGACTTCAGAAGTATTTTCTTTCTGTCGGTTGTTCCCTTCGTGTTCTTCTTCCGTTTACGTTTTTTGTAAAACTGGCGTTTATTGTTTTCAAAGGTCCTGTTCTGTTTCTTTTTTGATAAAACTATCATTCATTGGTTGCAAACGTTTTGTTTTGTTTGTACTGGGCTGATGCATCATCTACTAGTCTCTCCCTCCTTGACAAGGTCCAAAAAAGAATCGCCAACCTAATAGGTCCCTCACTGTCAACCAAGCTCCAGTCCCTGTCCCATCGCTGGAATGTAGCATCCTTATGTTTGTTTTACAAATACTTCAATGTATTATGCTCCGATGAACTGGCTACTCTGGTGCCCCCTCGACGTAAATTCACTAGACTAACTCGACAATCAACTAAATTCGATTCATTTACTGTGGAGGTCCCCAGATGCCTGAGAGCCTTCTACTCAAATAGCTTCTTTCCTCGTGCTGCTAGCCTCTGGAACTCCCTCCCTGCTCCCTGTTTCCCCGACAGTACTGACATGCAGAAATGTAAAACTAATGTAAACAGACATCTCGCTGCGCAGATCCGAATTTAGGTTGAAAACCTTCTCCCCTTTTTCTTTTTTCTCAGTATCTCCTTACGTCTACAGTGGCGACCTGCCTTGTTTGGGGTGAACTGTGTTAAAAACATTTTTTTTAAAGCAGAGTAAGCAACACGTGCGATTTGAACAATGTACATACATAAAACATTCCAATATATAACGGTGACATCATGCCAAATAGAAATGAATATAGACGGGTAAAATAATAGTACAGTTCTAAGGAATTGATTTACCGTGACACTAGAAAAATGCTGAATCATTCATTTTTCGTAATATATGTAACTACAAGGAGCACACGTTAATATATACACACATACATCTATGTATTTATTTATAATGGTGTTATAGAAGATTTATTTATAATGGTGTTATAGAAGATCAAGTAAAAATCAACATGATACTGAAGCTATACTCTATCTCTACAAATCAACATGATACTGAAGCTATTCTCTATCTCTACAAATCAACATGATACTGAAGCTATACTTTATCTCTACAAATCAACATGATACTGAAGCTATACTCTATCTCTACAAATCAACATGATACTGAAGCTATACTCTATCTCTACAAATCAACATGATACTGAAGCTATACTCTATCTCTACAAATCAACATGATACTGAAGCTATACTCTATCTCTACAAATCAACATGATACTGAAGCTATACTTTATCTCTACAAATCAACATGATACTGAAGCTATACTCTATCTCTACAAATCAACATGATACTGAAGCTATACTTTATCTCTACAAATCAACATGATACTGAAGCTATTCTCTATCTCTAAAAATCAACATGATACTGAAGCTATACTCTATCTCTACAAATCAACATGATACTGAAGCTATACTTTATCTCTACAAATCAACATGATACTGAAGCTATTCTCTATCTCTAAAAATCAACATGATACTGAAGCTATACTCTATCTCTACAAATCAACATGATACTGAAGCTATTCTCTATCTCTACAAATCTACTATCAGCACCTACATGGCTTACTGTTGTCATATTTGGGTTGGTGAATCTCTGCCCTATTCGAAGGTACTAAATAAGGTGCAGAAACATATATGTAATTTGATTAGTCGCCACCCTTTTGTCTTCTCTACAACCTCCCTCTCCCACGCACGTGATGTTGCTAGTCTCAGTCTTTTCTATAAATAATATTATGACATGTTTATCAAAATCGTATGATCTATTCCCTGCTTTCTTTATTCCTAGCTTGTTTGACTCGTTGGTCTAGTGGTCTCCATCAATTCGCTATTGAAATACACTCCACTATTACAGTAGCTTCTTTCCAAGGATTGCAAGTCAATGGAACTTTCTGCCTGCTGACTGTTTTACGATTTGTGATTTTCAAGACTATATGAATATTCTGTCTTTACGATAATCATTTTTAGTTCTCTTTAGCTCCTTGCATTAAGTGACTTCATAACTTGTCTGGAACGATTCAGTTAAAATTTTAAAAAAATCAGTGAGGGTTCAAATCTCACTTGACAAACTTCAGTAACACACACCATTATAAATGAATATTATGCTATTATTTTTTAATATTAATCTTTCGAAAGATTTTAAATAATTGGACACTCTGTTGGATTCTATCTACCAATATTATCAGTATTATATATATATGCAAATATATATATATATATATATATATATATATATATATATATATATATATATATATATATATATATATATTTATATATATATATATGTGTGTATATATACATATATATTAATATGCAAACGTTTTTAACAATAACAGAATTCGTCTGTTCAATTATATCTGATTTTATTTTTTCAATGTTTCTGCTGGTCTTTTTTGTACTAAAATAATTTTTTAAAAATAAATGTTCACGAAGAATTTCGACTCTTCGTCGAATTATCCTCAGGTGTCAAAAGCAAAGGAACAAAAAAGCTGCAGAAAGAAGAGAATTTTTTAAAAGACGGTGGAAGAAACGCGCATAAAACGTTTTTCGCATTGTTCCAGGAACGTAGTTGACGATTTAAATTCAACGACGCTGGAATGGCATCACAGAACAAAACCCCATTACCTTAAGCATTAAAAAATGTTACCACTGGTTTCATATTTGATGTTATTAATTGTATTTTTTTATGTAGATAGCTTCAAGTGTTTTTAATGTTTTAAAATTGGTTTCGGAATGTATTATTTTAGTGTTATTAACTAGAATTTGTCTTAAATCAGAGGGAAGGCAGTTATGTTTTTGTAAATGTTGGTAAATTGAGCTAAAGTTCACCAGATGCATAGTGAGGCAGTGGGATAGGGTAGTGGTTGCTATATATATATATATATATATATGATGTTTTTTTTGTTTGTTTTTTTCCCCTTCTCATTCGTTTCCTCCAACTGAAATAAGTTTTTTTTTTTATTTATTTATTTTTTTTTTTTTTTCCCCCTTCATTTCTCATTCGACTTATAGTTTTTAATTTACCATTCTGACGTTTCCTCTCAGAGGGTCAGACGACAAGGCCTTAAGGTAATTTTAACAATTTTCCTTTTTTTTTCCCACTCGTCTATTTCATTGATTTTAATAATGCTTCCTCTAAAATTAATCCTACCATTCTGTTGTACACGAAATTTACTTATATATATATATATATATATATATATATATATATATATATATACAGTACCTTTATCAGAAGTGTATTGATGACAAGGTAAATTCCGATGATTTTGTGATTTGATTTTTATTGTAGATGAAGAAGTGAACATGAGACAATAGTTAAAAATTTCAGCTTGTATCTTCTAATAACTTTTACACTTAGATGCGTAAAACCAACGATCTATGAACTCTTGCATCAGATCACTCTATTTTTGATGTGGCAAAGTAAATGAAAAGATAAACTTTAAAATATGTTCTATTTATTGCATGAGTTTGTCTCTCCATATTTGTTTACACTTAAGGTAGATAATTCGTATGAAATGCTTCCATCTAAGCTATCGCCTTACTGATTTTTATCTTTAGGTGATTATTTAAATATGTTTCATATTTCAACTTTGCTTCTAGTAAGACAATTTTTATTTATTATTGTTGTACCGTGTTATTGGCTTTTCAAAACATCAACTGACCTAATAACGTACTTAGCTATAACTTATTTTAAAGATTAGTTAGTTCGGCCTATACAACTGCTAATATGAATCATTTTTGAATAATCACCTTAAAATAAAAATCAGCAAGGGGGAAAACTCATTTTAAATTAAAGAATATTATAGGTGTTGTCTACCTTATATTTTAAAAAGTGCAAAAAGATTAGAAACTCAAATTATTTCACTGCATCCCGGGCAACGTCCATGCGACTCGTGAATGTCACTAGACTTTTATTATTAATGTTTAAATGATTTACCAAATTTCTCCAGGAATCTCTTCCGGTTGTTGGTAGTTTGTGTTAATAGGAGATGAAATGCATCCTTTATTAGATTACGGCTCCGTGATTGACTTAGTTATCGAAAATTATACATTTGGCAGAAAGCATTTGGGCGTTGGCAAAATGTTGTGGATGGTTTCGAAAACCATACCTTTGGCAGAAAGCATTTTGGCGTTGGCAGAATGTTGTGGATGGTTTCGAAAACCATACCTTTGGCAGAAAGCATTTGGGCGTTGGCAAAATGTTGTGGATGGTTTTTAAAACCATACCTTTGGCAGAAAGAATTTGGACGTTGGCAGAATGTTGTGGATGGTTTTTCTGGTAAAAAAAATAACGTTCTTCCTGATTAGTTTCGATTCATATCTCTGAAATCGGAGACGAAGTATTTCTGTAGACTTCTGCATTCTGTTAGTTAGCAGAGCAATGTGTCTGTCTATAAGCAACCATGAATGGTGAAGCATGTTTCACAGACGAGCGTGTACGTTTCCGATCATGAGCAGATCATTTTATCTCGACAATTTATCCTTTACACTAGTTCGATAGAAAGTAACCTTGGTCACGTCAACCAATAAAACTTCTCTGCAGAACTCGTGTCACAAATCTTTCGACTTCTTTTACAGATTTAAGTTTGCAGTTTCGATTCTGCTGATTTTTATGTTCGTTTGTTTATTTTTACACGAGTCGTACAACTGTATAGAGCTCACAAAGAACCTGCCACATGATTGTATGGTCTGCACGAAGTCCTCTTCGTTGATCGCAGCCATTCGTTCATCTGACATACAGTTGGTATTTAGCCGCGACAGCGAAAACATTAAAGATCAACGGTTGCATTTTAAGTCGTGGAAGATTTGGACCAGAAAGCACAAAGGAATTGCGTAAAAGCAACGTTGCCACTTTTACTCCATTGAGTTGCGGTTTCGCGCTCGGCACGTCTTTGCTTGATGCCGACTCCTGGATTTTCACCAGAGCCCCGTTAGTCCAGGTGCTCTGATACTACCGCCTCTGACCCGGTGAGGAAGGATTAGACTTTAGGGAGGCGATTCTGTGGATGGTTGATTTACATCTTGTGGTATTATTTGTGTATTTCTGCGCTCATTCTATGAACTACTGTCAAATTGTGAAAACATCACTATTTTCCTGTCAAGTTTGTTGATGTTCCTGCCTTTCTCTTTGATCTTTTCTCACAGTTATTGCATTACTTCTGTTAGAAGTTTCTATTGATTTTCGTTGGTTAAAATCTGCTATGCATATTGTTCGGTAAATTACTAGTCTAACATTTGCAGGCCATTTCAGAATGGTTGTGTTGTTCTATACCCAATGTTTTTCCATTGATTTTGATTGATCTACCTTTTTTCTCCGCTTACTATTGGAGTATTAACATTCATCAATGGTATGAACTTATGGGTTTTCGACAAATATTGGTTGACATCGGTTTGAAGATGACTGAATTCTAATTAGCAGGGAAGAAGTCCGCGGTAATATTGTCCACAGATGGAAAACCATTGTCTGTAGAAATTCCACCTCACTCTAAGCACATGGAGGAAGAAAAGAAGATCTTTTATCGATGTGATAGAAAACTAGTTCTATGCTACGAATGTCTTACAAGGAGAAACCAGAGATGTGAGCTCAGTCGAGTATCTTCCATAGAAATAACGATAGAGTAGAGAGAGACTAGCGTTGTCGCTTTCGTGAAAATAAGACTGCGAGGCGGAATAGATAATCCCACTGGATTTCGAAGTCGATTTTGTACGCTGTAAAAGCAAGAAAGAGTTATTTGTGAATTTTCTGCCAGGATCCCAACGTGTCTGACCTCTCTATATGTAGAGGGTTGTAGGTACTTTCTGAAGTTTCTATAAGAAAACCAATCTTTTAATTTAGAATTGCTAGAATAAAACAAAAAAAAGATAAATAAGAAAATTAATATTAGGTAACGACTAATTTCTTTAAAAAATAAATGTAGATATAAACTTCATTCATTAAGTGATGTCGACTATGTTATTGTATCCACGTTTTAATCCATCGTCTTATTCGCTTACTGTTACATTGTATTCTTTTGCTAATAGCTAAGAGATGGAAACGGTAAATATAAGCGGATTGATTCCAGGGAAGATTACATACATAAGACTTAATTAGATAATCTCTTATTCTAAAATGTTTGTCAAAAATTAAGTAGAACAATTTAATGACGATATATTTAATTTGAAATCCTACGTACAAAAACATGGTACATACATGATTGATATAAGTATTCTATTATAGTATAATTTTCAGTCTCCACAAACATAGTGTTTCGCTGTATCACAGATCTTCAGTGTGGCTAGACAGCCAACTGCTTGAAGACGAGATCGAACAACAACTGTCTCGTTTACAGTCGACGATCCTTACCATCAATCCGTCAAGCAGGCGCGATGTGTAAATGAAATCTTAATGTTTATATAAACACTGTCAACTACTTGAAAGTGATTCACAAAAGCTATTCATAGGAGGTGGCGATTTTACTTACTGCGGTTGAATATCTTTTATAAAAATGACGCATACTTTTTCAAAAGAATTGACTGACCTCTTTAAATAACTTAACGATTAATTTAATTGTTTGACTAATTCTCTCTTTGACTGTAATAGCTTGTATGAGAAACTTACGCTACTTTGTCATATTTGGTTGAATTAAAATCTTACATTTTGTTTTCGAATCTGAATATTTTATTAACTTCGTCGTTAAAATCAAGTAAAATATTCGAAATAGTAGGTTTTACATGACATTCACGGCGCGCATGTCCACTTGACTTGAAGTGATCCAATTCGAAAACGGCTTTTTGATTCCGCCGATTCGAATAAAAAAGATAACAACTAATTGTGTGCAGCAATGTCCGTTCCAAATATTCTTCACTTCTGTCTTCTATCACGCGGAAGATTAGCAGTTTCCAAGTATGGTACAGAAACACTGGAAATTGTAGCAAAAATGTTGTGAGAATTTTCTGATTATCGAATCCTACCCCAGTACAATTCAATTTGCTTACTGACAGCTGTTCAATAAGTTATATTGTGTTTGCGGCATTAAGGTCCAAATGTGTGTACGTGTATAGAAGGATGTGTGTATGAGATGTGTAGCCGGAAATTTTATGAACACAGACATCAACGCACACATACACACCCACACTTTTTCTCTCTCTCTTTCTTTCTTTCTCTCTCTCTCATATATATATATATATATATATATATATATATATATATATATATATATATATATATATATATATATCATTAATGACAATATATGTATTAGCATATACTATCAGTGCCCTTTTACTTTGCCATCTCCTTAACGGATTCAGCTCGATGATTGGCAATTTGTGACGACAGAGCAAATATGTGTGAGTTTGCTCTTTTTCTTTGTTTTTGTTTAGTTTCACCCGAAAATGAACCACTATATAGTGCAGTTTTTTTCAAGACACTTTAACCCAATAACTTTTTACTATTAGTGAATTTTTCTGATGATTCTGTAATGTTGCAGAGACGATATTGACATAAAAATGTTGATTGGCACAAGACAAATGAAACGGACCGAAAAAACATATTTCTCACAGAAATGTTATGTTTTTTGGAAATGTGAAAAAATAAGAATCATAAAATAAAACCATAGTTATTGGAATATAATATGAACCTGACTTATATATATATATGTATATATATATATTTATATTTATCTGCTATGGGGAGAGAACTCTAGTGGAGTAAATTATTGATTCTACTTAACCTAACGCAATACTCTCTGAAAACATGGATTGCGAATTCTCGGTTAACAGTATGCTAATTTATAAACTAATAATAAATTTAATTTGAAAACGACATAATTTGTTCCATTTAAAGTTGCGGGCTTGAGAGAACATCTGATGCCAGATGAAACATTTGGAAGTGACTGGGGAGTTTGTTTCAAATCGCAGGGTGGATGCGCTTGCTATGTCTATATACACTGATGAGTAATAAAACGAGGAAACAGCTGTGTGTGGACAACTATATATATGTATGTATATATATGTATACATATTTAATAATATATATGTATATATATGTATATATGTATATATGTATATGTATATATGTGTATATGTATATATATATATGTATATATATTTATATATGTATATATATATGTGTGTATATATGTATATATATATGTATATGTATATATATATATATAGATATATATATATTGGAATATATATGTATATGTATATGTATATGTATATGTATACATATATACATATATTAGTATATATATATATACATGTATATGTATTTATATATATATACATATACATATACATATATATATACTGAAATATATATACATACACATATATATATATATATATACATATATATACATATACACATATATATACATATATATTTACATATATACATATATATACATATATCCATATATATATATATACACATACATACATATACATATACACACATATATATATATATACATATATACATATATATATACATATACATACATATATATTATTAAATATAAGAACATATATATATACATATATATACATATATATAGTCGTCCACACATAGATGTTTCGTCGTTTTATCACTCACCAGTGTAGATAGACATAGAAAGCGCATTAACCCTTCCATTTGAAACCAACTCCCCAGTCACTACCAACTGTGACATCTGACATCAGATGGAACATATATGTGTGTGTGTATATATATATATATATATATATATATATATATATATATATATATATATATATATATATATATATATATATATACAGGGCGATTCATAAGTGACTTAGCAATTTATTTTTGAAATTCTAAAGTTAAAAAATACGGTAATACAAAACAGAAAGTTTATTCAACAAATTCATTCATGGGCGTTTAAAATTACAGAACATTTTCAAAATTTCCACCTTCGTCCTGCATGCATAGCTCCATTTTTTTTTGCAAGGAATTTACGACTCTTTGTAGCATATTTGATTGATTAACTTTAACAAACTCGGCAGTGATTTTTGATTTGATGTCGTCATTGCCTTTCAACAAGTGTTGGAGATTCATCAAATTTGGGCAAATGAATAACAATAAAAATTCGCTCTTCAATTGTAAATGACATACTGCCCGAAAAAAAGCACATATGATGATTAACACAAATTCCAATAAATAAAAATAAATATATATATAGAAACAAATATATAAACGAACAAATTTAAAATAACAAATAGCAGTGATTAGAGAGTAAGATAACAATCATCAAAAGTTCATAGTATGTTTGTGCTTCATATGGTAATCATTTTAAATAGCTAAGTAACTTATGAATCACCCTGTATATATATATATATATATATATATATATATATACTGGGCAGAATTTAACTACCGTGGTGTCACTAAACAAAGATCACCAGGAAACACGTGTAGAACATTTCTGCTAATGTATTGGAATGCATATCGGTTTACTATTAAGCATAGTGTTAGAGTTCCCGACCGAGCCATACTCACAACTCAACAATAATTCCTAAGGCCTTCTTGCTAAACAGTAATCATTATAAATTGATGAACAAGTGTCAGTTGAGTAATCTTGCGAAAGAGTGAACCCCCCTACATCTCGGTGTTCAAGTGTATGCCAAAGGAGTCTCCGGGTCACCCTTAACTATGGTTGAGTACTTTATATTTACCGGCCATATTGGCATACTGAAAAGTGTTCGATAATGGGCCGATAGTCAAGGGTTCAATCCTTGGTCGAGACATACCAAAGATATAAAAAAATGGTACTTGTTCCTCCCTTACAAAACATTTAGCTGTATAAGGTGATGATCAATGATAAGTGGCTAACAGTAGTTTAGTAGCCAATGAAAATGGAGCCTTCGAGTCGCCCTCGATTATGGTCGACCATTTTATTTAACTTTTCTTATGTTTGACTAAGCGCATTTAATTTTATATTTTTATATATTTAGTATATAATGCCTTTATCACGTTGACAGAACGATTATCATTATGATCATCGAAGTTAAGCAACGATGAGCGCAATCACAACAAGATGGGTGTATATCCGACGCTGTATGTGGGAAAAAAGACAACAACACTTCCTTTGCATAAATAAACGTTGTCAAAATGATATCTGCATTGTACTGCGTGACCTTGAAAAAAAGACCTGGTTGGAGAAGCTTAGAGCACTGTACCCACAGAAAGGATGAATTCGTACGCAAATGGTCGTCGCAGACGGGACTTAGCTAAACAACATATTTAGTACATTTTTTTTTCGTATTTACAATTTTTGCCGTTTTCTGTTGTGTCGCAGATTACGGAGTTTGGGTTTACTCTGTGACAGGGGTTCGTACCGTGCGAACGTCCGAGATTATCATCCCTGCACTGAGAGCGAAAACTCGAAACGCTAGCGTATGTAGGTACGAATAATTTGATATTATTTATTTAAAATTGATATTGTTATCAGTCCCTTTAATAAGAGTAAAGTTGAGCCCTGTTCGGGGAGGTTAACAATAGACTGACACGTAGCTATAAGGCATATGCCAACAACGTTCGTAGACTCTGTAAGTCAGTCTTCGCATGAATAGAACTTAAATTCCCTTCTTGAAGGTGGTAATGTCCCGTGGCCTAATAGTTACAGCGCTTTCTCGCGGAGTTCATGTTGATTCTGTGGCACGGGTTCGAACCGTGCGACCGTCCGAGGTGGTCGTCCCTGCACTGATGAAAGCGAAAGCTCGTAACGCTAGCCTTTGTAGGTAAACATAATTTAATATTATGTATTTGATATTAATATTTACATATATATATATATATATATATATATATATATATATATATATATATATATATATATATATAAGCAAACGTTGTTAAACATAACAGAATTCTGTTGCTTTATTTTACCTTTTTTATTATTTCGATTTTCTTTATATTTTTTTTAGTTTCAAAATGAAAAACAAATAATAATAAATGTTTTATACGTATCACGAGAACTTTCGATTATTTGTTGAATCGTCTTCAAGTCACAAAACAATGAACAAAGGGCTGGCGAAAGAAAAAGATAACTAATAAAGCTTATATTTACATTGACGTTATTAAAACTACCCTATTCTCGTATGCTCACTTTGATAAATTCTAGTGCAATTTCTTTAGCGTTCTTGGTTGTTTTTTTAATCCTCTTCTTTTCTCTCAACATTTTTAATTGCTTTTACGACCTGAAGATATTTGGACGAAGAATAAAATTACTCGTTATACAGGGTGGGCCAAAATAAGGGTCCTATCTTTAAATTTGAATAACTTGAATTTGAATAACTTCCACAAAATAAAAGTTAAACTCACCAAACTTTATGTGTGTGTAGACTGACCCTTCCGAGATTTTTTGAAATAAACAAAACAAATTTTAGCCGAAAAACACTTCTTAAAACTTACAAAAACTAAAGTATTGTTTTTTACACTGTTTTGAGTTTTTTAAGCAAAAATAATGTTTTCTAAATGAGGGTAGGTTCCTTAGGGCTAATACGGCTCATGCTTGCTTCGGAAGGGGTCCTTTACTTATTCTAAAAAAAAAATTAAAAAAATCAATAAATAAAAAAGTTATGAATTTTTAAAAATAGGACCCTTATTTTTGCCCACCCTATATATTTATCAATGTGTGTGTGGATGTGTGTGTGTGATTCTAGTTCATTTAGCTCTCAAAGATCGAGTAGTCCCTTACTGGGGAAACGCGTGATTTCTGTATGATTTACATATGTAGATATCCGTTTGAATATAGAGTGGCGGAGGCTGAGTTGCGGAATAAACAAAATAGCATCATTGTAATAAGATTCTCTCTAAATGTATAAGTACATTAAATATATTAATAATATTTAGCGGCTTTTAAAAATCTAATTATATGCATATGCTTGAGAGCCACGCAAGTGCGCACACCGCAAGCATACACGCACACTTGTATATATATATATATATATATATATATATATATATATATATATGTCTGTACATATGTATATATATATATAGAGAGAGAGACGGATCTGGATTACTTATATGACCATACGCATTTTCATAATTCCTCTCCCATGTGTATTCATACCAAAATAATCGCTTATATACAACTACAGTGTGATGTTTTGTTCATCTGGATGTTTTCGTCTATAAAGTCTTGGGGTCGTTTTTTAATATTCGCAGTAGTTTTGCTTAACAAGCTTATTTTTAACGAATATTAAAGCTTGGCTTCTGGTCGTGCTTGTTTGTTGTAATATATATTAGCTTATACATGGAATCACACACACACACACACACCCACACATTAATTCATACAAGTAAGATATTTCTCATCTTGTAATACGTGTAGTGTATCTCCTTAAATGCTTATATACCTATATATACATATATAGTAAAAGAATAATAGTCCCAGGACGGGTAAAATTCCCCAACAGAACAGTTTCGCACCAATTTTACGTTCCTTGAAGAAGGCCACAATTCATGGCATTATGATACTAAAGCTGATGTTTAAAATTCATTAAAATGCATTTAAAGCTTATGTTTAAGATCTATTAAAATCCATTTAAAGCTTATGTATGAAATCCATTAAAATCTATTCAAAGCTTATGTTTAAAATCCATTAAAATCCATGTAAAGCTTATGTATGAAATCCATTAAAATATATTCAAAGCTTATGTTTAAAATCCATTAACACCCATTAATAGCTTATGTTTAAAATCCATTAAAATCTATTTAAAGTTTATGTATGAAATCCATTAAAATCCATCTAAAGCTTATGTTTAAAATCAATTAAGATCCATTTAAAGCTGATGTATAAAATCCATTTAAATCCATTTAAAGCTTACGTTTAAAATCCATTAAAATCCACTTAAAGCGTATGTTCAAAATCCATTAAAATCCATTAAACTCCATTACATGACTTTAAATTCTAGAAATTGTCTCAAATTTCAAGGGTCTGCAAAAGAAATTGAAATGTAAAAAACATTGCATAACAGTATCTAATGACGTTGGATGAAATTTCGTAACTATTATACACCAATTATAGCTTAAGTCTTAAGTTAGAGATATTCTTAGAATCAAAATAATGTAATGGCTTCATTGGATTAAGGATTCTAGACATAAGGATTAGTATCATTATATCTTAATTTAAATTCAACGTAATTAGACATAAAACTGCCGCAAGTTAATCCAGGCGACATACAACTGTTATAAAACTGTTCTATTCGAGAAATGAATTTTAGTAAATTAATTATAAAATGTATGTTTTTAAATTAATTATAAAATGTATGTTTGTAAATTAATTATAAAATGTATGTTTGTAAATTAATTATAAAATGTATGTTTGTAAATTAATTATAAAGATCTTTATACAATAAATTTGGTTTATAAATAATTTAATTTATTACAAATCTCTCCTTCTCTCTCTCCCTCTCTATATATATATAAACATATATATATATATATATATATATATATATATATATACATACATATATATATGCATATATATATATACATATATATATATACATATATATACATATATATAGAGAGATATAGATATAGATATATAGATATATAGTTCAAGCCCCTTTAATAATGTAGTAAGCAATGGCACTTTTTACTGCCTCCCCGTATATGTATCTCAATTTCAATTACTGTATGGACCTGTTGCCGATGGCCGTGTGATCTCGAGCGTTTGTCTCGTAATTTTAGCCTGAATCTACGAACTGCGCTCGACCTCATGCGACAGCCTACAACAGCCACTCCTGCACTAATAAAAAAAACGAAACAATATCGCTTGTAGGTGAAAATAAAACACTTTAATATTTCGATATATATATATATATATATATATATATATATATATATATATATATATATATATATAGTGAGAGAGCAAAGATTAATAGTCAATGGATGATACATTTTTATACTAAAAAATCTATTAATAAAAACTAAAACAGTTAGACTGTTTTCTCAACACATGAACAATAATACTATAGAGTTATAACCATCATCGTGGCCGTCACTCGAATCAAATATACGAGTCACTAGGGGCTCTATTTGTGGGTTATCATATGAGAAAACAGTCCAATTCGAGATCTCCCGCCATATCACAGATCAGGCAGTCATTATTGTTTGGCAATTAATTTTCGCGGCGCAGTATTCTTGCTGCTTTCAGTTCTTCAACGTGATGACGCCATTCATTTTCAAATCTTTCTACTCCTTATTCCATTCCTCGACTCTCCCGAGTGCACTCGCTTCCCATGTTGCGTGATCAATTTCACACCTCTTCATATTCTCCTTCAATCAATCTTTGTACCGCTTCTTCCAACCATTCTAGCTCCCACATTCAGTTTGGAATAACATATTTTCTTAGGGGTACGACTGGTCGCTCATCCTTACAATGTGAACAGCCCATCTCAAACGATTTTTAACAATTAAAACTTATATACTAGAGCAACCAGACCCGTCAACGACACTGATGTTGGTTCAAGAATCTTGCCAGTTGCTTTCTTTAAATTTTCGTAAAAATCTTTAAATGTCTACGGAGTTATATACTCTAGATATCCAGCTATATTATGGTTGTTCATGTATCGACGAAACGGTCTGTAAAGTTTGTATAATTTCGATTATTCGGACTACTTTTCTCATCTTGAGTGTTATCATCACGACGCTTTGTCTGCTGTAACCTCCCACCTTCTTCAGGTGTATCTTTTCGAACTCGGCAATATATCTGTGAATCTCGCGAGTCTACACATGGACCCGTGGCGAAGTGGATATAGTACTAAGTAAAATTCAGTTCTAAGTGATAGTCGTCTGAATGTTGAAGGTTTAATCCTCGGTGCGGGAGATACGAAGAATTGCGAATCACTGAATACTCCTCCAATTCAAGGCTAACGGAATGCGAGGGAAGGGGGTTCATGGGGGTTGGCTTCGTGACAAATATGATTTGGAGGGTATCATCGATGTATCTTAATAATAAGTTTTGAATTTTATTTTCTATTCCAACTGGAGATACATATCTGACCTCTTTAGATTTCCCTCCCCTTTTTTTTGATGATTGTAACTTAAGTGTGTTAGTTGTCCCCCCCTTTTGTATCCCCTCCCTCTTTGCCTATGATATTTCCTTTTTGGCTGGTGAATACTTCCCTTTTTTCTGTCATTTCCATTATGTAGCCGTCTCGCTAGCATTCTGAACAGACTAGGAAGTCGAAATAAATTATGAATGCTGACAGTTACAATGTGTATGTGACTTTTTTTGTTTCTATATTCTATTCTTGCTCTGTTTTCTACATTGAGATCTCTTACTCGGATTTTTTAACAAGATTATTCACTTTAACACGATATATATATATATATATATATATATATATATATAAATATATATATATATATATATATATATATATATATATATATATATATATATATATATATATATATAGGGTGAACCAAAAGTAGGTGGACAGTAAAAAACATTTATTTAGAGATCACTTATACGTACAATTACATGTAATAAAACAATTATATTAATGAAAATTAAATGTTATTTATCAACAGAGGTGTTCAAACTGTTTTCCTTTTTGATTTACACAGCTTTGAAGTCTGCCTCTTACGCTTCGACAAACATTTCAATATATTCTGTCCACTTACTTTTGGTCAGCCTGTATGTATATATAAATGTAAATATAAATATTAATATATATATTTATATATAGATATATATATATATGTGGATATATAAGTATATATATATAAATAAATATATATGATGGACTCTCCCGTCGATTTCGACGTATGAGTGCCCTACTAGGGGCTGCCCGCGGGTGAATTTGTAATTGCAAGGGTTGCGCCATCCCCAACAACCGCTCTCCTGAGTCGGCATTGCGTGATTCCAATGGCAAGTAGTAATACAAGACGACTGGAAACAATGCCGAGATAAGCAGAGAGCACATACAGCACCTGGTATTCCCAAATGGTCACCCATTTAGTACTGGCCAGGCTCAACAAAAAAGCAAGAAAGATTAAGTATTATATATACGCACGAATTTATGCTCCCTCTGCCTCGCATATTCTGCTAGCCATACATAATTCTACCCTTAATTTTTGTTGTAGACCCGTGCTAGGGGTCACAAAGAAATAAACCACAAATAGTAACAGGGTTAAAATATAACAATGTATTTATGATAAAGCAATACAGAACGCCACTAATGTGGTTGGAGATGAACGGGTTCATAACATGCGGTAAAACATGGTATGGAAGTCTCTCCTGAGTCTCTGCAACCAGTGGTATTTATTATACCTGGTTGATACCATCAGTACTCCAATAGGGGTGAGTTGTACCCCACAACACTTTTAAACAGCAGAAAATGATTTTACATGGATTGTAGAAAAGAACATTTTGCGGTTGAAAACAAACTTTTACTATAGAAATAAAATTTTACCGTCGAAAACAAAATTTAACTGTTGGAAACAAAATTATACTGTGGAAAAAAAACGTGAAATGCTCTTCGATATTGTTGTCAATGTTTTTGTTTAATACATTTATTGAATAAAATTATATATTATTCTTGAATGATTCACGAAAAATAAATTAAAACTTGGCAACAATTTTTGTGTTTTCACAATCAATTAATCAGGTCAATCAGATCGATTGATAAACTCATACATAAAAATAAATTATTAGAAAGAGGTGTGACAATGATTTGCTATGTCTCGTAGTTGATTTTTAAAATCTCCGGGTTATTATATTAATTGTGCTCAAAGTTAACTGTACGATATCTATGTACTTCTATGTATTTGTTTAAATCTATGTTTAAATACATTTAAAAGATTCCAATGAAAGGAAATAACGTGTACCAGTCCTTGTGAGATGTACATCCGGGTACTAATTCAATCGTTGTAAGATGTATATCCGGGTACTGATACTTGTTTCAGTATCTCATCATGTAAGTTCAACATAAAATGATATGTTAAACTTAATACATTGATCGTATTCTGAAGAATTTAATTATTTTTTACAAATTTTCAACAATAAAATATTGAAACATCTCGCTCCACGTTTCTACTACCGAGTTTTGTTGCGAAATTATTACTGACATTTTTATAATTTAGTGAAATGGCAAAGGTTGAGTGATTTTATTACTTAGATATTTTCTGAGTGGTAAAAGTCTATCGCTAATTTATTTCTTCTTATATATCCATTTTACTTATTCGAGTTAGAATTTAAATAAATCAAAAAGAAACTTTGAAAAAATAGTTTCGATTTTATAACATTTATTGATAATTTTATTACGGCAATTTCAACTAAAGACATATTGTCTCGATTTGTACTATTTAGGATTCTAACAAAATGTAAATAAAAAAAAATGTGGCATCTATTTTTTGTTCGTTTGTTATCGCGTTGCCTTCTAACAATTCGGTATTTTTGTTTACTTTTCATTTTCTTTGTGTAAAATATATATTTTAGATAACGTTACTTTTAATTGAACCAAACAACAAATAATTATAGAAAATGTTTTGAAGCCTAACAATGCATAAATATTAATTTATTTAAAAGTAGTCCCAAATTTTCGACGTAATAAGGGTTAGCGATAAAGTTAGGGCTAATGTTGAAGTTAGCGTGGATCCTGATATGTGAAAGTACTAGATACATCAATTATTTTTGTGAGGTTAGGGTTAGAGTTTGAGTAAGGGTTAGGGTTTAGAGTTTGATTTAGGGTAAGGTTTAGAGTTTAAGTAAGCGTTTATCCTAATCTGTTAAAGTACTAGATGCATCAATTATTTTGTGGGGTTAGTGTTAGCGTTTGAGTTAGGGTTAGGGTTTAGAGTTAGATTTAGAGTAAGGTTTAGAGTTAAAGTTAGCGTTATTCTTAATCTGTTAAAGTACTGGATGCATCAATTATTTTTGTGGGGTTAGGGTTAGCGTTTGAGTTAGGGTTAGAGTTTAGAGTTAGATTTAGGGTAAGGGTTAGAGTTAAAGTTAGCGTGATTCCTAATCTGTGGAAGTACTAGATGCATCAATTATTTTTTGTAGGGTGTTTATTTACTTCTGTATGCAAAAATGTAGCTTAATAATTCGTAATCGATATTACGCATGCCTAATTTATAAAATGGTTAAGCAGTGAAGTAAATGACGACGGGAAGGTTATGCGAGTACAACGGGGCTATGTATTTTACTGGTAGTAATTTTTCTCCAGCGCACCTCACACACTTCATTCACTCATGCATAGAGATTTATACTGTAGTGCTGTGATAATGAAATGGTTTGGTTGATATGTAATCATACCCTTAATGACAATAAACGTGTAAAAATTTGGGAATTTCCTTGCTTTTTTACATTTAGTGTATATGAATTTTCATCTTAACTCTATTAAGGGCATAGGATTTCAGTATACTGGCATTTATCATGGAATGTCACTACTTTTTTTAAGGCTATGCCTCAAGAAAATGGTAATTTTTAAGTTTTTTGGGAATTGTTTAGAAAACTAAGGTATATGGTAAACTGAGATTAAAATGCCATCAACTAGACCCTAGAACCTCTATCTCTGCCAAACATCAGCTGAATCCATCAAATAGTTGTACAGGGTGGCACACACGTACGTACGTACACACGAATAACACAAAATCACTCCTGACCTTTCTGGATCTCTGGGTTGCCTCGACTAATGATGCTGAAATTCTACACACTTATAGAACCTATCAAATGAAAATTGTGTGCAAAGTTTTAAATAATTTGTTTTCTTTGGTTTTTGAGTTATGACTGATCAAAGAAATGAGATTTCTAGCATAAGTGTGCTTAGTTCAAATCCAATCAGTTGCAGTTATGGATGTTTGCAACGTTTTATCAATTAGTTGTATTATTCTTTCTGTGAACCATGTCGCATATATAAATTAAATATGGTGGAGAAGTACATTTAAATAATGTATGATATGATTACTTTTTAATTAGACATTCAAAAATAAGATCATATAAAATACAAATTAAAATACTTAAGCAAAAATGTGAGGGAGTGTCAGTTTGTTGCATATCGGCACCAACATCAGAAAATCATCGCCACGAAAGTCTATTAAGCGCTTCTCAAAATACGAAAGCAATACGAAATCAGAAAAATCAATCCGTAGATTTTTTTCTCCAAACGCCCATCCCTGGGACTGGTCAGAAACTGGAACCAAACATAACTGGGCCCTGATCCTCCGAATCCAGCTGGAAATCCATCGGCATCACACGATTCTAATCGTGGGATGTAAGACAGGTCATCTTACGATCTGAATCGGCTCTCCGTCCATCCCATCAAAATCGATAATTGGGCGACCTTTGCCCAGAATTGGCCGTATGTTATACCTGGGAACCCATCTCACACACATATCATTCTTCTGAAATCAGTATACGACCGACTGAAACCAACTCTCGCGCATTATCGGATATAGGGGAACAAAAACAGAACCCCCTTTCCTTAACACCTGTAAACTTAAATGGTCAGCCTCCAAGACCTACGTGAGGTACCGTCCTTACATCACTTACTAACCTGGACCATACATTTCGGACATATCAGTGCCCCCCAGCGCGAATGTCCGAGAACAATCACCCGTGTTTCTAATTCCCAGCTATTTTCATCAAACGGGGAGGTCCCTATCACATGGTTCTAACTAGTCGGTACGGCAGCAAGTTGAAATGTCACATCGAATCATCTCTGCTCCCGGAACACGCCGAATGACCAAAAACTAGGCCCAACCTATAATCTTTTAATCAAATTTAATCAACACCCGGTACTCGATTTTAAAATCGATCCTCTCCATGGTTCTATCTGTCCTTGACGTGCACACCCGAGTTACACCACACCCCAGTTTGACTCCTATCCTCACTGGTGTTGAGTAGACACCAATTCCATGCGTTCCCTTCCCGTGGCCCTATCTATGCGGTAAAGGGGCGAGGGATTTTCTCAGCACACATGTCGGCAAACATTTAAAACCCACAAAAAAATGGGACCACAATTGCAAAGCTTAAAATCTTTACAACTTTCACACAATCTATCGGCGCAGTTGTGCACACAAAACAATTTCCATAACTGACCACCATCCTATTTCGTGGTCCCACAGAATGACCGCCATTCCACCTCGTTTGCAATTTTAACTATGCAGGCTTTACCACAAGCCTCGCCACTACCCATGGGTACTCTATACAAGAGAGCATACGAGAAAACACCGGAAATCCCTCACTGACTTTCCAAGCCTGTACATACTCTGTACACGGGGATCCTTCCAGAGAAAAAACACAACCCTGCCTAAGGGTTTCCGCGATCTGACCCAAACGAACTCTCACTGTCGCCAACTGCCCGAACCTAATGAACTCAAATCGCCGGGCTGACCCAAACTTATATCCATTAAATTATCTGCTTTTTTAAAATCTTTTACGTAACTGTTATAACATTCTCGCTTAACCGACTAAACTCTCAAAATAGATTCAGTCAGAAACAATAAAAAAAATCAAAATTGAAACCGACAGAACGAACGGAAAACCCAACTCCACCATCCAAATTATACAGTCAAACATTACATCAATCATATAACAAAACAATTTCTTTTAACAATCCAATAAAAAACAATTAACCACAATACAAATGCAAGGAAAAGCAAAGAGAACTCGACACCATAACGGGTTGATATGTCGTCAATCGCCAATCCGGGCAGCGTTGAGTATCCATGCTGGTTTTTAGCAGTCCTCAGTCTCAGCCACACGAATGAAGAACAATGGATGCCTCCTCGCGCTCTTTCCCATCCCTCTCCCCTTCTCTTTGTTTTCTATTTCATCCTCACTCTCTCACTCTTTTCTTCCATCCTCTCTCTCTGTTTTTTTTATTTAAAAAAACATTTTTTCTCCCGTCTGCATTCGTTGTCACCCCAAGATGTTAAAACCATTTTAAAACAAAAAAAAACATCAAAATATTTAACACAAAATTATCACACGTTTCTAACATACACAATCTGCAAATGCGTGTGTGAGCCAATACTCTTTTTGTCTTTTTTTTAATTATTCTGCAACGACACATCAGTCCTTTTTATTTTTAGCAAGTTACATTCAATGTTCAATGTTCTCTCTCTTCTCTCTCTTTTTCCTCCTTCGTTGTCTCTCCTGCCGTGTCCTCTTTTTTTCAGACCGCACACGTTGTTCCTTTTCGTGGTGACCTCGGCTCGAAAGCCCCCATGCGGGGAGCACTGGTTACGGCAACCAAAACGTATATGTTGCATAGCGGCACCAAAAAACAGACATTTGTTAGGTTATCAAAGATGAAAATCATCGCCACGAAAGTCTATTAAACGCTTCTCAAAATACGAAAGCAATACGAAATCATATGAAAGTTTCTGAAATCATAATCAAGTCTCGAAGCGTTTTCAAACTTCTTTAACGTTCACTTTTAAGCCACTTTTAATAGGCATTTTTAATAGCCATTTTAATAGGCACTTTTAAACACATTTCTTCATGGCGTTTTTAAGCTTTTAAACTGCCAGTCCTGTTACACATTACTTTTTACACACTTCTCGTTAATAAAACATTTTTTCTTTTTAAACATAGTTCTTTTTAAATTCTTTTCTCATTAAACACAGTTCATTAAACATTGTATATCATTTAAACACTTTAAACATTGTTCGTTAAGCATATCCAATTAAACATGGTGCACTTTTTCTTTCTGCTGTAGTTCTTCAGTTTAACAGATTAGGACTCCAAGAATGTGATTCACAAAAAGTTACCTTACATTTTCTTTCGTCGTCTGGTTGTGATCGCCGTTGGTGGCGTCGGTTTCCATTGCGTATCTCTGGCCGTGATCGATGTTGGTGATATTTGATCTGTGGATACAACTTTATAGACATGCAGCAGACAAACGCGGAGACAATTTTTCCTCGGAGAGATTCAAGTCTTTTATTCTGGACTTGGCTGCGGAAGGGTTCTTTCCATTAGTTCGCTTGATTCTCAGTCATCCTTCTAGCTGGGGGATGCGACTATGCACGGGAATTTATGCTGGATCTCTTCGAGATCCAGCCATTACGACGCACATCTACATTGTCGACCCGACGGTCTCACTTCCAAAGCCCTTCTGTTTGAAGATCCACAGAGAGGTCGACCGTCCGGCTCGCATCCAAACTCGTAACTTTTTTAAAAACCTTAGTTTTTCACGAAAGAAGGAGTGACGTCACAGTCTTTTGTCGTGTCATACAAAGCATTTCATTCACTCATGTTTTCTGACCTTTTCTGACCCGAAGTTGTCTGTGCCGGCGTCAAATTTGAAACTTTGTTATGGTCTTTCGAAAACATGATTGACTCATAATGGTCCTCTTCGGTGCATGTCAGCTTGACCTGTACCGAACTCGAACAAGGTTCACCTCTCTCACAATCAAAACTAGTGGATCTACACGCTTTTAGGCATTTATGACCCCTCATAGTATAAAAAGTTTACACAGAACAATAATATCAACAACACCAACAACAATAATAATAATATCAAGAAAAATAACAATAAGAATAACAATAACAATAATAATAATAATAATAATAATAATAATAATAATAATAATAATAATAATAATAATAATAAAATTAAAATTTTCTTTTAAATTTCTTTTTTTTTTTAAAAACCAGACAACATATTTGTAGAGGGTCGAGGAGGATGAGAAGACCGAAGAGGGACAGCGCAAACCAGACCTCCACTGGAAAAGTGCAGAGAATGCTGGGACCTTGGGGAGGCTTATTGTCACCCAAATCCCAGAGAAGACTAATTGTCCTTACCCGCGAGAAATCAATGGTAAGTGGCTGTTGCGGTACCGCATCGTTATCGAAAAGAGGTGAAGAATACTGGAAATCTGGGGAGGCTTGTTGTCACTCAGACTCCAGGAAATACCACTGGTTGTTGTCGGTTAGCAATCACTGAAGATGATCCGTGTGAGAACTCCTAGTGAGTACAAATAATAATAATAATAATAATAATAAAAATAATAATAATAATAATAATAATAATAATAAAAATAATAATAATAATAATAATAATAATAATAACAAAGGACAGTAATAATCAAAACAGCTACAATCCTGAGAAATGTCCTCGAATGCGGAAACCAACCCACATAAGCCACGAATGGAGAACAAACACATGGAAGCACAAGACAACAGAACCGGGGAAAATACAACTGCGAGAGAGAGGCGCAAGCATAGGCTGATACCACGAAAATTATGGACAGAGGGTCGAGGAGGTAAAGCGCAAACCAGACCTCCACTGGAAGAGCGCGGACAGCTCTGGGACCGTGGGGAGGCTTGTTGCCACCCGGGCCCCAGAGGAGACCAATGGCCCTTATCACCGTGAAATCGGTGGTAGGTGGCTGTTGCGATACCGCAAGGTCATCAGCGGTGATGAACGAAAAGAGGTGGAGCATACTGGAAGTTTGAGGAGACTTGTTGTCACTCAGACTCCAGGGAATACCACAGGTTGTTGGCAGTGGGTGATCACTGACTATGACGAGTGTGATAACTCCTAGTGAGTAAATAATAATAATAATAATAATAATAATAATAATAATAATAATAATAATAATAAAAACAACGATCATAATAACAATAACAGAAATCATAACAATAAAAATATCAGAATATATAGAATACTTTATTTGAAGAATATATTTCATAGTCCTCATCTACATCAGTAAAAGCATAATATATTTGGCAAACCAGAAGAGTACCAGACTCAAAGTCAGCAGCAAACGGTGTTCAGTCAGATTTAGTTCCTGATATGAAACTTCATTCGTAATATAACTTCCAGCGAGAGTTCCAGTTTCCCAAATTTATTAAATTATGTATTAAATTGTTAGGTGAAAGTACAGAATAAATAAAAAAAAGTCCTCCTCTCAATGTTAAGAAGGGCTTTGTAAATAATAAGGTGTTTTTTTCAGCATGGTCCGTAAACTGCAAAAGATTATTTAAAAAAACATTCTTAACGTGGAAAGGAGGGTGTTTGTTAACTATTCTGTACTTTCACCTAACAATTTAATAAATAAATAATAAATAAACATTAGTACAAAAATTGGCAAACCAGAAAAGTAAGCGATCCAAAACAGGAAGTCTTTAATATCAGGAAGTAAATCTGACCGAACACTGTTTGCTGCTGATATAATACTATTATGTGTTACTTCTTCATTAGTACTGGCGATTTCTAGAGCAATAGGTGTTTTGAAACTGCCCCTTCATCGGCGACCCTGAGATGTGCCGTTAGTCCATCTGCCGATCAAGAATGGTATCCAAACACCTATTGCCATAGAAACCGCCGGTACGGATTTATAATTAACACATAATTGTATATTAAAATATATACACATATGCGTGCGTGTGTGTTATCCTACATAGCTGTGCATTGACGTAACAATAAATTCTGTTTATGTTCGTTCACTTCATCCAATTTCTATAATGGCCACTAATGGACAGAGACTTATTGGAAAACGTCTCGCAATTAATTTTTACGTTGTTATTTCTTTAGAGAAGAGATTAATTCGCTCTTATTTCCGGTTCTTATTTTCGTTTTTTCTTCTTTTTATTTATCAATGCTTTCTTGTAATTCTGTAAAAGTGACATAAGCTATACAAGTCGTATTATGAAGAACTCAATAAATACGCTTTTAATCTATTTTTGTCTGAAACGTTTTCGAGTTTTAAGTTTATTGATTGACTAAACGGATTAAAATTAATATGATTCACAAGGAAAATGTTTTCATTTCTGATGTTTGACAATCACGAAACGCAGACACACACGCATGCACGTTTGCATTGTTGATCTGGTTTTAGGGTTAGTGTTGCGGTAATATATGCCAAACGTATTTTGAAAACAATGTAATAGACCTGTTAGGTCTAAATTTAAAAAAATGAATGTCTTATATTGAAATAGCATGGATACCCGGCTTTACGTTGCCACATACATAACACATTTAATATGTTTTAAAAGTGTGTGCAACAATACTTTCACCCAACTATCGTTTTCGCACTATTTCTCTCTCTCACTCAACTAGTTATATATACCAGAAATAGAAAAGAAAGAAAGAAAAAGACAGAAGAAGAAAGCTGACTGACTCACTGACCTAATTTCAGTGTATTTTGAACAGTAAAATTTACAAAATAAGAAGTTTTTAATTCCAGGCATTACCGTTTTTCCTCGTGGGGGCGAATATTACAGTAAGTTTTAACCATCGTCGGGTAGGGGGTCACACTAAATCCAATCTGTGAAAGGTTGTCAATGTATCCTGTAGTTTCCACTTTTAGTTGGACACACACATACGCACGGCTTTCTTTTATATCATATTGCATAATGTGCCCACGTTACTCACCGCGTTGCCTAGAATACGTAACCCCATAATTTTATGAGTCAATCAGTTTAGGAATTTACCTCACACATAGATATCATTGACGCTCACAAGCGCGCACCGGTTGAAATTTTATTACATAATAAAACTAAAAATTTGAAGTAGAAAAATTCTTTTCGTTGCTACACTTTTTTATCTCGATTATTTTAAGGCTTTTTTTAAAGATGAGTTTGGATGAGGCACCCAACCGAAATAGAAAGATTACAAAATAATAATGTACCCACGTTACCCACCGTCTTGTTAAAAATATACATTACATAATTCATGATGACCGGTCCATTAGTTTAGGAGTGAAACCATATACATGAAAATATATAAAAACATCTTCACATACCTAATTTTATGGATAGAGAGATATATGAAATACATGTGTGTATCTATGTGTTCGTTAATGATGTTTAGGCTATTCGACTATGGAAGGCTACATTTGATACGAATGGCTCACAATGTAACAGATAATTCTGATGTTATATGTTTTTCATTATTTTTTCATGAAACTCTTATTAGAGAAAGTTTAACTCAGATTTTAAATGTGATTTTGATCGTGAATAAATAAGACATAACAAGCCGCGCGTGCGTGGTCCCCCTCTGTATGTGACTCGATGTGGCGAGTGTAAAATGCAATTAACTTGGGCAATTTGAGGCATTTTTGACCCCCCCACTTTGACCCTCTGAGGACGCGAACCAGAACTTTTCAAGGTCTAGGATGCTCATTTTATATCCGGAACAATTGTTTCTACATTGTGGCCAAGTTTCAGAAAAATTGGATGGATGGAAGGATGGATCAAACGGTATGGGAGAAAATGGTCATTTTTTGCCATTTTGGGGGGTTTTGACCCTCTGGGGGCGCGAACCAGATTTTTTCCAAGGTCAGCGATACTAATTATCTATTAGGAACAATTGCCTACACATTTTGGCCAAGTTTCAGAGAAATTGAATGGATGGATGAAAAGTTATAGGGCAAAAAAGTAATTTCGGGGCCTTTTGACCCCCTGGGGAGCTAACCAGTTATTTTTAAAAAAATCGGTGAATGTCACTTTCTAACCTGACCAAAGTTACAACTTCATGCAAAATTTCAGAGAAATTCAATGGATGGTTGCGGAGAAAAATCCGGACGGACTGACAGACGGACGGAAAGACGGACGGACGGAAATGCCTCAAAACATAAAAACATTTTATAAATCGGGGGACCAATTATAGAAGCAAAAAATACTAGCAATTTTAATACATTAAATGGTGACTTAAATGCAGAAAATTAAATATTTCCTTAAGCATATATGTTTATTATTACAGTTTTCCACAATAACATTATGTTTTCATTATTTTAAAAGCATTTTGGGATCTGAGCCTTTCCACTTATTGAAATATGTTGTTAGATACTAAATATTGTCGTGAAAATAAGCGTCTAGTCCGGATTGTTCTCTTCTGATTTTGTTGTCTTGTTAGATAGTTGTTAATTAAAATAAATTAATCAAGTTGGAGACGATTTTACATAAGTTATTTTGTTCTTTATTACGTCGGTACGATTAGAGAGAGGGGGGAAAGGGAGAGAGTCACGGTCTAAAACTTATTATTCTATTCAGAGCTATATCACACGTGTCTCTTCATTTATAAACTGGTTTCGTACTTCCGATTTTTAAACTGAAACTTTCGTTTTTCTCATACATCAAATTTAACATTTAGACCAATAACAGGCAATCGCTATCTCAGTTCTACTCAAGATTACTTATTATATAACAATGTTTCAGTACTTTAAGCCTGTCATAGACGTGTTATTCAATCTCGTACTTTAACATCTATCTATAACTAAAAATAATAAAATAATATTTAATAAAATACTTAATTGATATCTATTTTCTCTATAGTTGAACCAATAATGAATTGTAATAGATAGATTTTTTTACTATGGAATATTTAGAAAAGTTCAACATATATATTAACATATATATATATATATATATATATATATATATATATATATATATATATTATATATATATATAGAGAGAGAAAGAGATTTCTTAATTGACTGATTTATGATATGATTTTTGTATATAGTGATTTTAAAGTTAATTTATAAATTTATCAAAACAATCTATATATACAAAAAATAATTTATAAATTGATAAATCTATATAAACAAAAATTGATAATACCTCCGATTAAGGGCGAATTAAAAATGCGGTCCTCTGCATATTCTTATAATAGGCCACTCTCTCAGAGCAGCGATGAAAAATAAAAGTGAAAATGAAAACACCGGTCGACCATCGTCAAGGAAAAAGAATTTAAAAAATCACGGTATATATATATATATATATATATATATATATATATATATATATATATATATATATATATATATATATATATATATATACAGTAAATGAAGTAAGACGGAATCACATAATCACCGGTTCAATACATATATAATGTAAAGATTTATGATTTAAAAGAACGTATATAATCAAATGTTTTATGATTGAAAAAAACATATATCATGTAAAGTTCTTATGATTTAAATGAACATATATAATGAAATGTTTTTATGATTTATAAGAACATATATGATGCAAAGTTTTTAAGATTTAAAAACACATATAATTTAATGTTTTTATGAGTTAAAAGAACATATATGATGTAAAGTTCTATGGATTTAAAAGAACATACATAATTAATTGTTTTATGATTCAAAAGAACATATATAATGTAAAGTTTTTATAATTTCCAATAACATATATAATTTAATGTTATTATGAGTTAAAAGAACATACATAATTACCTGTTTTTATGATTTCCAACAACATATATGATGTAAAGTAATCATGATTAAAAAGAGCATATATAATTTAATATTTTTATGATTTAAAAGAACATGTTTAGTGTAAAGTTTGTAGGATTTAAAAGAACATATATAATTACATGTGTTCATGATTTAAAAGCACATTCATCATGTAACATTTTTATGATTGCCCAGAACATGTATAATTTAATGTTTTTATGATTTAAAAGACGATATGTGATGTATAATTTTTAAGATTACAAAGAACATATATAATTTAAAGTTTTTATGATTTAAAAGAACATATATGCTGTAAAGTTCTAAGGATTTGAAGAAAATATATAGTTATTTGTTTTTAAAATTTAAAAAACCATATATGATGTAAAGTTTTTTAGATTCAAAACAACATATATAATTTAATGTTTTCATGATTTAAAAGAACATATATAATTACTGGTTTTTATGATTTAAAAGAACATATATGATGTAAAGTTTTATGATTTAAAAGAACATATATTATGTAATGTTTTAATGATTTAACAGAAAATATATGATGTAAAGTTCTTAGGATTTAAAAGAACATATATAATTACTTGTTTTTATGATTTAACAAAACATATATAATGTAAAGTGTTCATGATTTACCAGACCATATATAATTGAATGTTTTTATGATTCATAAGAACATATATAATTTGAAATTGTTCTTATTTAAAACAACATATATAATTTTATGTTTTTATGAGGTAAACGACCATATATAATTAAATGTTTCATTATTTAAAAGGAACATATATAATGTAATGTGTTACATGATTTATAAAAACATATATAATTTGATGTTTTTATGATTTAAAAGAACATATATAATTGCAACCTTTTATTATTTAAACAAAATATATCATTGGATATTTTTATTATTTTAACGAACATATATAATTTAATGTTTTTAAAGACTTAAAAGAACATATATAATTTGATGTTCATCATGATTTAATAGAATATATATAATTTAATATTTCTTTGCTTTAAAAGACCATATATAATGTAAAGTGTTTATTATTTAAAAGAACATATATAATTTAATGTTTTTATCATCAAAAATATATCTGATTTAATCTTTATATGATATCAGAAAACATATGTAATGTGAAGTTTTTATGATTTTAACGAACATTATGATGTAAAGCTTTTATGATTTCAAAGAACATATATGACGACAAGTTTTCATGAGGAAAAAGAACATACATTATTCAATGTTTTATGATTTAAGGCAACGTATATAATTTAATGTTTTTATGATTTAAAATCACATATACAATTTAATGTTTTTATGATTGAAAAGAATATATATTATTGAATGTTTTTATAATTTTAAGACAATATAAAATTTTATTTTTGTATGGTTTAAAAACCACATAGATAATTTAATGTTTTTAGTATTTAAAAGAACATATGTATAATTTAATGTTTTTATGATTTAAAAGAACATATATAATTTAATGTTCATATGATTTAAACAAACATATATAATGTAAAGTATTTATGACTTAAAATAACAAATATTATATAATGTTTTTTTATGATTTAAATAAACATATATAATTTAATGTGTTTATGATATAAAAGAACATATATTATTTAATGTTTTCATGATTTAAAACGACCGTACATGATGTAAAGTTTTATAGATTTAAAAGAAATATATGATGTAAAGTTTTTGTGATTTAAAATAACATATATAATTTAATTTCATTATGATTTAAAAACACATATATAATGTAAAGTTTTCAGGATTGAAAAGAACATATATAAATACTAGTTTTTATGATTTTAAATAACATATATAATTAAATATTTTTATGATGTAAAAGAATATATATGATGTAACGGTGTTAGGATATAAACGAACATATATAATGTGAAGTTTTTATCATTTAAAATGACATATATGATGTAATGTTTTCATGATTGAAAAGAACATATATAATGTAAAGTTTTCATGATTTAAAAGAACATATATAATTTAATGTTTTTCTGATTTGAATAAACATAGATAATGTAAAGTTTTTGTGATTTAAAAGAACATATATGATGAAAGGTTTTCATGAGGTAACTGAACATATATAACTCAATGTTCTATGATTGAAAAGACGATATATAATTTAATGTTTTTAGAGTTTAAAAGAATATATACAATTTAAGTATTTTATGACTTAAAAGAATATATATAATTAAATGTTTTTAATGTTAAGAACATATCGAATTATATGTTTTTATGATTTAACAGAACATATATGATGTAAAGTTCTTAGGATTTATAAGAACATATATAATTACTTGTTTTTGTGATTTAAAAGAACATATATAATGTAAAGTTTTTATGATTTAAAATAACATATACAATGTAAGGTTTTCATGATTTAAAAACATATATATAATTTCATGTGTTTATGATTTAAAAGAACGTATATTATTGAATGTTTTTATGATTTAAAATGGCATATATGATAAAAGGTTTCCATGAGGGAAAAGACCATATATAACTCAATGTTTTATAATTAATAAGAACATATATAATTTAATGCTTTTATAGTTAAAAAGAACATATATAATTTTATGTTTTCATGATTTAAAAGAACATATATCATTAAATGGTTTCATGATTAAACCGAACATATATTATGAAAATTTTTAATGATGTAAAACATATATAATTGAAAGTTTTTATTATTTAAAAGTATATATACGATTTAATGTTACTATAATAAAAAAGAACATATGTGATGTAACGTTTTCAGGATTAAAAAAACATATATAATTACTGCATTTTTATGATTGCTTAGAACATATATAATGTAAGGTTTTTATGATTTAAAAGAACATATTTAAGGTAATGATTTCATGATTTGAAAAACATATATAATGCAATGTCTTCATCATTTAAGAGAACATGTATCTTATACTGTTTTTATGATTTAAAAGAACACATATAATGTAATGTCTTCACGATTTAAAAGAACATATATAATGTACTGTTCCAATTTTAAAAAAAACATGAATAATTTAATGTTTTTATATATAACTTAATGTTTTTATGATTTAAAAGAACATATCTAATGTAAAGTTTTTATTATTTAAAAAAACATGTATAATTTAATTTTTTGATTATTTAAAAGAACATATATATAATGTAATGTTTTAATGATTTTTAAGATTATATATAATTATTGGTTTTTATGATTTAATAGAACATACATGATGTAAAGTTTTATGATTAAAAAGAACATGTATAATGTAATTTTTTCATTATTTAAAAGAACATATATAATTTAATGTTTTCATCATTTAAAAGAACATGTGTAGTGTAAAGTTTTTAGGATTAAAACGAACATATATAATTACTTGTTTTCATGATTTAAAAGAACATATGTCATGTAAATTTTTTATTATTCAAAAAATATGTATAATTTAATGTTTTTATGATTTAAAAGACCATATATGATGTAAAGTATTTTAGATTCAAAAGTACATATATAATTAATTGTTTTTATTATTTAAAAGAACATATATTATGTTAAGTATTCATGATTTAAAAGAACATATAACATTCATTCTTTTTACATTTTAAAAGAACATATATGATGTCAAGTTTTTAGGATTTAAAAGATTATATATAAAAACTTGTTTTTATGATTTAAAAAAATGTATATCATGTAAAGTTATTATAATTTAAATGAACATGTATAATTTAATGTTTTTATGATTTAAAATACCATATATTATGTAAAGATTTTAAGATGTTAAAGAACATATATAATTACTGATTTTTATGATTTAAAAGACCATATATGATGTAAAGTTTTAAAGATTTAAAAGAACATATATAATTACTTGCTTTTATGATTTAAAAGAACATATATGATGTAAAGTATTTTAGATTTAAAAGTACATATATAATTAATTGTTTTTATTATTTAAAAGAACATATATTATGTTAAGTATTCATGATTTAAAAGAACATATATAATACATTGTTTTTACATTTTAAAAGGACATATATGATGTCAAGTTTTTAGGATTTAAAAGATTATATATAATAACTTGTTTTTATGATTAAAAAAATGTATATCATGTAAAGTTATTATAGTTTAAATGAACATGTATAATTTAATGTTTTTATGATTTAAAATACCATATATTATGTAAAGATTTTAAGATGTTAAAGAACATATATAATTACTGATTTTTATGATTTAAAAGACCATATATGATGTAAAGTTTTAAAGATTAAAAAGAACATATATAATTACTTGCTTTTATGATTTAAAAGAACATATATGATGTAAAGGTTTTATGATTTAAAAGAACACGTATAATGTAATGTACTTATGATTTTAAATAACATATATGATGTAAAGTTTTTTTTTATTACCAAGACTATAGATAATGTAACGTTATTATGAGTTAAAAGAACATACATAATTGCCTGTTTTTATGATTTCCAACAACATATATGATGTAAAGTTTTCATGATTTAAAAGAACATATATAATTTAATGTTTGTATGTGTTATGGTGCCGTACCTACCTACGGAGAACTAATGGACTCGTCCAGGTTATAAATACGGGAAGCACGTGACACTTGTTCTCTTCTTCCAAGGCAAACCGGCAATGGCGGTTGAGAGCACATCTCCTTGTATCTCTTTCTTTCTTTTATATAATATACACCTTTGTTCATTTAAACCATGTGTTCATGTGTCATTCATTCGGCCTTACCCAGGTCCACAACAAATGGCGACGAGGGAATTCGAACTCTTGGGTCAAAAAACTGATAATACCACGTGAAAATGCACTCACACGGTTATCGCAGGAAGTCGCACGAAAAAAAAAAAACAAAAAAAAAACAAAGGTTTTTGCCGAACGGTCGAGAGAAGAAAAGGGAACTCAACTGAAACAAAAAAACACGTTGAATTCTTAAGTGCGAGAAAATTGTTTTCTTTTAAGAAAAAGAAAACTGAAATGGACATGTTGTCTCTAATTTTGAAAACTGCTAATAAAAAAAAAAAACAGCTTGAAATTGGGTGCGCGTTTCCTGTAGTTTGAGAAAACTAGTTTAAAAAAAAACCAACTGAAATTGAATGCGCGTTTTTTTCTCTGGGTTGGAAAACTTACAAAAAAAAATACCGAACACGAAGGAAGCGAGCATTGTTTTTTTTAGACGAACGTCACAGCGAGTTTTTTTTACGAACACACATAAGAAAAAAAAATGAAACCGACACCACGTTCTTCATTTTAAGAACAGATAAGAAACAAAAACATGAAATGAATCACGTGCGTTACTCCATAAAAAAAAGACGCACGATAAAAAAAGGTCAGTTTTATTTTCTCTTTCTCTTTTCCGACTTGTACTGAAATATTTCAAAATGCAGAAAGAATTAATTGTGAAACAGATTTTTTTCTCTTCGTTAAATTAAAAACGTGTATAAGAAAAAAACATTACATAATCTTTTCATAACTAAAAGGGCGTCTTGCCAGCGCTAATTTAAAGAAAAGAACTTCTTGTAAATTCATTAAATAACGAGAAAATATTAATTTTCAAAAAAACAAAAAAAAATAAATAAAAAATAAATAAGTGAATATACGCGTATGAAGAGAAAATGAAAAGTTTCATAATTTTTCATAATTAAAACGGCGCCTAGCAAACGCTAATTTAAAGAAAAGAACTCGTATAAAATCATAAGATAATGAGAAAATATTAATTTTCTAAATAAAATCAGAAACTAAATGGTTGAATATGGAAGATATTAAGTCTATAATCACCGAACTAGTGAAATTCCAAATCTCCCAGCAACAACAAACTGAGGAAAGATTTCAAAAGCTTTTATTAGAACAGAACAAAAACATTTTATTACACAAAAAGGAGTATGATGAAAGATGGGAATTTCTGATACAAACAATATCGCGCAGTTACCAAAAAAATGTAAAACAGGACTCAAAAGACATTGAATTGTCCGGCATTGCGCATATAAAAAAGGTACATCAAAAAACAAAAGCTCAACCTTATAGAAAAATAAGAAATAATAATTTTGATGTAACAAAGACAAACCAAACCAGTAAAAAAATAAATAAATTGCCACCAAACCCTTGTTCCCGCTGTGGTAATCCACATTGGTACAATGAGTGCCCATTCCGTTTTAAAATCTGTATGAAATGCAAAAAAGTTGGACATAAAAGTTCGCACTGCAGAACGGGCAGAGGAAATAAAATGCGGATTCAAGCCACTAGGACAAAGAAGGAAAAATGCATGAACATAAGAAAATATGTACAGGTGAAAATCCTGGATAAAAATATAAAATTGCAATTGGATTCTGGTTCAGACGTTTCCATTATGAATTTACATACATGGAGGAGATTAAATAAACCTACTCTATCAAGAACAAACAGGCTGGCAAGCACAGTTACTGGTGAAAGAATTACATTTGAAGGAGAATTAATCACAAATGTGTCCCTAATGGGAAATACTAAAAAACTCAAACTACTGGTACTGAAGGATTCGAATAATCTTTTTGGTTCAGATTTTATGCAGGCATTTGATTTATGGAAGTTGCCGATAAATACATTTTGTGAAAAAATAAATAGTCGCGCAACAGAATCGGAAAAACTACAACGAGAATTAAAAAACTCGTTTCCAGAGGTTTTTTTCTGGCGGTCTTGGATACTGCACTAAAATGACTGCAAAATTCCGTCTAAAAGAAAATGTACTGCCGGTATTTAGAAAAGAAAGGAAAGTACCCTTCGCCTCGATTGAAAAAATAAATGCTGAATTAGACCGACTGGTAAAGATGGGTATTTTATCAAAAGTACAACACAGACAGTGGGCAGCACCCACGGTTTATGTAAAGAAAAAATCTAATGAGATTCGTGTATGTGCAGATTTTTCAACAGGACTGAATACTGCCCTCGCGGACTATCACTACCCACTCCATACCCCGGAAGAAGTGTTTACAAGCTTAAATGGAGGAAGATTTTTTTCAAAAATAGACCTGAGTGAGGCATACCTACAAATACCGGTGGATAAAGATTGTTCTAAGCTGTTATGTATAAACACACATCGTGCTTTATATAAATTCGAAAGATTAGCGTTCGGAGTTAAGGTCGCGCCAGCCATTTTCCAACAAGTAATCAAGTAATGGACACAATGCTGGGCGGACTGGATTTCGCAATAGCGTATCTCGATGACATCTTGATTAACAGCAAAGATATCGAACAACACCAAAAACATGTAAATCAAGTGTTTGCGAGAATCCAAGATTATGGGTTCAAAGTAAAAGAAGAAAAATGTGATTTTTTCCTGGAGGAAATAAAATATCTGGGTCATGTGATCGACAAGGACGGCAGAAGACCAGACCCAGAAAGGGCTACCGCAATAAAAAACATGCCGGCGCCAGAAAACGTCATGACATTACAGAGTTTTCTGGGCCTAGCAAATTACTACCAGGCTTTTATCCCAGAAATGCATAATTTGTGTGCTCCATTAAAAGAGCTATTAAAAAAAGGTAAAGCCTGGGTATGGACACCTGAATGTCAGGATGCATTTAATAAAATCATAGAAAGACTTACGTCAGAGTTATTTCTAACACATTACAACCCAGAATTGGACATAATCGTAGCTAGCGACGCTAGTTCATATGGTTTAGGAGCATGTATCCTACACAAAATGCCTGATGAAACCCATAAACCCATTGCACATGCATCAAGGACCTTGCTCCCAGCGGAAAAACAGTATTCTCAAATCGAGAAAGAAGCCCTAGCAATAATATTTGCAATAACAAAGTTTCACCGATACATACATGGTAGACAATTTACCTTACAGACAGACCATAAGCCGCTAATTACAATTTATGGATCTAAAAAAGGCCTACCTGTATATACAGCTAATAGACTACAAAGATGAGGAACTATCTTATTAAACTACAACTTTAAAATGCAACATTTGCATTCAAATAAAATCTATCATGCAGATGGATTGTCGAGATTAGTGCCAAAACAGAGAGAGACTCTAGAAGACACAGTGATTGCGTCTCTTCAAACAGAAGGAGATTTTAAAGAGATGTTGTGCAACGCAGTGAGAGAGCTCCCGGTGACACTATACGAGATAAAAAAATAAGCTCAAGAGAATGAATTTATCAGCAGAACAAATATGAAATTGGTAGATAAGGATTTACATGCGGCAAAGAGTTTCTTACTCTTTGATGACGTACTCATGCATAACGAAAGGGTGGTCATCCCAGAAAAACTACGAAAGCAAATTCTGAAAGATTTTCATGTTGGCCATCCAGGGATAACCGGGATGAAGGGGTTAATGAGGAGTTTTGTGTACTGGCCAGGTATGGACAACGACATTGAAAAAGCAGTAAAGCTGTGTAAAGGCTGTGCCTTAGCGGCAAAAAGCACCGCATATAAAGCATAGCCCATGGCCAAAGACCGACCGTCCGTGGGAAAGAATTCACGTGGATTTCGCGGGACCATTGGAAGGATTTTACTACTTAATCGTAGTCGACAGTTTTTCAAAGTGGCCCGAGGTACTACGTTGCAAGAGTCCCACGTCGGAGGTTACGATAAGATTCCTACATGAACTATTTGCCCGTTTTGGGGTAGTGGATTGTTTGGTGAGTGTTATGGGACGCAGTTCACGTCATCAGATTTTGAGGAGTTCTGCGCGACGTTTCAAATCAGACATATAACGACGCCCCCGTATCATCCTAGGTCAAACGGCCAGGCGGAACGCTTCGTAGCCACATTAAAAAGAGCATTAAAAAAGGCCGGTGATACTCCTAAGGAGAAGGCTTTACAACAATTCTTACAAGTATATAGAATTACAAAAAACATGAACATAGCATCATCATTATCCCCCGCAGAGATGATGTTTGCGCGGAATGTGAAGTCCGTGTTTGATAAATTATTACCTAAACATAATAATTATGACCGAATCTCTACGGTACCGAAGAAAAAATACAACCCAGGAGATAGCGTATATTTTAAGATGTTCAAAAACAATGCATCGTTCTGGGAACCCGGTACAATTGAAAAGAGGATCGGATCGATGGTCTATATCATAAAAGGACCACGGTTCTCGCATAAGAGACATCTAAATCAGATCAGAAAAAGACTGTCAGATGACACTGACAACGCCCCACAAGGAGAAGACGTGATGGACGTGATATATGACACCTTCAACTTACCAGCAACCCAGGTTATCACACGTAAACGACAACCAAAAAGAAAACGAATGGCTCCGGACTACCTAGAGATAGTTCCGAAAATGAAACGTTATTAAGACTCCTGTAGAGGTAAGGCTTGGAAGGGGGTGTTATGGTGCCGTAACTACCTACGAAGAACTAATGGACTCGTCCACCTTATAAATACGGGAAGCACGTGACACTTGTTCTCTTCTTCCCAGGCAAACCGGCAATGGCGATTGAGAGCAACATCTCCTTGTATCTCTTTCTTGCTATTATATAATATATACCTTTGTTCATTTAAACCATGTGTTCCTGTGTCATTCATTCGGCCTTACCCAGGTCCACAACAGTATGATTTAAAAGAACATGTGTAAAAGTTTTTAGGAGTAAAAGAAATTATATAATTACATGTTTTGATGATTTAAAAGCACATTCATCATGTAAAGTGTTTATGATTTTAGAGTACATGTATTATGTAATGTTTTTATGATTTAAAAGACCATATATAATGTAAAGTTTTTAAGATTTAAAAGAACATATATAATTACTGGTTTTTATTATTTAAAAGAACATATATGATGTAAAGTTTTTTAGATTTAAAAGAACATATATAATTTAATGTTTTCATGATTTAAAAGAACATATATAATTACTGGTTTTTATTATTTAAAAGAACATATATGATGTAAAGTTTTATGATTTACAAGAACATATATTATGTAATGTTTTAATGATTTAAAAGAAAATACATGATGTAAAGTTCTTAGGATTTAAAAGAACATATATAATTACTTGTTTTTATTATTGAAAAGGCCATATATAATGTAAAGTTTTTATAATTTAAAAGAACATTTATAATTTAATGTTTTTATAATTTAACAGAACATATATAATGTAAAGTTTTCATGATTTACTAGAACATATATAATTGAATGTTTTTGTGATTTAAAAGAACATATATAATTTGAACTTTTTCTTATTTAAAAAAAACATATATAATTTGATGTTTTTATGGTGTAAACGAACATATATAATTAAATGTTTTATTATTTAAAAGAAACATATATAATTTAATGTTTTTAATTAATTATAAAAACATATATAATTTAATGTTTTTATGATTTAAAAGAACATATATAATTTAACATTTTTATTATTTAAACAACATATATCATTTGATATTTTTATTATTTAAAAAACATATATCATTTAATGTTTTTAAAGACTTAAAAGAATATATGTAATTTGATATACATCATGATTTAATAGAATATATATAATTTAATATTTAAAAGACCATATATAATGTAAAGAGTTTAATGTTTAAAAGAACATATATAATTTAATGGTTTTATGATTTAAAAGAACATAAATAGTTTAATGTCTTTATCATCAAAAAAATATATGATTTAATCTTAATATGATATCAAAGAACATATGTAATGTAAAGTTTTTATTAATTACAAAAACATATATAATTTAAAGTTTTTATGATTTTTACGAACATATATGATGTAAAGTATTCATGAGGGTAAAGTACACACAAAATTCAATGTTTTATGATTTAAGGCAACATATATAATTTAATACTTTTATGATTTAAAATCAAATATACAATTTAATGTTTTCATGATTAAAAAGGATATATATTATTGAATGTTTTTTATGATTTAAAGAACATATATATTTTATGTTTTTATGGTTTAAAAACCACATATATAATTTAATGTATTTATCATTTAAAAGAATATATATAATTTAATGTTTTTATGATATAAAAGAACATATTTAATTTAATGTTCATATGATTTAAACAAACATATATAATGTAAAGTTTTTATGACTTAAAATAACAAATATTATATGTTTTTATGATTTAAAAGAAAATATATAATTTAATGTTTTTATGATATACAAGAACATATATAATTTAATGCTTTCACGATTTAAAAGAACATATATAATTATATGTTTTATGATTTAAAAAAACATATATAATGCAATGTTATGATTTAAAAGAACATATATCAGTTAATGTTTTCATAATTTAAAAGAACATATATAATGTACTGTTCCACATTTTTTTAAAAACATAAATAATTTAATGTTTTTATGATGTAAGAGAACATATATAACTTAATGTTTTTATAATTTAAAAGAACATATCCAATGTAAAGTTTTTATGATTTAAAAGAACATGTATAATTTAATGTTTTTATGATTTTAAATAACATATATAATGTAATGTTTTCATGATTTAAAAGAACATGTGTAATGTTAAGTTTTTAGGATTTAAAAGAACATATATAATTACTTGTTTTCATGATTTAAAAGAACATATGTCATGTAATTTTTTTATTATTCAAAAAAACATGTATAATTTAATGTTTTTTATGATTTAAAAGACGACATATGATGTAATTTTTTTAGATTTAAAAGAACATATATAATTTAATGTTTTCATAATTGAACAGAACATATAAAATTTTATGGTTTTATGATTTAAAAGAACATATATTATGTAATGTTTTCATGATTTAAATGAACATATATCATTACTGATTTTTATTATTTAAAAGAACATATATGATATAAAGTTTCATGATTTTAAAGAACATATATTATGTAATGTTTTCATTATTTAAAAGAACATATATAATTTAATGTTTTCATGATTTAAAAGACTATATATGATGTAATTTTTTCATGATTTAAAAGCACATGTGTAGTGTAAAGTTTTTAAGATTTAAAAGAACATATATAATTACTAGTTTTTATGATTTAAAAGAACATATATCATGTAATTTTTTATTATTCAAAAGAACATGTATAATTTAATGTTTTTATGATTTAAAAGATATAAAAGAACATATATCATTTTATATTTTTATGATTAAAAACAACATATATGATGTAAATCTCCCAAGATTTAAAAGAACATATATAATTACTCGTTTTTATGATTTAAAAAACAATATATAATGTAAAGTTTTTATAATTTTAAAGAACATATATAATTTAATATTTTTATGATTTAACAGGACATATATAATGTAAAATGTTCATGATTTACAAGAACATATATTATTGAATGCTTTTCTGATGTAAAAAAACATATATAATTTGAACTTTTTCGTATTTAAAAAACATGTATAATTTGATGTTTTTATAATTTAAACGAACATATATAATTTAATGTGTAATTATTGTAAAAGAAACATATAATTTAATTTTTTTAGTTATTTATAAAAACATATATTATTAGATGTTATAATGATTTAAAAGAACATATATAATTTAAACTCTTTATTTTTTAAAAACACATATATCATTTGATGTTTTTATGATTTAAACGAACATATATAATTTAATGTTTTTAAAGACTTAAAAGAACATATATAATTTGATGTTCATCATGATTTTATAGAATATGCATAATTTAATATTTTTTGCTTTAAAAGACCATATATAATATAAAGTGTTTATTATTTAAAAGAACATAATTAATTTAATGTTTTTCTCATAAACAAATATATGATTTCAAAGAACATATGTTATGTAAAGTTTTAAAGATTAAAAAAAACATACATAATTTAAAGATTGTATGATGTTAACGAACATATATAGTGTAAAGTTGTTATGATTTTAAAAAAAACACATATGACGACAAGTTTTGATGAGGGAAAAGAACATATATAATTCAATGTTTCATGATTTAAGACAGCATATGCCATTTAATGTTTTTATGATTTAAAATCACATATACAATTTAATGTTTTATGAATATATATTATTGAATGTTTTTAATGATTTAAAGAACATATATAATTTTATGTTTTCATGATTTAAACGTACATGTATAATTTAATGTTTTATTATCTGAAATAACATATATAATTTAATGTTTTTATGATTTAAAACAACATGTATAATTTAATTTTCATATGATTTAAACAGGCATATATAATGTAAAGTTTGTATGATTTAAAATAACAAATATGATTTAATGTTTTTTATGATTTAAAAGAACACATATAATTTAATATTTTTATCATAAAGAAATGATCTAATCTTTACATGATTTCAAAGAACATATGTAATGTAAAGTTTTTATGATTTGAGAAAAGATATAATTTTAAGTTTTTATGAGTTCAACGAACATATATGATGTAAAGTTTTTATGATTTCAAAGAACATATAGGATTACAAGTTCTCATGAGGTAAAAGAACATATATAATTCAATGTTTTATGACCTTTAATTTAATGTTTTTATGATTTAAAATCACATATACAATTTAATGTTTTTATGATGGGAAAGACTATATATCATTGAATGTATTAATGATTTAAAAGAAAATATATAATTTTGTGTTTTGATGATTTAAAAGAACATATATAATTTAATTTTCATATGATTTAAACGAACATATATAATGTAAAGTTTTGATGACTTAAAATAACAAATATTATTTAATGTTTTTATGAGTTAAAAGTACATATATAATTAAATGTTTTTATGATATAAAAGAACATATATAATTTAATGTTTTTATTATTTAAAACGAGAATACATAATGTATGTTTTTATCATTTAATAAACATTTATAATTTAATGTGTTCATAATTTAAAAGAACATATATAATGTAAAGTTTTTATGATTTAAAAAAATATATATAATTTAATGTTTTTATGATTTAAAAGAACATATGTGATGTAACGTTTTTAGGATGAAACAGAACATATATAATTACTGGTTTTTATGATTTAAAAGAACATATATAATTTAATGTTTGTATGATTTAAATTAACATATATAATGCAATGTTTTCATGATTTAAAAGAACATTTATAATAACTGGTTTTTATGATTTAAAATAACAATAATGATGTAAAGTTTTTTATAATTGAAAATAACATATATAATGTAATGTTTTCATGATTTAAAAGAACATATATAATTAAATGTTTTATAGTTTAAAGAACATATACAATTTAATATTGTTATAATTTAAAAGGATATATATTGAGATGTTTATTATGATCAACAAGAACATACATAATTTCATCTTTTTATGATTTTAAAAAACATATATAATTGTTGTGAAGTTGTCCAACAGTAAATAATAAATAAAGGAAGTCAAGTCGAGGGTTGGTTTAACAAGTGTATCAACAAAGTAAAAAAGTGACTAGCACTTGGCTAGACAGTTACAAGACTGTGCTTTTCCTTCTCTGTGTCTCTGGTGACTAGCACTATTTATAGTGACAATCGGTGTAGTTTCTCCTGTGTAAGAACAGCCGGTGTAAAAATAATGTAATGTTTTCATGATTTAAAAGACCATATATAATTTCATGTTGTTATGATTAAAAAGAACATATATAATTTAATGTTTCTATGATTTAAACGAACATATATAATTTAATATTTTTATGATTTAAACGAACATATAATTTCATGTTTTATGATTTAAATGAACATATACAATTCACTGTTTTTATGATTTGAAAGTTTATAAATAATTTAATGTTTTCATGATATAAAACAACATTAATAATTGAATGTTTTGATGATTTAAAATCCGGGGATGATGTAAAGTTTTAAGGATTAAAAAAAAACATATATAATGTGAAGTTTTTATAATAAAAAAACATATATAATATAACGTTTTTTGATTTAAAAGAACATATATAATGTAAAGTTTTCAGGATTTAAAAGAACATATATAATTACTTGTGTTTATGACTTTAAAAAAAATATATAATGTACAGTTGTTATGATTTTTAAAAAAATCTATAATTTAACGTTTTTATGAGTTAAAAGAACATATGTGATGTAATGTTTTAAGGATTAAAAAGAACATATATAATTACTCGTTTTTATGATTTAAAAGAACATATAATATAAGGTTTAGATGATTTAAAAGAACATATATAATGTAATGTTTTCATGATTTAGAAGAACATATATAATTTAATGTTTTTATGATTTAAATAAACATATATAATGCAATGTTTTCATTATTTAAAAGAACATATATAATTACTGGTTTTTATGATTTAAAAGAACATATATGATATAATGTTTTTATGATTTCAATAAACATATATAATGCAATGTTTTCATTATTTAAAACAACATATATAATTACTGGTTTTTATGATTTAAAATAACATATATAATTTAGTGTTTTTACGATTTAAAAGAACATATATAATGTAAAGTTTTCATGAGTTAAAAGAACATATATCAGTTAATGTTTTCATGATTCAAAAGTACATATATAATGTAATGTTTTCACAATTTAAAAGAACATATATAATGTAATGTTTTCAGTTTGTAAAAGAACATACATAACCTAATGTTTATATGATTTAAAAGAACATATCTAATGTAAAGTTTTATGATTTAAAAGAACATGTATAATTTAATGTTTTTAAAATTTTGAAAACATATATAATGTAATCTGTTTATGATTAAAAAGAACATATATGATGTGAAATTTTCATGATGGTAAAGAACATATATAATTATATGTTTTTATGATTAAAAAAACATATAATTTAATGTTTTCATGATTTAAAAGAACATATATAATTTAATGTTTTTATCATTTAAGAGAACTCATATAATGTAATGTTTTCATTTTTTAAATGAACATATTTAATTTCTGGTTTTTATCATTTAAATTAACATATATAATGTTAAAAGTTTTTGATTTAAAAGAACATATATTATTTTATGTTTTCATGATTTAAAAGAACATATATAATTTAATTTTTTCATGATATAAAAGAACATATATAAATACATGTTTTTATGATTTAAAAGAATATATATATGGTAATGTTTTTATGATTTAAAAGAACATATACAATTTAATGTTTTTATGATTGAAAAGAATATATATAATTGAATGTTGTTTATTATTTAAAAGAACATATATAATTCAATGACATTATGATTTTAAAAAACATATATAATTGTATGTTTTTATTATTTAAACGTACATATATAATTTCATGTTTTTATTAAAGTGAACATATATACTTTCATCTTTTTATGATTTTAAAGAACATATATAATATAATCTTTTATGATTTAAACGAACATATATTATTAAATGTTTTATTATTAAAACAGACATATAATTTCATGTTTTGATGTTTTAAAAGAACATATATAATGTAATGTACTCATAATTTAAAAGAACATATATAATTTTTTTTATGATTTGTAAGAACATATATAATTACTTGTTTTTTATGATTTAAAAGACCATACATGAGGTAAGGTTTTTAAGATTTTAAAGAACATATATAATTACTGGTTTTTATGATTTAAAAGAAGATATATTATATAAAGTTTTTGTGATTTAAAAGAACATATATAATTAAATCTTTTTATGATTTAAAAGAACATATATAATTTAATGTTTTTATTATTTTAAAAGAGCATATATAATTTAATGTTTTTATCTGTTAAAAGAACGTACATGGGTGAACATTTTCATAATTTAAAATAACATATATAATGTGTAGTGTCTATGATTTAAAAGAACTTGTATAATTTAATGTATTTATGATTTAAAACAACATTTTAAATTTTATGTTTTTATGATTTAAAAAAACATATATAATTGAATCTGTTTATGATTTAAAATCACATATATGATATAAAGTTTTAGATTTAAAAAACATATATTATTTAATGTTGGTATGATTTCAACAAACGTAAAATATAAAGTTTTTTATGATTTAAAAGAACATATATGATGAAAAGTTTTTATGTAGGAAAAACATATATAATTCAATTTTTTACGAGTTAAAAGAACATATGTAATTTAATGTTTTTATGATTTAAATGACCATACAATTTAATGTTTTTATGATTTAAAAGAAAATATATAATTAAATTGTTTTATGATTTAAAAGAATATATATAATTTAATGTTTTCATTATTTGCAAGCACATGTATAATTTAATGTTTATATGATTTAAAAGAACATATATAATTTAAAATATAAAGTTTTTTATGATTTAAAAGAACATATATGATGAAAAGTTTTTATGTAGGAAAAACATATATAATTCAATTTTTTACGAGTTAAAAGAACATATGTAATTTAATGTTTTTATGATTTAAATGAACATACAATTTAATGTTTTTATGATTTAAAAGAAAATATATAATTAAATTGTTTTATGATTTAAAAGAATATATATAATTTAATGTTTTCATTATTTGCAAGCACATGTATAATTTAATGTTTATATGATTTAAAAGAACATATATAATTTAATGTGTTTCATAATATAAAAATACATTACATGTTTTTATGACTTGACTCAACTTACATAATTGTTACACCGGCCGTTCTTACACAGGAGAAACTACACTGGTTGTCACTATAAATAGTGCGAGTCACCAGAGACACTGAAGACAAAGCACAGGCTTGTAACTGTTTAGCCAAGAGCTAGTCACATTCTTATTTTGTTAATACACTTGTAAAACCAACCCTCGACTTGACTTCCTTTATTTATTATTTACTGTAGAACAACTTCACAACAATAATTTAACGTTCTTATGCTTTAAACGACTGTATAATTTAATGTTTTAATGATTAAAAAGGAAATGTATAATTTGAAGTTTTTTATGATTCAAAAGAATATTGATAATTGAATGTTTTTATGATTTAAACAAACATATACAATTTCATTTTTTCATTATTAAAAAGAACATATCTAATTTAAAGTGTTTATGAGTTAAAGGAACATATATATTTTAATATTTTATGATTTAAAAGAACATATATCATTTAATGTTTTCATGATTTTAAAGAACATATATCATTTAACGTTTTTATTAGTATAAAGAACGTACATGATGTAAAGTTTTCATGATATAAAAGAACATAAATAATTGAATGTTTTATGATTTAAAAAACATATATAATTTAATGTTTTTATAATTTAAAATAATATATATGATTTAGTTTTTTATGACTAAAACGGATATATACAATTTAAAATTTTTATTATTTAAAAAATATATATAATGTAAAGTGTTCATTACTTAACAGAACATATATAATTTAATGTTTTTATGATTTTAAGGAACATAGAAAAGTCAATGCTTTTGATGATTTAAAAGAAGATATATAATTTAATGTTTACTGATTAAAAAGAACATGTATAATTTAATGTTTTTGTTATTTAAAAAACATATATAATTTAATCTTTTTTTAGTTAAAAGAAACTATATGATGAAAAGATTTCATGAGGGAAAAGAACACATATAATTCAATGTTTTATGATTTAAAGAACATATAAAATTTAATGTTTTCATGATTTACACGAACATATATAATTTAATGTTTTTATGTTCATAACGAACATATAATTTCATGTTTTTATGATTTAAAAGAACATATATAATGTAAAGTTTCTATGACTAAAACACATATATAATTGAATGTTTTAATGAATTAAAAGAACATGTATGATTCAATGATTTATAATTAATATAATTTATAATCATATATAAGAATATATACAATTTAATGTTTTTATTATTTAAAAGAACATATATAATGTAAAGTGTTTATGATTTAAAAAACATATATATAATTTAATTATTTTATGATTTAGAAGAACATATATAATTTAATCATTTCATGATTTTAAAGAACATATATGATTTAAAGTTTTTATGATTTAAAGGAACATATGTGATGTAAAGTTTTTCTGATTTAAAAGAACATATATGATGTAAAGTTTTTATGATTGTAAAGAACATATATGATGTGAAGTTTTTATGATTTAAAAGAGAATATATGATTTAAAGTTTTTATTATTTAAAAGAACATATATAGTGTAATGTTTTTATGATTTAAAAGAACATATATAATTTAAAGTTTTTTTCATTGTAATAAACATATATAATATTATATTTTAATGATTTAAACGAACATCTATGATGTAAACTTTTACGATTGAAAGGTTTTATGAGGGAAAAGAACATATATAATTCAATGATTTATGATTCAAAAGAATATATTTAATTTAATAACATTTGATTTAATGTAAAAGAAGATATAATTTTATGTTTTAAGCTTTTAAACAACATATATAATTCAATGTTGTATGATTTAAAAGAACATATATAATTTAATGTTTTTATGACTTAAAAGAACATATATAATTTAATGTTTTTATGATTTTCAAAGACCATATATCATGTTAGGTTTTTATGATTTAAACGTACATATCATTTTTGTTTTCGTGATGTAAAAGAACATATATAATTTAATGTTCTTATGCTTGAAACGACCATACAATCTTATGTTTTTATGATTTAAAAGAACATATATAATTTGATGTTATGTTTTAATGATTTAAAAGAACATATATAATTTAATGTATTTTTGATTTAAAAAACATCTATAATGTAAAGTTTTTATTATTTAAAAGAACATATATGATGACAAGTTTTCATGAAGGAAAAGAACATATATAGTTAAATATTTTTATGATTAATAAGAACATATATAATTTAATGTTTTCATTATTTTAAAGAACATATATAATGTAAAGTGTTTATGATTTAAAAGAACATATATAATTTTATTTTTTCATGATTTAAAAGCACATATACAATTTAATGTTTTTATAATGTAAAAGAACATATATAATTAAATGTTTTTATGATTTAAAAGAACATGCATAATTGAATGTAGTTATGATTTAAAAGAACATATACAATGTAATGTTTTAATAATTTACAAGAAGATGAATTATTTAATGTTTTCATTAATTAAAAGAACATATATAATTACATGTTTTTGTTACTTAAGATAATACATACAATTTAACGTTCTGGTGCTTTAAACGAGTACATAATTTAATGGTTTTATGATTTAAAAGAACATATATCATTTAATGTTATAATTATTTAAAAAGTCAATATAAAATTTTATGTTTTTATGAATTAAAATAACATATATTATTCAATTTTTATGATTTCAAAGAAGATACCTAATTTAATGTGTCAATTTTAAAAAGTTTATAAAAACATATATGATGTAAAGTTTTTATGATTTAAAAGAACATATATATTTCAATGTTTTGATGATTTAAACGAACATTTATAATTTAATATTTTTATGATTTAACAACACGATATATAATTTTATGTTTTTATGATTTAAAAGAACATATACAATTTAATCTTTTAATGATTCAAAAGAAGATATATAATTTAATGTATTGATGATTTAAAAGGACATGTACAATTTAATGTGTTTAGTATTTAAAAAACAAATATAATTTAAAGTTTTTTATGATTTAAAAGAACATACATAATGTAAAGTTATTATTAGTTAAAAGAACATATATAATTCAATATTTTCATGATTAAAAAGAACATATATAATTTGATGTTTTTAATTTATACGAATATATATAATTTAATGTTTTTATGATTCAAAAGAACATACATAATGTAAAGTTTTTATTATTTAAAACATATATTGTTAAACGTTTTTATGATTTAAAAGAACATATATGATTTAATTTTTTCAAGAGTTAAAAGAACATATATAATGTAATGTTTTTATAATTTAAAAGAACATATATAATGTAAAGTTTTTATAATTGAAAAGAATATATTTAACGTAAAGTGTGTATGATGTAATAAAAGATATATAATTCAATGGCTTTATGATTTCCTAAAATATATATTATTTAATTTTTTTATAATTGAAAAGAACATATATGATTTAATGTTTTTATTATAAAAAACCATATATAATTGAATGTGTTGATGGTTTAAAAGAACATACAGAATGTTAAGTTTTTATGATTACAAAAAACATACATAATTGAATATTTGCATGATTTAAAAAAGATAAAGAATTTCATGTTTTTATCATTTTAAACAACATATATAATCGAATGTTTTGATGATTTAAAAGAACACATATAATTTGAGGTTTTTATAGTGCAAACAGATACATGATTGAATGTGTTATAATTTAAAAGAACATATATAATTTAATGTTTTTTATGATTTAAACACATATATAATGCGATGTTTTTATCATTTATAAGAACATATATAATTTGATGTTTTTATAATAAAAGGGCATATATAATGTAAAGATTTTATTATGTAAAAGAACATATATAATTCAATGTTTTTTATGATATAAAAGAACATGTATAAATTGATGTTTTTATGATTAAAAAAACATATATAATTGAATGTTTTGATGATTACACAGAACATATATGATTTAATGTTTTCATGATTTTAAAGAACATGTATAATTTAATGTTTTTAGATTCGAGCGAACATATATAATTTAATTCTTTTGTTATTAAAAGAACATACATAATGTAAAGTTTTTATGATTTGAAAACATATATAATTGAATAGTTTTATGATTTAAATGAACATATATGATTCACTGTTTTCATGATTTTAAATAATATATATAATTTCATGTTTTTATAATTTAAAAGAACATACATGATGTATTTTTTTATGATTTAACAAGCATGTATAAGTTAATGTTTTTATGATTAAAAACCAAATATATAATTTGATCTTTTATTATTCAAACAAACACATATAAATAAATGTTTTTATTATTTAAAAGAACATATATAATGTAAAATATTTATGACTTAAAAGAACATATATAATTTAATGTTTGTATGATTTAAAAGAACATGTATAATTTAATATTTTCTGTATTTAAAAGAACAGATATAATTGTCTGTTTTGATGATTTCAGAGAGCATATATACCTTAATGTTTTTATGATTTAAATAAACATTTATGATTTAATGTTTTATGATTTAAAAAACATATATAATTTAATGTTTTTGATTTGAGGGAAAATATATACTTTAATGTTTTTGTTATTTAACAGAACATACATAATGTAGAGTTTTTGTGATTTAAAAACATATATAATTTGATGTTTTCCTGATTTTAAAAAAACATATAATTTAATGTTTTTATGATTTAAATGAACATATATGATTTAATGTATTTATGATTTAAAGAACATATATAATTTAATGTTTCATAATTTAAAAAATATATATATAATTTAATGTTTTTATAGTTTTAGCGAATATATATCATTTAATGTTTTATGATTTAAAAACATATATAATTTATGTTTTTATGATTGTATAAACATATACTATGCAATGTTTGTTTGAATTAAAATAACATATATAATTTCATGTTTTTATTAAAACGTACACATATAATTTAATTTTTTTGTGATTTAAAAGAACATACAGAATGTAAAGTGTTTATGATTAAAAAAACATATAGTATTTAATGTTTTTATGATTAAGAAAACATATATAATTTCATGTTTTAATTATTTAAAAAAACATATATAAATGAATGTTTTGATGAATTAAAATTACATACATAATTTGAGGGTTTTATGATTCAAACGAATACATAATTTACTGTTTTATGATTAAAAGAACATACATAATGTGCAGTTTATATAATTAAGAAAACATATATAACTTAATGTTTTTCTATTTAAAAGCACATATATAATTTGATGTTTTTCATGATTTAAAAGCACATATATAATTTAGTGTCTTTTTGATTTAAACGAACATATATATTTTAATGTTTTTATTATTTAAAATGACATATATAATGTAAAGTGTTTGTGATGTAAAAGAACATATATAATTTAACGTTTATGTGTTTTAAACGAACATATATAACTTAATGTATTAATAATTTAAAAGAACATGTAAAGTGTTTATGATTTCAAAGAACATATATAATTCATGTTATTATGATTTGAAAGAACATGTTTAATTTAAAGGGTTTATGATTTCAAAGAACATATATGATTTAATGTTTTTATGATTTAAAAGAACATACATAATGTAAAGTTCTTATGATTCAAAAACATATATAATTTTATGTATTTGTTATTTAAAAGATCATATATAATTTAGTGGGTTTATGATTTAAAAGAACATATGTACTTTGATGTTTTTAATGATTTAAAAGAACATATGTTATTCAATGTTTTTTTATGATTTAAAAGAACATATATAATCTCATGTTTTTTATTTAAACGAACATATATAATTTCATGTATTTATGATTTAAACGCACATACAGAATGTAAAGTTTTCATGATTTAAAAAAACATATATTATTGAATGTTTACATGATTCAAAAGAACGTATGTTATTTAATTTTGGATGATTTAAAAGAACATATATAATTTAATGTTTTTATGATGTAAAACAATATGTATAATTTAATATCTACATGATTCAAAAGAACATATATAAGATAATGTTTTTCTGACTTTAAAGAACATATACAATTGTATGTTTTGATTATTGAAACGAATATATATAATTTAATGTTTTGATGATTTAAACGACATATATGATTGTCAGCATTCATTCCAGTGATTTGAATACGCGGAGCAACGATGAAATGTACACAAGAAAATAGAGGTCATGATGTCAGCGTATCTACTCAGATGTCACTTAAGTCTGCTTTAGCTAGAAGCGGACGTGACATCACAAGGATAGAAGAGAGAGGGAGTTAGAAAAATAAGCAATTTAAAAATGTCTTGTTAAAATATGATTAACCCTTAATTACCGATCTCTCGCTCTTCCCGACACACTGGTTAGTGATTTGGAACGGACGATCCAGACAAATAAACTTCTTCTTGTCTTCAACCGTTTGTCTTTTCTTTCGAGGCGGCGTATCTCAGTTTAGCAGGATTATAGTAAGAGACTCGTGCAGGAACGAGCGGTTTACACTTGGCTTTAAAAGAACCGCCATATGTCGGTTTGTCAGTACGCGGTTGTTATTCAAAGTCACGTAAAGTAACTTACTATAATAATACATGTAGAAGGTCGGAAAATACAGCGGCCGAAATTTTGTGAACATAGCAAGCAAAAGAAGCAAAAGAGTCCTGTAAATAATCGATATTATTTGGATTATTCGTACTATTGTTTCTGATTTTGGATGTTATTCTCACAGGGTTTTATCCGATGTATTCTCTGACCATATTCAGGTGCGTATTGTAGATCTCGAGAATATTTCTGTCGAACTCGGGAATCTATGCAAAAATTCGAACGGAACGCTTTATTTAATCCAAGGGTGTAGATTGCTCTCGTTAAATCAGATATGATCGAGCAGAAGTCTTAAGTAATTTGTAATTGTATTTTTAGTATTGTCCGTACTGAGGATCGGACCTTTCACCTCTAGAAGACTGCCCCTTAGAACTGATGATCACTTATAACTTTTACCAGTTGCACAACGAGTCATTGTGAAAATAACATCGAAAATGAGAAAGGTAGTCCAAATAATAAAAATAATTCCAATTATCGATCTTCATCTAAAAAATTCAAAAACCTGACTATAGTAGCCCCCCCCCCCCAAGTTATGAAAGTTAATGTATTTTTTTATTGTGACTTACAAGACATTCGACATCTCCTAACAGGAGCAAAATTATTGAACAGGTTTTTTTAGGTATCGACTCCTGATTGAGCAACGCTTCTAATCAGCAGTTTATTTCATCGAAAAATTGCGGCGCCTACTATAAAGAAACTGAACATAGCGTTTATCTTTCTCTTTATTTCAGTATATTTCTATCAACAGACAACGCACGTAAGTACAGCCTTAATAGCTAATTCTGGCCTCTTGGCCGAAGGGCCTCGAGAGACGAATAAGAGACTTTCACGGGCTACTAAATACAGCGCCAGCACATGCGTACAAGCTGTAAAACAAACGCATGTACACAGTTCATACACACGCGTAAACGCACACGGCGCCAGCTGAAATGAACACGCATACATGACCTCACTAATAAAACAGATACGCTAATACACACGCATATATTACATTTACACACACGTCAACGCACACGGTGCCAGCCGAAACAAACATGTGTAACCAATGTATCCTTTCACGCAAAACAACTCATTCCTTCAGGATTTAAAAAAAAATCTTTGAACCCTCAATCTTTAATAGCCGTTTTATTTTCCTTATTTTAACAAGTTGTATAATACAATCAATTAATTATGTATAGATGGACTGTGTCATTTTTCTTTGTATCCGCAATAAATCCACAAAGAAAAAACGAAATCCTTATATAGTTTTCTACCATTCAGATTTCACTACGTGTGTATATTAAACAGGTTTCCATTCAAGACAATTAGTAGGATAAACATGTTCAATAAGTTTAAGAATCTACTGACCAGGCACCTTAGACTTTAGGCTAACCTTTCCACAAGTCGTCACACAATTTTATATTGATACCGGAAGTTAAACTAGCTGTGATATGCATGCGCACACTAATAATGTGTTATCGTTCACTTCCGCTTTCTAGAAACACCTAAATGAAGAAACGTAGAGAGAAAAGATGATTATATTTATTTTCTTACTTAAGCAGTTTTTACAGCTACTCAGTTTAGGATCGCTCAGCGCTCGTTGATTTGTTTCTGTTATGTTTTATGAACTTATTTTCTATGTTTCTTGATTTTCCGTTATCGGTATAGTTTATGGAAACATCTGTACGCAATACACAGCTGTCAGCGTCTTACTAATGAAGTTAAGCTCTTCCTAAGTAGAAGCAAATTGAACAATTATCACCGGAAAGAAAAGATGGAGTTTTCCGATCTGTTATTGATGGCGAAGACGGTGAAAGTGTGAGTATAATTAGAGGAAGGGATGCCACTTATCCCCTCGGTGTTGAGAAAAGAAAGCCGCTTTCTGTTGAATAAACAATAGTGCGTAAATTAGGTGGATAGGAAGCTGGTGCGACAGTAAGAATAATGCCTTTAGAGGGTCGTTATAAAGCATTTAAGTATCTTGAGCTTTGTTTGCTTGTGTTTATTCGTTGTGTTTTAGTGTTGTTTGCAGCAGTTGTTTCCCCTTTCACACCTTTGTGCTTTTTTCTGTTGTTTTCGGTGGTGCATTCAATGTTCTATTTTTTCTTTTTAACCTTTTTCCCTTTTTATCTTCTTTATACAATTACCCGTTTTTACTTCTTCCCTCTTTCTTTTTTTCTTTTTCTTTTTTTATATTTTCATTTTCACTTTTTGTTGTTTGCCATTTTCTCTTTCGTTTCGTTTTCTTACTTTTTCCCTTTTTTCTCATTTCACATCTTGTGTTGGTTTTCAATTTCACCTTTCGTTTCTATTTCTTTTTTTCTATTTTTCCCCGTTATCTCTTTTCTTCTGTTTAGTTTTCTTTCTTCTCCTTGTTTATTGTTACTTTCACCTTCTCTTTTTTCATTTCATTTTCTTTTATTATTTAACCGTTTTTGTTTCTTTCTTTTCTCTTTTCTCTCATTTTCTTCTTATTATGTCTTTCTGCTTTCACTTCATTTTTCTTTTTTTTCTTTCTGGTTATTTACCTTCTCTTCGATACTATTGTTTATTTTCCTCTGTAGAAGCTTACACGAATGAACAATTTTATATCGAGCTTCTGTAGTTGTGATTCGGCTTGGCGAATCATTATAATCATTGCCTCTTGACCAGGTGCGCGTCTGTATGTAATGAACTTCACGCGCGATCTCTAAAGCCAGATCACATGATCTACATGAATATTTTAGTTCGAGTTTGTTTCCCAACCGGAAAAGATGTGATACTTCAATTCTCTGCTGTCGGCCCAGCCGAGAATCGACGAACTCCAGGAGAGCGACTATTTCATTTGGTCTGCATTCACTCAATCCTTTGTACTTTTGTATTGTTCCTGTGTTTCTATCACATGGATCTATTACCCGTCTGTGCAATGTGTTGTTTAATTCTATTACGTCCAAAGAATCGTTACACAAACAAATGCACCTATCCTTGATCCTGTCTTTCTCTATTTAAAAATTGGATCTTTTTCACCTGAACTTCTTAAATCTTAATTTTCTATTCGTATTTAATGTCCATTGTTTCTCTTTTTCCCAGTATTTATTTTATCTTTTCATTTTATTAAGCTATTTCTTTGTTTCTTTTTCCTTGTCGTTTTCATCCTTCATCGTTTTCTTTCATTTCTTTTCTCTCCATTTACTTATCATACCTTTTCTTAATTTCTCGTCTATTAATCTCTTCATTTATATTTTCATTGTTTTTTTTAATGTTTTACTTGTCCTGTCTTTTGTTTTTATTCCTTAAAATACTAGTTCCTTTGGTCGATTTAAAAAAATTCCTTTCCTATTTTTTTACAGTTTAAAAAGCATATATATGTATATATTTAAACATTTATAATTCATTTATATGATATATTTAATATCGGATATGTCAGTTAATTCTTACTTTTATTTTCTCTTTTGTGATGATATAATGGGAGGTTGGAGGTTAGGAGAGCCGATACACGGGATCAGATTTAAATTCAATGACTGAAGTACCGTACAGGTGTGAGAAGATTTAGCGTGAGAAAAAGTATTATTATTGTGATGTGCGAACAGTAAGTTCTGAAATAAAACGAATGTCGACAGAGATGGACGTATAAAAAAATTATCTGCTGAAGCTAATCAAACTACCAGCAAGCAGGCAAACTCTGATCACTTCGTTTTTCTCACAAAAACAATCTCCCACTACTCTCTTTGATATTGCGTCGATAGAATCATTTCGAAACAACTTAGTACAAATATCACAAACTAAGAAATAACCCTTAATTGCATATCTTTTATAAAAAACACCGTGTTAAATATATCTTTCTTGCTGACAATGTGACCATATTACATTTATTTATGTTTATTACCGTATTTTGTCTCTTCTGTCCATTCTTGTAAATGATGTGTACATTGTTCGCAGATACTATTATTTATTTATTGATTTAATTTTTTTCTCGTTTTCAAACAAATACATAAGACGCTCAGCCGTTAGAAACAAAAACAAAAACAAAAACAAAAACAAAAACAAAAACAAAAACAAAAACAAAAACAAAAACAAAAACAAAAACAAAAACAGACGAGACGCTGAGTCATCAAACGACACGTAAGACGCTAAGCCGTTCAATAGTCAGTTGTTTTGATTTCATTGAACAGTTAAATTGAAATACGATTCAGATGAGGTTCACATCAGTGGGGTACCGATACGCAAAAAAGCCGTCGAGAGAAAGGCCTTGAAACGGTGTGTATTCACCCCTGATGACCTGACATTGTCTGGAGGCTGAAATGGAGTATTCCACCAGTACAAAAGCCGAGAATATATATATATATATAAATAAAAATGGAATAAAGGATAAGCAAATCAACAACTAGCAAAAATAAACTCAAAAACACATTGAACAGTTCTACCAAAATATTTCGATCGTTTATAATACGACCTTTTTCAGTAGATAGCAGAACTTTAATTAAAGCAGAAAAGTTTTCAAATTTATACAAAGAACGCGATAGGAAAAAAATAGTCAAGTGTAATAAACAATATTATATATATATATATATATATATATATATATATATAGAGAGAGAGAGAGAGAGAGAGATAGATAGATAGATAGATAGATAGATAGATAGATAGATAGATAGATGGATGGATAGATACATACATACAAGCCCACAAATTCAGCTGTTTCTTCCAAACAACAATATCTTATTTTATCAGCTCGCTTCATAGCGAGTTTCTGCTAATATTCCGGTAGCTAGTTTCATTTTGTGCCCGCTATTTATTTTCGCCTCCCAGACAGGACCTCGGAATAAACTATATACGCTAATTTTCAAGATCATTTATGTGATTTGTGTTTTCATATCCATAACAACTGGTGCTACCAGATCAGGCTGTCTGAACATATCGACTTCCTGACTTAAAATACAGCTAACATTGATGTTATTGTTTTGTTCTTTGTCCTGGCAAAGCTAAAAACAAACACAATTATTTTCTCATAAAACAACCAAACAAACACCATGATTAAACATTTGAACATATAAAGAACTTGAAACATAAATATTTTACCAAAATGACCAGATTAGGCATTAAATTACCCGAAAAGGGTTGATATGCCGTAAAAAACAACCAAACCTAACATCATGAATACATATTTGAAGAAAAAAAAGAACTTTAAGCATAAAAAACGGTTACCAAAATTACCAGATTCCGCATTAAATACCTATAAAAAGGGATGATATGCCGTAAAACAAAACAAGCGAACAACGATATCCATAACGAAACACATTTTGGAGAAGTAACTCCACAAATCTTTAAGATGACAACTTGGCCATTTTTTATTGCTTATTTCACCAAAATATCTAACAGAAAAAAATAGCATTAGAATATGGTACCAAATGGGATAAAGAAGACTGATTTTCTGTGGGAATGGTGTCAATATCCTAAGCACTAAAAAACTTGTGTTACTCCACGTGATCTATGGGCACGTTATACAGATGACAATCGATGGCAGACTTACTATATCATTCTTAATTACGGTCGTTTATGTTTTTCAAGTCTTTTCGCCTTGCTTTCTTTTATACCCGTTACCACAGCAGTAGTTTGTAGTCACATTTTTAAATATTTGCATTGATATTGCGGGGACTGTCGTCCAACTGGAACTACTGTTAATAAAAATAACTCCGCATCTTCCAAACGTTAAGATAAAATACACTGTCCTTTGAAAAATAATTTAATATAAAAATCCACACAATTAGCATAACACATGATTTTATATACTTAAATATTTTCTGACATAAAATAGGTAAAATATAATAAGTTAAAATAAATACAACCGGCAACATTACCATCTCAATATTTTGTAAACATATTTTTGTTGTTTTTATATTACTATCGCCAGCAGAAAAGTAATTAAACATTATTTATACTACTAAAATACTACTAAAGCTGTAGGTATATAAAAACCAAAATACATAAATGATTTTTATGACCCAATCAAATAAAAAACACAAAAAAGAAAATATCCTCAAACAGGAAAGTATTTTTTAAATATCATTATGTATGATTCTCAGATAAATGTAATGTTTTAAAATGTGAGTATGAACTCAAATTCGAAACCATTACATTTATCAGAACGACGATGTTCAAAAATCCATTCCTATACCTCAACACTTACAAATACCGTCTCCATTGTAACAATTATGTCATAATAAAAGGTAAGCATGACAACATGTACATAACACTAAAACATAAGAGAATACTAAATTATTTTAATAATGCTAGTAATGGTCGCTCTACATATATAAAGAAGAGGCGAACTTCTTATATTTCTACGAATATAAAGAGGAGGCTGAGATATAGAAAACTGTGATTTGACAAATAAGTTAAAAACTTTTAGAGAATGGGTGCTGCTTCTATTTATCTTCTTCCCACAGGGTAAGATGTGACACAAGGTCGGGAAAGTGGGAAAGAACCAGCGCTCGAGAATTTGAGCACTCTGGCTGTTTAAAAATTGCCTGGAAAGCCCCGGCGGCATTCCCCGGTAGGGGCGCCTCAGGCAGTAAGCAATAAACTTACTCCTCCCCAAAGAGGGGAGACAAAGCCTGGGGGGGTGCACCTTCTAGAACTGTACAGGACTGACAACCGATAGACCGGCGTAAATTCAGACCCGAAGGCCCGGACAATACCGGTTTATGTTTGCCAAACTCGTTCGTAACAGTAACCAGCATAGAGTTGCCTGCCTGAGAGCGTCGGCTTCACCTTACAGCGGTGCTTGGCTCAGTGCCATCCCTTCGGCGACACTTGGAACCCGCTTGGACAATGACACTATCCGGATCACCGTCTCACAACGGCTGGGACTCCGTTTGTGCCACCCACACCGGTGTCGCTGTGGGCAGGTCGTTAACGACGTAGTCAGGCGAGGTCTCGACTCGGCAGGTTTTGCATCAGTCCTTGAACCAGTCGGCCTGAACAGGAGCGACGGTCGCAGGCCTGACGGGATGACTGTGTTTGCTTTCCGAGCCGGAAAGCCCCTGATCTGGGACGCCACTTGTTCTGACTCCTTTTCACCAGAAAGGATTGCGGAATCCGCGGTGAAGCCCGGCGCGGCAGCTCTGCTCGCGGAAAATATAGCTCGCTCACTGACCAACCAATTTCAGTGGAAACGTCGGGTGTGCTTGGCCCCGAGACTGTTAAATGTTTTCAGGGCATTGGACGGATGATTTCAACGTCTAGGCACGAGCCCTGTGAGTCAGCCTGGTTGTTCCAACGCATCTCCCTGGCTATCGTTCGTGGCAACGCTATGTCAGTAACGGCGGCGTCACTTCCGTTCTAATCGTCATCTGTTGACTCTCTCTTTCTTTCTCTGACAATTGTTTCAAGCCTTATTGTTTTTTTCACTTTATGGAATAAGTGTACGTGAGTAAACCACCGTCATAATAGTAAATCAACAAAACCCGATAGGAAAAGAGACCGGATCCTTTGTTACAAAGATTTCATCATATCTATTTTTAATTACATGATTTTAAACTTTTCTTTGAAAATATATTATTTTGAATACCGGTTCATTAGGCGGCAGTTAATTAAATTTAAGTGGTAACCAGTAATACTCTCTATAGGGCTAGATGAAACATCAAATGATAATGAAAGCTCCTCATGAGGAGACTCGATGGAATAATCAAATTATTCTACGTCGTTCGTTGTCATCTACTCTATCCCTATACAGATACCAGCCACTACGAGGAACGAAATCAAAGATGGCTACCCTGTCACACGCATTAATTCACCAGACACTGCAGCGTAACAAACCTACCACAAAAATGCCAGAAAATATTGAAACAAAAAAAAACATTATCGAAACTTTCAATAGTAATATTTATGATCACGGTTTCAGTGCACATTTATCGAAGTAAAAAAAATTAAATCGCTTCCATCGATTCGAGTAAAAAAAACAAACTATATAAATTCGCCGATTTCTCCTCGGAATTTTCAATGTTATTTATTTCATAAATTGTCGCATAGATTTTTTTTTTCCTTAAAAGATCTCACGAGACCCAGCGGCGGTCTCTCGCCATTTATCTTATTTATTTATGTCGGAACTGATTTGCCTATTTTGCCCTCGGCTATAAATAAACTTAAAACTTATACCAGCAATATTTTTGGAACTGTTCCCTTTTGAATTGAATGACTATCAATTTTATATAATGCATATTATCTACGAATACGTATCGCATAAAGTATAGCTGTTCACGTGCACACATACACACACACACACACACACACACACACACACACACACAAACACACACATATATATATATATATATATATATATATATATATATATATATATATATATCGATTTTTATATTCTTTGGGGTGAAAAACTTTTTAAAGAATTTTTCGGAATTTTTCTCAATATAATTTCAAGTTTCACTCAGATTTTATAACTACGTTCTTTGCACCACATACAGTCATATATATATATATATACATATATATATATATATATATATATATATATATATATATATATATATATATATATATATACGTGCGTGTGTGTGTCTCTTTCTCTCTCTCTCTCTCTTTCTTTCTCTCTCTCTCTCTCTATATATATATATACATATCATTTGCTCGGACGAATATTCCAAATAAGACCAAAATAGCAAGGCATCTTACAAGTAGATATTTGATTCATATTAGTCAATTTTTATTCATTATTGTTACACCATGTTATCTGCAATTAAAACGTTCTTCACCATAGTATATTTTTGAAAAATACTTATTTAGCTCAGGATGATTATCAAAATAAAGACATTAATTAATGTTTGGGCATTCTTTACTTTGAAATGTACCTTCTCCAAGTGATGTTGCCTATAATAACATCACTAAGCTGGATACTCTACCAGACTAGATGAATTCTTGTCCTGGAATTCGGTCAAGAGATCACAAGAAAGGCATACTATAACATAGTAAAGTGACCAATTAGTGAGAAGAAAATTAATCTTTTTTGCTTCTTTTGCAACGTTTTACAGTTAAAGGAGTACATTCATGGGATATTCGAATATCTATGTATCTCATATAGAGATCAAGTGTTAGCCCCAAGAAAGGGGCCCTTGATTTATGAGAAATTCAATTAAAGTAAAATGAAACAAAAATGAATTAATGAAGTTAATGTAACCATAAACTCCAAACGGTAAAATCAATTAGGTTGAGATATTGATATTTCCATATATATTTGTTCGATTCAATGAAGTCAGGGTTATTGATTCTGAGCATTTACGCCATCTTTTTAACATGTCCATTCACCTCTTCTCATTACTGTGTTTATGTTATAGAACAGTTGCACATTATAAAATTGGTGTATAAATGTAATGACAAACGAGAACAGACGTAACTTGAGAAAGCTTTATTCGGCATACAATGTGGATACAATATTAGTGCTGCTATTTATATTGTTTAGTAAAAGCAGGAGAGATCACCAAAGGGGAGATAATTCAGAAATGGGAAAGATATTTGTAATTGTTCATTACAATAAATACGTAATATTGGCCTTAATCTAAATGTTGTGTTTTATGTGGCATCCTGTAGTATACAATTAAGTTTTCTTAAACGTGAAATTTACATGCGTTTAATTGCTTGATAATATTGCCACTTAGATAATTAAACATCATCCTGGCAGTTGAGATAGCGGAAGTAGATTATCCTCCATTTTTTATCGTGTTTTTAGTTTCATTGGCTTTCGTATTTTATTATTCCTTTCTTAATTACTAGTAAACGTTCATTATTTTAGTCGCTCTTTCTTTTCGGGTCTCTATAATATATGCTTAAACATTTTTCTTGTTTAATTTAGCTTTGTTGTACCTGAAGTGAAATTTCCCCCGTCGTCCAATATTCTTTCCGCCAAACTTAAATGACTTTAATTACGAAGCAAACACGCCTAATTGATATTAATGCCTCGTTCGTAATTGAACCTCACCGCGTCCTATCTTCTTCTATTAGATCGTCTATTTTAATCCCGTTTTCATTTTCTGCTTTCGTTTAAACATTGTATATCGTTAATTTTAATTAGCTACAGGGGGGACTATTTTTTTCGCATGAACAGAATGGTAGAAAAATAAGAAGAATAGAAGAGGTAAAAGAGGGAAAATAAATATACTTTGTAAATCGTAAAAAATATTCTATATAAATCATAAGAAATATACTATATGAAAATGAATCATAAAAATATACTATATGAATCATAAGAAATATACTATATAAATCATAAAAATAAACTATATAAGATCATAAAAATATACTATAAAAATCATAAAAATGTAGTATATTGATCATAAAAAATATACTATATAAATCATAAGAAATATAGTGTATAAATCATAAAAATATACTATATAAATCATAAGAAATATACTATATAAATCATTACAAAATATACTATATAAATCATAAAGAATATACTATATAAATCATAAAAAATATACTATATTCATCATAAAAAATATACAATATAAATCATAAAAATATACTATATAAATTATAAATTGTATACTATATGAATCATAAAAAATATACAATATAAATCATAAAAATATACTATATAAATCATAAAAAATATACTATATTCATCATAAAAAATATACAATATAAATCATAAAAATATACTATATAAATTATAAATTGTATACTATATGAATCATAAAAAATATACAATATAAATCATAAAAATATACTATATCAATCATAAAAAATATACTACATTAATTATAAAAAAATTACTACATGAATCATAAAATATACTATATAAATCATAAAAAATATACTATATAAATCATAAAAAATATACTGTAAATCATAACAAATATACTATATAAATCATAAAAAATATACTATATGAATCATAAAAAATATACTATATAAATCATAAGAAATATACTATATAATTCAAAAGAATATACTATATAAATCATAAAAGATATGCTACATTAATTATAAAACATATACTATATAAATCATAAAAAATATACTACATGAATCATAAATTATACTATATAAATCATAAAACATATACTATATAAATCATGAAATATATACTATATAAATCATCAAAAATATACTATATGAATCATAAGAAATATAGTATATAAATCATAAGAAATATTCTATATAAATCATAAAAAATATACTATATTAATCATTAAAATATACTATATGAATCATAAAAAATATACTACATTGATTATAAAAAGTATACTACATGAATCATAAAATATACTATATAAATCATAAGAAATATACTATATAAATCATAAAAATATACTATATAAATCATTTAAAATATACTATATAAATCATAAAAATATACTAGATAAATCATAAAAAATATACTATATAAATCATAAGAAATCTTCTATATTAAATTGAATAACTGTATGTTTGTGTGCCCTATTGAAAAAAATGTTAGAGAATATAGATACAATATAAAAGTGTATTCTTATATAAAATTCACAGAGTAAGTTGACGGGCGTATTTTAGAATCTAAAACCACACGCCTTAGGGGTCCATGGAGTAGATTTCATCAGGGGGATCCTTTTCAGTTATTTTTCATTATATTTCATAGTAATTTGAAATTGCTGAGTCATATTGTAATTTAATTACGTAATAATTTGAAATAACTTTTAATTTTATTTAATGTTTCTTAGTGTCAATTCTATTTACATGGACGGGGTAAGAAACTACGCAAAGGTCCGCCACTAGCCGCCACTGCCAACCACTCTGTACGTACACAAATACAGGGTCGGGCAGCTAAATTGGTACTTTTTTTATTTTTACAAAATTCATAATTTAAAGGATTAAATATGGAAAGATATCATTTTAACATTTATTTATTTAATTATTACAGTCTATTGAACAAAATTATTCAATATGAGCACCCTTTGCATCAATTATTTTGGAGATTCTTTGACGAAACCGTGGACAGCTCCTCTTTATTTTATTGGGATCGAGATTGCGAAATGCTCGTTGAATGGCTGTCTTCAATGAGTTTATATTTGGGTGTGGATTGACATTAGTCTGTCCCTCGACGACGCCGAATAGATAATAGTCACAAACATTTAGATCTGGAGAGCTGCTGGGCCAAATATCCTTCGGAACAAACAAGGGAAGATTCTCCTTCATGAAATCTTGGACTTTCCTGTATCCATGCACTGGTGCTGAGTCTTGGATGAGCATGACTTTCGTAGGGTTGTAGTTTCTACGGATCCAAGGCAATAAAACATTATTAAGAATGTTCAAATACTCCGCTGTGTTGATTTTAAGACCCGCTTCGATGAAATGAGGAGGCTTCACCTTTCCATCACTTGCCACGGCTGTAAAAACCATCACAGAAGCAGGATTTTTGCTCTGCATCACAGGAGGAACTTCCGAAGGGTCACGGGCAATAACTCGAGTGTTCTGGCGATTTGGAACCTCATCCACGATGAACTTTTTCTCATCAATAAAAATGCGCACATGTCCTCCTTTGTGTTTCAGATGGTTGATAAGCTTGGGGCATCTTTCAACTCTGATAGCTTTTGAACGGGCAGTGAGGAGATTATGGCGTCTCCTAACGTAGGACTTTATCCTAAGGTCTTCGTTGATTGCTCTGCTGATAGTTCTGCGACTCACATTGCGTTTTCTTTGCCAGTTTCGACATCGACTGACGTGGGTCTGCCTTTATCGACCTTTTTAGCCCCACCAGGAAAGTGTTTGCACGCTTTCGATCACTACGAGTACTGTGCCGACTTCTCTCAACCTTACACTCGACATCGAAATTAGCCACAACCCGATAGACAGTCGTTTTTGCATAGCCAGTGCTCTTAACAATGTCCGAAGGAGAACTCCCGGCGCGTCTCATTTCGCATATAGTTATTCTTCGTGCTAATTCCGCCATATTAAAACAAATTTGAGTAAATATAATTATGCTATCTTGCAATAACGTGTTTAAGGATCCTTAGTAAAAAAAACCGTAATCATATGATCAAAAATAAAAAAGATATTAGCATTTTAAATTAGTTCCAATTTATCTGCCCGACCCTGTACATGTACATTTTATAATATCTTATATGAGAAAAGTATTCAGTGTTGTCCTGCAAATAATACCTCAAGTTCATAAAAAAATTTATGGTTTTGATGAAATTTATTTGTTAGAGGAAACTAAGGAAGACAAATAGCTCACGTTTAAAAACACCATTTAGGTTTTTAAAACAATGTTAGAGAATATACATAACATATAAAAGTGTATTCTCATGTAAAATTCACAGAGTAAGATGATGAGAGTATTTCAGAATCTATAAACCCACCCCTTAGGGGCCTATGGGCATATTTCATCGGGGGTGGGAGGGCTTTTGAGTTATTTTTCATTACATTTTATAGTAATTTGAAATTGCTGAGTCATATACTAATTTAATTACGTAATATCTCAAGTTCATAAAACAATTCATGGTTTTTAATGAACTTCATTTGTAAGAGGATAGCTAAGGAAGAACGATAACTCACGTTAAAAACACCATTTAGGTTTTTTAAAACAAGGTTAGAGAATATACATAACATATAAAAGTGTATTCTCATGTAAAATTCACAGAGTAAGATGATGAGAGTACTCCCGAATCGATAAACTCACCCCTTAGGGGTCCAGCGGGCAAAAAATAACTAAAAAGCCCCCCACCATTAGGTGAGGGGTTTTTCAGTTATTTTTTATTATATTTTATAGTACTTTTAAATTGCTGAGCTATATTGTAATTTAATTACGTAATATCTCAAGTTTATAAAACAATTCATGGTTTTTAATGAACTTCATTTGTTAGAGGATAGCTAAGGAAGACAAATAGCTCACGTTTAAAAACACAATTTAGGTTTTTAAAACAAGGTTAGAGAATATACATAACATATAAAAGTGTGTTCTCATGTAAAATTCACAGAGTAAGATGATGAGAGTATTCCCGAATCTATAATCCCACCCCTTAGGGGTCCATGGGCATATTTCATCGGGGGGGAGAGGCTTTTCAGTTATGTTTCATTATATTTTATAGTAATTTTAAATTGCTGAATCATATTGTAATTTAATTACGCAATACCTCAAGTTCATAAAAACAGTCATGGTTTTTAATGAAATTTATTTGTTAGAGGATAGCTAAGGAAGAGTGATAACTCACTTTTAAAAACACATTTAAGGTTTTTAAAACAAGGTTAGAGAATATACATAACATATAAAAGTGTATTCTCATGTAAAATTCACAGAGTAAGATGATGAGAGTATTCCCGAATCTATAAACCCGACCCTTTGGGATCTATGGGGCATATTTCATCGGGAAAGGGGGGATTTTCAGTTATTTTTCATTATATTACATAGTAATTTTAAATTACAGTCATATGGTAATTTAATTACGTAATACCTCAAGTTCATAAAACAATTCATGGTTTTTAATGAAATGTATTTGTTAGAGGATAGCTAAGGAAGAAAGATAACTCACGTTTAAAAACACAATTTAGGTTTTTAAAACAAGGTTAGAGAATATACATAACATATAAAAAGTTATTCTTATGTAAAATTCAGAGAGTAAGATGATGAGAGTATTCCCGAATCTATAAACTTACCACTTAGGGGTCCATATTTAATCGAGGGGGTAGGGATTTTCAGTTATTTTTTCATTATATTTTATAGTAATTTTAAATTGTAATTTAATTACGTAATACTTTGAGATAACTTTTAATTTTATTGAACGTTTCTTAGCGTCAATTCTATTTACATGAAGGAGGGTAAGAAACTATTGAAAGTCCGCCACTAGCCGCCACTGCCAGCCACTCTGTACGTGCACAAATACATGTACATGTACATTTTATAATATCTTATATAAGAACAGTATTTTATTTAACGTTTCTTAGCGCCGGGGACGCGCCTCTAAATTTTTAATTTTTGGTATTGTTTTTTTAAATAAGCGACAAACGCTAATCAAATTATTGCTACTATTTTATGAAAGAAAATTATAGGAAATTACAACATGGCCGCCAGCGATTAAGTCAATGCATTCAAGTTCGATTTTAAAGTCTTTAAAAAATAAAATATAATTTTATGTAGGGATCAAAAATACAATGTTAGAATAATTAATAACTTTCATCCTAAATGTTTGTTTGTTTACATAACATATTTCTTTGAGAAAATCCACAGTTACATAAAATACATATTTAGTAAAGAGAATTTACGTGAATTACATTATCATTAGTTTTTAACACATTTAAACAAGAGAAAAATCATATGGGAAAAAGGGAAATAGAGTTGAAGGAGGGAGGGAAATAATAAGGACCAGTGAAAGAGAGACGACTAGAGAGAGAAGAGAAGTTGAAGTTTTTATATAAAGATGTTACACACACTCTTTAATTTCTACTACTTTGTTTTCTTTATCGCCCCGGGCAACGCCGGGTTGCCCTGCTAGTATACATCATAAAAATATACTATATAAATCATAGGAAATATACTATATAAATCATAAAAAGGATGAAATATACGTACATTCTTATGAATCATCATGATACGACTTTTAATCAATTGACCTAAGGATAAAATAAGATGCCGGTAACGCGACACTGTATAATTGTTGTTTTCAGTTTTAGACATCCACAAGAATCTATTATTATACGACATGTGAGTAAATCAACGTTTGTTTACTGAAGGCTTTTTTCCTATACATTTTAACTAGAGAAATACTGGTCTCGGGACGGGTAAAAATAATTCCCTGAACACAACAGTTTTGCATCACTTTTATGTCCCCTTACGAATATTAAAATCAAGATATAATGATAGTACGCCTTATGTTTTGAATCTTTATCCCAGTTTTGATCAAAATCGATTTCATTATTTTTATTCTAGAAAATGTCTAAAATTTAAGGCTTAAGCTTAAGAGATCTTAAGAAGAATGTGAAGTAGTAGAATAATAGAAGACAAAACAGGAACTGGTTGCCTATTGGACGCTGGATTACATTCGCAATTTCATTTTTATTACTACCAGTTGACGTCGCCATAACTACGGGGCTTCTTCCCTTCGGACTACAACATGGTCGTCTTCAAATCAAATGTCAACAGATTTCCGTTATAAACTGTCTGCACTACATTATCTTAGCTTAGTCCATCCAATCAATCATTCTCTATCCTCTCATATGGTTCTTCATCTCTAAACTGACAATCATTCCATCTCATTAACATCATCCTCGAGTGGCCCTTGGCCTTGATAAATGATAATTCTTTAGTAAAAAATATATGGTCAGATTCTGCTTTTTAAAATATGTATAGCAGACCGCTACTTTTTATATCTGTAGTGCTCTACTTTCCCATAATCCATAACTTATAATGCTGAGTTTATAGGAAGGTAGCATCAAGTATCATTTATAAGTCTTTGATATGACTCCAATGAGGATTGGCCCTCAGTTTACCGCCCCATGAGAGAACACTCTATCCAGTATGTAAACTGAACCAGTTATTTAAAATACGATGCATTTACTATTGAAAAACGTGTAGCTATTTAAAAAGTTTAATGCCAATAGAGAACTTTGATATTTATAAAAAATGGATAGTTATGCTTGTATAGTCATATGCAAATCAAATAACATGTTTGTTTGTCTGATCAGCATAGACTGCAAAACCAAAGAGTTGATTAAAACCTAACGTTACATGTATGTTAAGTTATGTTAAGTTATGTTAAGTTAACGTTCAACATTAGGAAATGAATCGCCGAGTCAATATCTGACCGATTCATTTATCATGATTTTAGTCTAATAATGCCATTAAAGTCTGAAAAGTCAGTAAATGAGTGTGTTGGTGTATTGAAATTCAGGATTAGAACACAGTGCTATCTCAATATGCTGAGAACATCTTTATTTAATCGGATGTTTATTTACAAATCTATATCTGATTCAGAAAAAAGTGAATAATGGTGGACAATGCAGACTAAGCAAACATGAAATAATAGTAACCAATGCAGACAAAGAACACATGAAATGATGGTAACCAATACAGAATAAGTAAAAATGAAATAATGGTAACAAATGCAGACAAAGAAAAAATAAAATAGTGGTAACCAATACAGAATAAGTAAAAATGAAATAATGGTAACAAATGCAGACAAAGAAAAAATAAAATAGTGGTAACCAATACAGAATAAGTAAAAATGAAATGATGGTAACAAATGCAGACAAAGAAAAAATAAAATAGTGGTAACCAATACAGAATAAGTAAAAATGAAATAATGGTAACCAAGGCAGAATAAGCAAAAATAAAATAGTGGTAACCAATACAGAATAAGTAAAAATGAAATAATGGTAACAAATGCAGACAAAGAAAAAATAAAATAGTGGTAACCAATACAGAATAAGTAAAAATGAAATAATGGTAACAAATGCAGACAAAGAAAAAATAAAATAGTGGTAACCAATACAGAATAAGTAAAAATGAAATGATGGTAACAAATGCAGACAAAGAAAAAATAAAATAGTGGTAACCAATACAGAATATATAAAAATTAAATGATGGTAACAAATGCAGACAAAGAAAAAATAAAATAGTGGTAACCAATACAGAATAAGTAAAAATGAAATAATGGTAACCAAGGCAGAATAAGCAAAAATAAAATAGTGGTAACCAATACAGAATAAGTAAAAATGAAATAATGGTAACAAATGCAGACAAAGAAAAAATAAAATAGTGGTAACCAATACAGAATAAGTAAAAATGAAATAATGGTAACAAATGCAGACAAAGAAAAAATAAAATAGTGGTAACCAATACAGAATAAGTAAAAATGAAATGATGGTAACCAATGCAGAATAAGCAAAAATTAAATAATGGTAACCAATGTAGAAAAAGCAAAAATGAAATAATAGTAACCAATGCAGAATAAGTAAAAATGAAATAATAGTAACCTATGTAGACAAAGCAAACATAAAATAATGGTAACCTATGCAGACAAAGCAAAAATGAAATGATGGTAACCAATGCAGACAAAGCAAAAATGAAATAATGGTAACCAATGAAGACAAAGCAAAAATGAAATGATGGTAACCAATGCAGACAAAGCAAAAATGAAATAATGGTAACCAATGAAGACAAAGCAAAAATGAAATAATGGTAACCAATGAAGACAAAGCAAAAATGAAATAATGGTAACCAATGCAGACAAAGCAAAAATGAAATGATGGTAACCAATGCAGACAAAGCAAAAATGAAATAATGGTAACCAATGAAGACAAAGCAAAAATGAAATGATGGTAACCAATGCAGACAAAGCAAAAATGAAATAATGGTAACCAATGCAGACAAAGCAAAAATGAAATAATGGTAACCAATGTTGACTAAGCAAAAATGAAATAATGGTAACCAATACAGAATAAGTAAAAATGAAATAATGGTAACCAATGCAGAATAAGCAAAAATGAAATAATGGTAACCAATGCAGACTAAGCAAACATGAAATAATGGTAACCAATACAGAATAAGTACAAATGAAATAATGGTAACAAATGCAGACTAAGCAAAAATGAAATAATGGTAACCAATACAGAATAAGTAAAAATGAAATAATGGTAACCAAGGCAGAATAAGCAAAAATGAAATAATGGTAACCAATGCAGACTAAGCAAAAATGAAATAATGGTAACCAATACAGAATAAGTAAAAATGAAATGATGGTAACCAAGGCAGAATAAGCAAAAATGAAATAATGGTAACCAATGCAGACTAAGCAAAAATGAAATAATGGTAACCAATACAGAATAAGTAAAAATGAAATAATGGTAACCAAGGCAGAATAAGCAAAAATGAAATAATGGTAACCAATGCAGACTAAGCAAAAATGAAATAATGGTAACCAATACAGAATAAGTAAAAATTAAATAATGATAACCAATGCAGAATAAGCAAAAATTAAATAATGGAAACCTATCCAGACAAAGCAAAAATTAAATAATGGTAACCAATGCAGACTAAGCAAAAATGAAATAATGGTAACCAATGTAGACAAAGTAAAAATGAAATAATGGTAACCAATGTAGACAAAGTAAAAATGAAATAATGGTAACCTATGTAGACAAAGCAACATTTAAATAATGGTAACCAATGAAGACAAAGCAAAAATGAAATAATGGTAACCAATGTAGACAAAGTAAAAATGAAATAATGGTAACCAATGTAGACAAAGTAAAAATGAAATAATAGTAACCTATGTAGACAAAGCAAAAATTAAATAATAGTAACCAATGCAGACAAAGCAAAAATGAAATAATGGTAACCAATGTAGACAAAGTAAAAATGAAATAATGGTAACCTATGTAGACAAAGCAAAATTTAAATAATGGTAACCAATGAAGACAAAGCAAAAATGAAATAATGGTAACCTATGCAGACAAAGCAAACATGAAATAATGGTAACCAATGAAGACAAAGCAAAAATGAAATAATAGTAACCAATGCAGACAAAGCAAACATGAAATAATGGTAACTAATGCAGACAAAGCAAACATAAAATAATGGTAACCAATGAAGACTAAGCAAAAATGAAATAATAGTAACCAATGCAGACAAACCAAAAATGAAATAATTGTAACCAATGAAGACAAAGCAAAAATGAAATAATGGTAACCAATGCAGACAAAGCAAAAATGAAATAATAGTAACCAATGCAGACAAAGCAAACATGAAATAATGGTAACTAATGCAGACAAAGCAAACATAAAATAATGGTAACCAATGCAGACAAAGCAAAAATGAAATAATAGTAACCAATGCAGACAAAGCAAACATGAAATAATGGTAACTAATGCAGACAAAGCAAACATAAAATAATGGTAACCAATGAAGACTAAGCAAAAATGAAATAATAGTAACCAATGCAGACAAACCAAAAATGAAATAATGGTAACCAATGTAGACAAAGCAAAATAAAATAATTGTAACCAATGCAGAATAAGCAAACATGAAATAATGGTAACCAATGCAGACAAAGCAAAAATGAAATAATGGTAACCAATGCAGACAAAGCAAACATATAATAATTCTAATCAATGCAGAAAAAGCAAAATAAAGTAATGGTAACCAATGCCAAAAAAGTAAACATGAAATAATGGTGACCAATGCAGACAAAGCAAAACAAGTTGGATTCCAGTGGGACACATAGCGTTCATATGCTCTATTACTTTTCGAAATGTTACACACGCCAGATTTCTTACCAGTAGAATAGCCGATTATATTCAAAACTATTCCGCTCTCCGGACAGAAATTAATCGGGAGTGGGGGTCGTATAATGAAAAAAGATGATGATTTTACTCAAAGAATTACATAATTTTAACAACAGATTTTGATAAATGTGTACATTAACACTCTCAGCTATATCACCCCTCTTCTTAAACAAATGAGATTCTACTTTTTCTGGCGATAACATGTGAACAACTTGATAAAACATGGCGTAAAGAATTAGAGTGGGGGATCAATTTCGTATATAAATTTAACGTAAAATAATAATTTTCGAGCCATTATAACTTTTTAGGACAGGTAATTTGTTCACCATTAAACCTACGTTTAACTGGAAAGGTAGTAAAACAACGCTTATATAAGTGAAACCATTATTCATAAAAAAAATAACGCACATGATTTATTTCCAATAGAAAAAATGGTTAAGTTCCGTAAAACGATAGAATGGACCGAAAATGGGGGATTATTTTACGTTAAATTTATATGCGAAACTAAGCCCCCTTTGTCTTAATTCTAAAATATGTTTTAGTTATTGTTTTTCCTTCCGTCAGGTTCTTCAGGGTATTCACAAGTAATGGCATAAAACAAATAGAATTTCATTTTTGCGAAGGGGTGGAGGACGGTAGCTGAGGGTGTTAATATATAATAATACCCAAACTTTTAATATTTTTATGCACGTTTTTAAAATAAAGTATTTTGCTAATTTTGAAGAAGTTATTTATCTAATTTTTACAGGAAAGCTAAACACGATGAAAAAATCAATTGCCTTAAATTTAAAAAAAAATGACGTATAGTTAGAAAATATTAGATTAAAAAATAAAATATAGATAAATTTGAAGAATCAAATCTTCCGCTGGCGGATCATTTCACATTAAATTTATATACGAAACTGATCCTCTACTCTAAATTTTAAATTAATCTGTCCGCCGAGTATTTCAGGGTGTTCACACTTAATCACTTAAAAAATATAGAATCTTTTTTTTGTCGGAGGTGATTTAGCGATTTCTTTTAAAATTTTGGACAGAATATTGAAAAGGCGAGTTGTGAACATTTAACAGTAAACTTTACAAATAAGGGATTTACTTAGCTAATTAAGAGAACTTGTTAATTTATTATTCAAAACTTTTAAAACTAAATTAATTAAAATTTGTAAAAATGAAATGCTTAAAATTTAAAAAAAACTTTTTTTAAGGCGTTGAGTTATAAAAGTAAGTAATGCTGCTTATTTAGGAAAAACTGCTTTATAAATGAGTTATATACAAAAAATAAGTTAAAAAAACAAACTTGTTTTGTTTGTCGATTGGTGTGAATGGGTCGTAGGAAAATTATGAATAAATAATTTCTTCCCATTTAAGAGGGAGACGATTACCATATTTTGCTAATTCATCCTTTGTTTTAAAATTATTTGAATTAATTACGATTTAATTAGCGATAATGTAGTGCGTATATAGAAGGGCATAAACAATCAAACCGAATGTGTTATAAGATATAGATATGCAAGTGAAGTTCTGAGGAAGTAAGTTTTGCGCACCTCCCATAAAATTAATGAACATGGTTGCAATTTTTGTCAGTTTTTGGTATAAAATAACTTTAATCAATTACCGTTAATATAGACGAAAATATTTCATATATATATATATATATATATATATATATATACATATATATATGCATTTATATGATACTAGACCACCCGTGACCCGTTGGATCAGTTTGTTATATTAGCTAAGCAATTCATGTATGAGCGTGACACTTGTGACATAAAGAAAATAGTTTTTTTTACATAACAGAAGCATTTCTATGAAAGTATATTAAAATGAAAAAAGAATATAGATAGATTTCTATGAGTCGTTCTGTTTATTATAATTGTTTTTTTTTTAAATTACAGTTACTGAATTATAAGTGGTTGGTTAGGGCGATTTGAGAAAGGAAGGGGGTACAGCAAGCTTTCGCGCGTACGTAACGAAAACAGAGGGAGTAGGAGTGGTGAAATCTATGAGAGGGAAAGTGGGAGGTGGTTTCGTTCACCGACCGCTAGTATGGCTGATATTAATAATGAGTGTTGTTTTTTTGTTTGTTTGTTTTTGTTTTTTAAAAGGGAGGAGTTTTTTTGAAACTGCGACAGACTTTACGAAGTCCTCTCGTTGAATGTTTTTAGCCGTGAAGAAAACAAATAAACTATTTGATGAAATTAAATGAAATTGTTTAAAAATTTCCAGAATGAAAAATTTCATGCGTTCGTTAATCATAATAGAGAATAACGGAATTGGAATAACAGATTGAAGACGATGCTATTTACGCATGCGCAACCGGATGTTGAAAACCGGAAAGCTAAAAACTGATTGCAAACATACAAGAACAATAGGCTTTTAGTATTATATAGATTAGGTGTATATTTCTATATTTCTATTACATGATTAACGCCTAAACTAATTAACCGATGATTATGAATTTAAAAAACAGCTATAGGCGTAAGCGTGGGTAATGTTGGTTAAATTTAGTTTAATTTACTTTTAAGCGAAGGGGCAGGGGTAAAGCGCTTCGTAAACATTCCGCTACTTCAGTTGTTTGGGAAATTTTAGCAGTAAGTATTATACATCAATTAATAAATATTCGCCAAATTGCAGTTTCTTTGGAGTATTTTAAAGGTTCATAATATGTGTACAACCTCTCATATTAACATTAAAATATTTCAGATTTGCATTGAATTCAATCAAAAGTCGTTAGACACCAATAAAGCAAGAGTGTTTCAATTTCAATTTCTTTTTAAGTTCAAACCTTTAATTTTAGACATTTTCCAGAATCTAAATCATATAATGGGTTTTGATCAAAATTGAAATTAATATTTTAAACTTAAGGTTTAGTAGAATTGTATTTTGATGGTAATCTTCGTAAGAGGATATAAAATTGGTGCCAAACTGTCCTTTTGCGAGAATTAATTTGACCCATCTTCGGACGGCTATTTTACTAGTATATATATTTATATATATATATATATATATATATATATATATATATATATATATATATATATATAACTTCTTTGTAATATAGCAGGAAAAATTAAGAATTGAAGTTAAAAATGTTAAATTAAGAGCGTAATATTTATTTATTTTGGTACAGAAAAATTGGTACAACTCTTCAGCTTCCGAAACAGATGACAACAGAAGCTGAAGAGAGCCGGATGGCTAAGTCCTTCCGTGCTTGAAACCGACGGTACGAATGTTGTACTAATTTTTCTGTACTAATATATATATATACATGTATATATATATATATATATATATATATATATATATATATATATATATATAGTTCTCGTTATTTCTACAGTTCATAATTTTTCATCTACTTCAGCGTTACAAACATAATTTTATTTTAAAATTTAGCATGGTAAATGCGCTAAAATATAATTTCAAACTTAAGCGTGACAGACCAACGAAAATACTTTTGAAAGTTGAAATATGACATACCGATGTAAATATTTTAATAAGTCTGATTGACTAGCGATAGTGATATTTAGAACTTCAGCGTGACAGACTAATGAAATTTCTATTTCAAACTTCAGCGTGACAAACTAATGAAATTTCTATTTAAAACTTCAGCGTGACAAACTAATAAAATTTCTATTTCAAACTTCAGCGTGACAGACTTATGACATTCCTATTTATATACTTCAGCGTGACAGACTATTGAAATTTCGATTTCAAACTTCAGCGTGACAGACTAATGACATTTCTATTTCAAATCTCAGCGTGACAGACTAATGACGTTTCTATTACAAACTTCAGCGTGACAGACTAATGACATTTCTATTTCTTACTTCAGCGTGACAGACTAATGACATTTCTCTTTCAAACTTCAGCGTGACAGACTTATGAAATTTCTCTTTCAAACCTCAACGTGACAGACTAATGGCATTTCTATTTCAAACATCAGCGTGACAGACTAATAACATTTCTATTTACACCTGAGCATGACAGACTAATGAAATTTCTCTTTCAAACTTAAGCGTGACAGCCTAATTAAATTTCTATTTCAAACTTCAGCGTGACAGACTAATGACATTTCTATTTCAAACTTCAGCGTAAGAGACTAATGACATTTCTTTTTCAAACCTCAGCATGACAGACTAATGAAATTTCTCTTTCAAACTTAAGCGTGACAGCCTAATTAAATTTCTATTTCAAACTTCAGCGTGACAGACTAATGACATTTCTATTTCAAACTTCAGTGTTACAGACTAATGGCATTACCATTTTGAACCTCAGCGTGACAGACTAATGAAATTTCTCCTTCAAACTTCAGCGTGACAGACTAATTAAATTTCTATATCAAACTTCAGCGTGACAGACTAATGACATTTCTATTTCAAACCTCAGCGTAAGAGACTAATGACATTTCTTTTTCAAACCTCAGCGTGACAGACTAATGATATTTCTATTTCAAAATTAAGCACGACAGACTAATGACATATCTATTTCAAACTTCAGCGTGACAGACTAATAACATTTCTATTTACACCTGAGCATGACAGACTAATGAAATTTCTCTTTCAAACTTAAGCGTGACAGCCTAATTAAATTTCTATTTCAAACTTCAGCGTGACAGACTAATGACATTTCTATTTCAAACTTAAGCGTGACAGACTAATGACATTTCTTTTTCAAACCTCAGCATGACAGACTAATGAAATTTCTCTTTCAAACTTAAGCGTGACAGCCTAATTAAATTTCTATTTCAAACTTCAGCGTGACAGACTAATGACATTTCTATTTCAAACTTCAGTGTTACAGACTTATGGCATTACCATTTGGAACCTCAGCGTGACAGACTAATGAAATTTCTCCTTCAAACTTCAGCGTGACAGACTAATTAAATTTCTATATCAAACTTCAGCGTGACAGACTAATGACATTTCTATTTCAAACCTCAGCGTAAGAGACTAATGACATTTCTTTTTCAAACCTCAGCGTGACAGACTAATGATATTTCTATTTCAAAATTAAGCGTGACAGACTAATGACATATCTATTTCGAACTTCAGCGTGACAAACTAATTACATTTCTATTTAAAACTTCAGCGTGACAGACTAATGACATTTCTATTTCAAACCTCAGCGTAAGAGACTAATGACATTTCTTTTTCAAACCTCAGCGTGACAGACTAATGATATTTCTATTTCAAAATTAAGCGCGACAGACTAATGACATATCTATTTCGAACTTCAGCGTGACAAACTAATTACATTTCTATTTAAAACTTCAGCGTGACAGACTAATGACATTTCTATTTCAAACCTCAGCGTAAGAGACTAATGACATTTCTTTTTCAAACCTCAGCGTGACAGACTAATGATATTTCTATTTCAAAATTAAGCGTGACAGACTAATGACATATCTATTTCGAACTTTAGCGTGACAGACTAATTACATTTCTATTTAAAACTTCAGCATGACAGACTAATCAAATTTCTATTTCAAACTTCAGCATAACAGATTAATGACATTTTTATTTCAAACTTCAGCGTGACAGACTAATGACATTTCTATTTAAAACCTCAACGTGACAGTCTAATGACATTTCTATTTAAAACTTTAGCGTAACATACTAATGACATTTCTTTTTCAAACCTCAGCGTGACAGACTAATGAAATTTCTTTTTCAACTTCAGCGTCACAGACTAATGGAATTTGTATTCTAAACCTCAGCGTGACAGACTAATGAAATTTCTCTTTCAAACTTCAGCCTCACAGGCTAATGTCATTTCTAGTTAAAATCTCAGCGTGACAGACTAATGAGTTTTCTATTTCAACCCTTAGCGTGACAGACTAATGACATTTCTATTTCAAACTTCAGCGGGACAAACTAATGACATTTCCATTTCTAACTTCAGCGTGACAGACTAATGGAATTTCTATTTTAAACCTCAGCGTGACAGACTAATGAAATTTCTCCTTCAAACTTCAGCGTGACAGATTAATTAAATTTCTATTTCAAACTTCAGCGTGACAGACTAATGACAGTTCTATTTCAAACCTCAGCGTAAGAGACTAATGACATTTCTTTTTCAAACCTCAGCGTGACAGACTAATGATATTTCTATTTCAAAATTAAGCGTGACAGACTAATGACATATCTATTTCGAACTTCAGCATGACAGACTAATCAAATTTCTATTTCAAACTTCAGCGTAACAGATTAATGACATTTTTTTTTCAAGCTTCAGCGTGACAGACTAATGACATTTCTATTTAAAACCTCAGCGTGACAGTCTAATGACATTTCTATTTCAAACCTCAGCGGGACAGACTAATGACATTTCTATTTAAAACTTTAGCGTAACATACTAATTACATTTCTATTTCAAACCATCAGCGTGGCAGACTAATGAAATTTCTCTTTCAAACTTCAGCGTCACAGACTAATGGAATTTCTATTCTAAACCTCAGCGTGACAGACTAATGGAATTTCTCTTTCGAACTTCAGCCTCACAGGCTAATGACATTTCTATTTCAAATCTCAGCGTGACAGACTAATGACATTTCTATTTCAAACTTCAGCGGGACAAACTAATGACATTTCTATTTCTAACTTCAACGTGACAGACTAATGGCATTTCTATTTTAAACCTCAGCGTGACAGACTTATGAAATTTCTCTTTCAAACTTCAGCGTGACAGACCAAGAAAATTGCTATCTATAATTAAAGCCTGTCAGACTGATGAACGAATTATTAAACGTAACAGACAAGCGAAATCGCTATTTCAAACTATAGCGTGACAAGGTACGAAATTTCTATTCAAAACTTACACGTGACAGATTGACGAACAGGGTATCTTATAGTGAGGTTTGATCGCATCTAAAATAGAATACGTCTATTAGGTTTGCGCGTTTAGTGATGGAATTCGATTCGTAACTCGAATCAAATTGACACACTGACGGACAGGGCTTCGCATAGAGTTGTTTGACGCATTTAAAATGGTAAATAAATGCTGAATATGGAAAACAAATTGACGAACGCATTAAAATTAGAAAACAAATGAAAAATGTATGGAAGAACCTAAGTGAAAGAAATGTCGCTAAAAGAAAGAAAAATTTTAATAATAAAAACAATGAATAAATAAACAAATTCCTTTATTTTTTTTTTGTTGAGATGTTTTATTTTTCAAGTAAAGAACGCGCATAAGAATAATAATAAACAACGAAAGGGCGCACTTATGCATCCGTTGTAAAAAAAGATAAAATAAATGAGCGAAGCAATATTTAGAAAAAAATGAAAACATGTAAAATACCGGTATACGATCCTTGGGGAAAAGAATATTGTCTTTAATGAGAGCCAATAAATCTTTTAAGATGACTTTTATTCGCTGAGCGTTCAGTTGTTCGTCTCATGAGCCAAGCGTACACACCCGTCCCGTTTACTGAGAACCACGACCCTTCAAACCGAAACTGTAATGGATGTCACTATAAAAGAAGAGTGCTTAAGCAATTGTTTCGTTAATAAGTTGTGTCAGGAAGACATTAGCAGCGAAGAAACGTCCTAGTGTAACACATACTTGCCTGTATATGTTGGCTGTGGGTCAAGGGACAATTAAGGTACGCAGTGGCGCGTCATCCTTCATTAATGACGACAGGCCAAACGATGGGATCAGAGCCGAACATCAACCGAGGTTGGCGGCTGGCTGTATAAAGTGCACGACAGGACGAATAGAATGGAAAAAGATAGCATTGAAATGCATGAATCTTTATCATAATTGAGCGTTTGCCTTGTCTCTCTGTCTATATGTCTGTCTGTCTCTGTCTTTTTTTCTCTCTCTCTCTTTATTTGTCTGTCACATAAGCTTCACAGTAGTTGCGTGAAGTATTTTTGAGATACCTGGTGCGGCATGGGGGTAAAATGTTTATACTATTATACCTTGTACTACGATGTCTGCTGCTGCTGATATTAAAAAATTAATAAACACTTATGGGCTCCAAAATTATAGAGCATTAATACACAATATTTCTCATGCATATGTGTCAGAATAAATCACGTCACACTACTACTACTACTACTACTACTACTACTACTACTACTACTACTACTACTACTACTACTACTACTACTGCCACTACTACTACTACTACTACTACTAATAATAATAACAAACTTAAAGATATATTTCGGAATTTTTTAGGTGAGAATTGATAATTTGTATTATTTGAATTATTTTAGACTACTATTAATATCTTAGATATTTTTGCAACGTTTTGGCCGATGTAACCTCCGACAATCTTTAATTAAGTTTTGTAGAATTTGGAAGGCTTTATGTTGAACTGGAACATGTGTTACACATATCTTACAAATGGCCTAATAATTTGACCTAGTACAGAATTTAATATGAAAATTTAATTATAAATAGTAGATTATAACATCACATTTTCACACATACTGTTTTACTCTAAATAAAATTAATTATCATGCGTATTTAAATTTATTTTTAGCAACTAAAATTGGATTATAAATTTTTTTGTTATTCGGACTACATTTCTCATCTTGAGTATTATCATCACAACGTTTCGGCCGCTGTAACCTCTGGCCTTCTTCAGGTTTATCTCTTCAAACGCGGGAATATTTCTGTCGAACTCGGGAATCTAGACGAGATTTCAAACGGAACTTTTTATTTAATCCACGGGGGTAGCATGCACTTGTTCCGTCAGCCATGACTGGGAGAATGTTTCAGTAATTCGAAATCATGCCCAGATTACCGAATTCGACAGAAATATTCCCGAGTTCAAAGACATACACATGAAGAAGGTCGGGGTTGCAGCGGCCGAAACGTTGTGATGATAACACTCAAGATGACAAATATAGATCGAATAACTCAAATTATACAAATTATCAATCTTCATCCTAAAAATTCAAAAGTAAAATTCGATTGTATTTTTAAAGTAATCATATAAATTAAAATAAAGTAATCATATAAAAGTTAATCTGGATCAAATGATAATTATTATTACTTATGCAAATTATTAAAAATTAAAACTACTTTTTATTAATTAACACACGACGGTTAAATATCTATATAATTTATTTGAAGTGTCTTGAGGGATATATATCAGTTGTTTTGGGAAACATTTCAAAGATTCTTAGTAAATCAAATTGTTAATGAAAACGATTTATTAAAAATAGTACTTTATACTGAAGCTTATTTCGTTTTCCGGAATCGAGGGGTCTTTTTGCACAATATAAACATATTCCCTCTAATTCTGGGAACATACCTTCGTACTTAATTCGTAGAGAGATCCGTGTTTATTTTTAATTTAATTATTTAATATGTCAAAATTCAAATAAATATTCCGAAATTTAATATATACATAACTTTTTTCTATTAATGTAATTTTTAATGATATATATATATATATATATATATATATATATATATATAGATATATATATATATATATATATATATATATATATATATATATATATACAGGGTGGGACAAAATAAGGGTCCTATCTTTAAATTTGAATAACTTGAATTTGAATAACTTCCACAAAATAAAAGTTAAACTCACCAAACTTTATGTTTGTGTAGACTGACCCTTCCGAGATATTTTTAAATAAACAAAACAAATTTTAGCCGAAAAACACTTCTTAAAACTTACAAAAACTAAAGTATTGTTTTTTACACTTTTTTTAGTTTTTTAAGCAAAAATAATGTTTTCTAAATGTTTAGGGCTAATACGGCTCATGCTTGCTTCGGAAGGGGTCCTTTACTTATTCTAAACATTTTTTTTAAAAAATCAATAAATAAAAAAGTTATGAATTTTTTAAAATAGGACCCTTATTTTTGCCCACCCTGTATATTGTTTGCATGCGTGCAGCGGCCGTATGTGACACACACTCATATATTTCACGTGCTAGCACAAGATCCACTGTTGGGGCAATTGCTGAGCATAAACTGAAACATTTAATCAATGCTCAATCGAAACAAATATGTTTCATTATATTTACCACTAATAGGTAAGGTTTTTATTCTGTTTCAGATGACGAATAATTTATTTTTTCAATGTGATAATTATCAAAGAAAATGAAACGTTAACCAACATTTACAACTGCTGTCTTTTCTGTCAAATATATTAGCAAAACGGGTTCCAATTAATAAAATAAAGTCAAAATGGATATTTTTCTTCGTTATTAGTAATTAAACATTGTTTTCCTCCCAATTGGAAGCTTTATTCTTTCGATAAAGTTTTGCAATAAATGTAAATAAATGTTTTTGAATGTTTCATAAAACGTTTATGTGTGTATCTTGTATCCTAAAAGAGGTTGGCAATACTTTTTTTGCGCCATAAAAATACAATGACAACACTCTACTTAGAATAACACTTAAGATGGCGGCTGGTCGTGAATGACAACATTTGTTCTATGTTGTGGGTTGCACTCTCTAGTACGGGAAATAATGGCTTCGACTTAGTTACCTTAAGTTATAATTCCAATTCTATAAAAAAATAGATTATAGTAATGGGCATCTAAGTAAATACGGTCTGTTCCCAAAATTTAGTATTTTTGTATTTATTTTGTATACTTTGTCGTTATTTCATGATAAAAATATGCATAGTGTACATAATATGAGTTGTTCCAAGTAGTATTTTTTAATCTTAAGATTAATATTAAAAAAATGCTTTATCCGGACGGACTTTTTTGAATCGTTAATGTGAAAGATACTTTTACAATGTCATTCTCGTGTATTATTCAGTCTCAGATAACTATTTTGTCATGAAAAGTTTGAAATTTAAAATACTGTTGCATACCCGCATTAAATCGCGCAAGCCAAACTAAACGATCTCTCACTCATTCGTCCACTTTAATATGCGTCCGGCCTCATAGGGCCATTATCCAACAATACTAGCAGATACATGCTCCCTTTAGTCGTATAATTTTGCTAGGCTGAGAGGATCATAAAATTGTGAAAAACTACATGCAATAAGTATGTTTCGGAATTTTTTAGATGAGGGTTGATAATTTGTAAAATTTGGTATATTCGGACTACTGTTCTCATCTTGGGTCTTTTTATCACAACGTTTCGGCCGATGTAACCTCCAATCTTCTTCAGGTGATTATGAGAACAGTAGTCTGAATATACCACATTCTACAAAATGCAATACGTACTTAAAGTAAATTAAATTGTTTTACACTATGCAAATAATTTACAACGCTATGAATAATGTTTACCCAGTCACTTATTATTTTTATTATCGCTTATCTTTGAATTCATGTTATGAGACATGACGTAAATCATAAATATATGATACCACGCTAAAGCTATCATTATTTTCTTAGGGTAATGTTTCAAGCTCTGTTTACAAGAACGTCCAAATGGGTTAGCTGGTAGAACCACAGACTGAAGATCTCGAGGTTTCGATTTCGATTTCCGGTCATGACATCCGCTATATTTGTTGGGAATTTATTAGCTACTATTAATGCAATGCTATCTATTTCTAAAGCTAATTAAGATCTCTGATATTTCGAAATGAGACAAATTCTGCAATGTATTTATTACGTTTAAAAAACGCGTGACCGCTAGGAATTTTTTTTTGCTTTTTTTAACAATTACTAAGAGGGATTACATCCAAGTTAGGGAAACGTATTATGTAAGAGTAAGATACGCCCTAACATGGCGTAATGCTTCCGGATTAATGGAAGTGCCGCTCAAATAACTATATGGTGCCTTAGCAGAGTACGAAATCTAGTGGGGGATTATATCTTCTGCTCCTTACAACCTTTTTCTCACAGAAGATAGTCTTTTCCTCCTTTATTCTCTCTCTCTTTCTTTCTTTTTCTTACTCTCTCTTCTATTGTTATTTCCATAGAATGGAGCTCGACTGAGCTCCAAATCACTGGTTCCTCCTTGTCAGACATCCAATGCAAGAACGCCTATTCCTATCACAACGGATAAATACTTTCCTTTCGTGCTACATGTGCAAGCGAAATTTCCATGGACAGATATATTTTTGCAAACGCTTCCCATATGTTAGGCACGTCAGTGCGGAACTGTCTTCCTTCAAATTAGAGCAGGGGCATTTTCAAACTACATGTCAACAAATAATAGTCATAAACAGTTCCCAAAAGTAATCAGACTTAGTTTCTTATTTCAACTGACAAGCATTTCATCTCACCAAGCATTATCTTTGAGTGGCTTTTGACCTTGATAAACATTAAGCCATTACGAAATGAAAAAGATAATAAATTCAAAAATTAAGATAGACTGATACAAAATAGCAGGATTGAATAAAATAAACACAAAATTTTGAATATCCAAGATTGAACGAAATAAATCTAAAATTTTGAATATCCAAGATTGAATGAAATACATCTAAAATTTTGGATAGCTAAGATTGAATGAAATAAATCTAAAATATTGAATATCCAAGATAGAATAAAATAAATCTAACATTTTTAATATCCAAGATTGAATGAAATAAATCTAAAATTTTGAATATCTAAGATTGAATTAAATAAATCTAAAGTGTTGAATATCCAAGATTGAATGCAATAAATCTAAAATGTTGAATATCCAAGATTGAATGAAATAAATCATACATTTTTAATATCCAAGATTGAATAAAATAAATCTACAATTTTATAATATCCAAAATTGAATGAAATAAATCTAAAATAGTGAATATCCAAGATTGAATGAAATAAATCTGACATTTTTAATATCCAAGATTGCATGAAATAAATCTAAAATTTTATAATATCTAAGATTGAATTAAATAAATCTAACATTTTGAATATCCAAGATTGAATGAAATAAATCTAAAATTTTGAATATCAAAGATTGTATTAAATAAATCTAAAATATTGAATATCCGATATTGAATGAAATAAATCTAACATTTTTAATATCCAAGATTGAATGAAATAAATCTAAAATTTTGAATATCCAAGATTGAATGAAATAAATCTAAAATTTTTAATATCCAAGATTGAATGAAATAAATCCAAAATTTTGAATATCCAAGATTGAATAAAATAAATCTAAAATTTTGAATATCCAAGATTGAATGAAATAAATCTAACATTTTGAATATCCAAGAATGAATGAAATAAATCTAAAATTTTGAATATCTAAGATTGAATGGAATAAATCAAAAATTTTGAATATCCAAGATTGAATGAAATAAATCTAAAATTTTGAATATCCAAGATTGAATAAAATAAATCTAAAATATTGAATATCCAAGATTGAATGAAATAAATCTAACATTTTTAATATCAAAGATTGAATGAAATAAATCTACAATTTTATAATATCCAAGATTGAATGAGATAAATCTAAAATGTTGAATATCTCAGATTGAACGAAATAAATCTAAATTTTTGAATGTCCAAGATTGAATGAAATAAATCTAACATTTTTAATATCATAGATTGCATGAAATAAATCTAAAATTTTATAATATCCAAGATTGAATTAAATAAATCTAACATTTTGAATATCCAAGATTGTATTTAATAAATCTAAAATTTTGAATATCCAAGATTGTATTTAATAAATCTAAAATATTGAATATCCGATATTGAATAAAACAAATCTAACATTTTTAATATCCAAGATTAAATGAAATAAATCTAAAATTTTGAATATCCAAGATTGAATGAAATAAATCTAAAATTTTGAATATCCAAGATTGAATGAAATACATCTAAAATTTTGAATAGCCAAGATTAAATGAAATAAATCTAAAATATTGAATATCCAAGATAGAATAAAATAAATCTAACATTTTTAATATCCAAGATTGAATGAAATAAATCTAAAATTTTGAATATCTAAGATTGAACTAAATAAATCTAAAGTGTTGAATATCCAAGATTGAATGCAATAAATCTAAAATGTTGAATATCCAAGATTGAATGAAATAAATCATACATTTTTAATATCCAAGATTGAATAAAATAAATCTACAATTTTATAATATCCCAGATTGAATGAAATAAATCTAAAATAGTGAATATCCAAGATTGAATGAAATAAATCTAAAATTTTTAATATCCAAGATTGCATGAAATAAATCTAAAATTTTATAATATCCAAGATTGAATTAAATAAATCTAACATTTTGAATATCCAAAATTGAATGAAATAAATCTAAAATTTTGAATATCAAAGATTGTATTAAATAAATCTAAAATATTGAATATCCGATATTGAATGAAATAAATCTAACATTTTTAATATCCAAGATTGAATGAAATAAATCTAAAATTTTTAATATCCAAGATTGAATGAAATAAATCAAAAATTTTGAATATCTACGATTGAATTGAATAAATCAAAAATTTTAATATCTAAGATAAAATGAAATAAATCCAAAATATTGAATATCCAAGATTGAATGAAATAAATCTAAAGTGTTGAATATCCAAGATTGAATGAAATAAATCTAAAATGTTGAATATCCAAGATTGAATGAAATAAATCTAACATTTTAAATATCCAAGATTGAATTAAATGAATCTAAAATTTTGAATATCCAAGATTGAATGAAATAAATCTAAAATTTTGAATATCCAAGATTGAATGAAATAAATCTAAAATTTTGAATATCCAAGATTGAATGAAATAAATCTAAAATTTTGAATATCAAAGATTGTCTTAATAAATCTAAAATATTGAATATCCGATATTGAATGAAATAAATCTAACATTTTTAATATCCAAGATTGAATGAAATAAATCTAAAATTTTGAATATCCAAGATTAAATGAAATAAATCTAAAATGTTGAATATCCACGATTGAATTGAATAAATCTAAAAATTGTAATATCTAAGATAAAATGAAATAAATCCAAAATATTGAATATCCAGGATTGAATGAAATAAATCTAAAGTGTTGAATATCCAAGATTGAAGTAAATAAATCTAAAATGTTGAATATCCAAGATTGAATGAAATAAATCTAACATTTTAAATATCCAAGATTGAATTAAATGAATTTAAAATTTTGAATATCCAAGATTGAATTAAATAAATCTAAAATTTTTAATATCCAAGATAGAATGAAATAAATCTAACATTTTTAATATCCAAAAAGTAGAGCTCTTCTGTTTTCTAAATTTAATTTTATTCGATGTTTCGTTTTCACTTATCAAATGAGACTAATATTTGTCAGAGGAGATTATGTTTTTTACTTTGTGTAATGCAATACACTTTCGTAAAAATAAATTGAGTTCTCTTAGTTACCAATATCGTGTCATTTCTTAATAAATAAACAAAAACATGTATGCGATACAACTTACTTCCTCCTGTATTTGGCTCCTTATCTCATATGATATGACATGTGACATAACTGATCACATTTCAAAGTGATCTGGCGTCTAGGTTTCGAATACACTCGATGTATGTAGCTACACTGATGAGTTATGAAGCAACTAAATAAATCACTGTGAATACCAAAATCTATCTGTCCCTCCCTCTCTCCTTCTCTATATATATATATATATATATATATATATATATATATATATGTATGTGTGTATGTGTGTGTTACAGAAGGTCAGAATCACATCAGTACCGTCGGTTTCAAATCTTAACAAAGGGAACCTATAATTAGTCTGCTTTACTGGACACTCTTCAACCTCTGTTAATGTCTGCCTCACTTCTATTATTCGAAGGCAAAATCTGGATAAAAAGATCGAATCCTGAATACCCATGTGATGTAGCTATGATGTCGTACGACAGTGAAGATGTTTGCAACTTAGTCGGCTGGTTTCTACTGTAGACACTTAAAAACAAATCCCCCGACCACTTCCCAGAGATGGCAAGTTGCGCTTATCACACAGCTGTAGAGCGAACACTTGGATTAGGATTAGAAAACAATTGACAAAATCATTTCAGGAACTAGGATTCAAGATCACTATTAACACTAATCTGAGCAAAGTAAATTTCCTAGACATTACTCTAGAATCAGTAAGTAAGACATGTACACTTTTTCACAAGCCAAATGAACCCCTAAAATACATAAATAATCTTGGCACCCCCATGGTTTTCAAGAATATGATCACTAACATCAGTAGAAAGAACTCACTTTTCATCTAATCCTTAGATTGTTAAACAAGCAGTACCATATTACAATGAAAAAATACGCAATAGCCGCTATATGAATAAGATCTCATACCAGCCCACCTATAACTTATCATCTAAAAATACCCACAATAGAAAACGGAAAATAATTACGTTTTCTGTGTTTATTTTGCGTTCTATTTAGGAGTCCAGATTTAGGTGAAGAATTTTCCCACTTATATCGTACAATATTTTAAAGTAGAAAAATAAGTCATGTCGGATTTTTTGTTTGCTTATTGCGGGGTGTTTTTTTCATGATTTATCGGAGGCTATTGCCACCCATTATTAATTCTCAATTCGTTTTTTTCCCTTGTTTTTCCTTTCGACGGAGGGAGAGTTGGCTTAATTTTTTTAATTTTTAATGTTTAATTTTTATATTTCTGTAGTGTTTAGTTTTTAGCTTTGAACTTCAATTCTCCGGCGACAGAGAGGAAGAAGAGGCGATAGGAGATCATCATAACCTCAGCCTAAATTCACAGATCAAAAGATAAAAAAAATGTTTTAATTGGACACTACGTATATATCTGCAAGGTTTGCGGATGGAAATGCTGACTTAGTTAAAAACTAATAAAAAATATATATAGATGATCGAAATATCGTCAAAAGGTCACACAACGCGCGAGTCGTGATTCTCCGGGAAAGCAGACATAAACAGAAGCTGAAAGTGTCCGGTAATTATAGGTCCCTATTGATTTGATTTAGAACCCACGATAACAATGTTCTTCTAATCTTCTGTAATACATATATAAATAAATATTACGCTCGCATAGTTGAATTTTCTTAATAATTGACCCTATATATATATATATATATATATATATATATATATATATATATATATATATATATATACGAGACATACACGTGACCCATTCGGTCACAACATCTACCACTATTTATTTTACTTTGATAACATTCGAAAATTCTTAAAATGTGGGATATTCTAGCATAATATCATAGTTGAATTTTTAAATATATTGAGCCTATATATATATATATATATATATATATATATATATATACTAGACATACACATGGCCTATTAGGTCACAACATCTACCAATATTTATTCTACTTTGATAGCATTCGAAAATTCTTAAACTGTGGGATATTCTATCATAATATTTTTAAAAATGAGCTACTTTACGCCTATATTATCCTTATAGATAGATATAAACAAAAGAAACTTATCATTTTACCATCTAATTTACATACGTGTTTGTGGCGTGTACAGACACCGTGTGAATTAGTATAACAGATATAGATTATATGTATATATATGTATACTTTATAAATATGCATGTATATATATATATATATATATATATATATATATATATAGTGTGTAGATTTCAATTTTGTGTAGAGAATCTGAATAACAGAGCTCAATGTAATTTAAACAGAGCAAAATAGAATTATAAAAAGAAAAACTATACACACATTAAGGTTGTACACATAATAACTTATTTCGACCCCTTTAATTAGGTCTCCTCAGATGTATAGACAACCACGTCTATATATATATATATATATAGACACACACTTGCTAGCTATCAAATTATATTTTTATCGATCTCAGTCTGATCTATTTCAATGATATCTATATATCAATATGTTGATTCTTATATATCTATCAAGGTACATGGGCTCGAACACAGACAAAACAATTAGTGTGAAAAACCTTTTTAATATGAAGTCACCACTTATCAAGACCAATAGCCACTTTAGTATGAGGTTTAATGAGACATTATACGTCATCCGAATGACGAGATACACTATTGCAGTACTCACATTTGTCGATGGTATAAACTAGGTTTGATAACTTATCAAGCGGTATCTGACCAAGAAATTGTTGATTTTGGATTGTAACACAACCAGATTGCAGTCAGGAAGGAAGCAGTTGTGAAGTAATGTAAGCCATATACGGGGAGCCATTTACAAGGAGGCACTGTCTATTGAAATTCTGCCTAACGTTGGCACATAAGGAGATAAAGGAAAGTCTTCCGTTGTGGTAAAATAAGTCTTCTTGCTATGAATGCCTTACAGGCATGTATCAAAGAATGTAGCTCAGTGGAACACCTTACATAGAATTATAGAGTATTGATTTACTCCTCTCCAGGAGTTAGGCACAAGGCCAGTTTTTATCTTACTCCCACAAGTAAGATGTGACCCAAGGTCGGGTCGGGAAAGTGGGGTTTAAAAAATTGCCTGGGCAGCCCTGGTGGGGGCGCCTCAGGCAGTAAGCAATATACTTACTCCTCCCCAAAGAGGGGAAGCGAAGCCTGGGAGGGAGGGTGGCTACCTCCTAGAACTG
>OY744518.1:16994113-16999113 GCA_963556195.1 Sepiola atlantica
CACATATATACATACATATATATATACATATATATATGCATATAAAATGTTAAATTAAATTTAAGATAATTGGATTATCGTTTAATAATAATAATGATCTTTACTCGTGATAATATAAAGCTCAATATATTAAATACAGCAATCAATTCTAGAGATGAAAGATGAGGATAAAAAATTGTAAAGATAGAATATTTATTAAAACATCAGAAATTCAAAGCATGGATTGCACGGATTAAGGATATTAAACTCATTGCTTCGGATGTTTTAATTAATATTGTATATTTACAATTGTTTATTCTCATCTTTTCATTTGTAGAATATACATGTATATATATATACATATACATATATATATATATATATATATGTATATATGTATATATATGTGTGTATATGTATATATACATGTATATATATATACATATATGTGTATATATATATGTATATATTTATGTATATATATGTATATATATGTATATATATATATGTGTATGGAGACATATATATGTATATATACATATATGTGTATTTATATGGATATATTTATGTATATATATATGTATATATATGGATATAAATATATACATGTATACATGTATATGTACATGCAAGTATATGTGTATACATATATGTATATATGTATATATATATATGTATATATATATATGTATATATGCATATGTATATATGCATATGTATATATATATGTATATACATATGTGTATATACCTGTATATATACATATATATATATATATATATATATATATATATATGTATATATATGTTCATATATGTATACATATTTATATATATGTATCTATATATGTATATATATATATGTATATATGTATGTTTATATATATATACATATATATACATATATATATATATATGAATATATATATATATATAATATAAATATATATATATATATATATATATATAAATATATATATATATAATATAAATATATATATATATATATATTGCCTATGACACCCCATATTATATTCAGTCGTTACAAACATAACGACCGCCTGAATCGCTGGGTTTTTTTAAAGTCATTTTTACACAGAATCTCTTGTTTATTTCAGGTAAGTGTTAACATATATATAAACTAATGTGTTCTAAATTATGATTTTGATCTATTGTCATATAAAAAGTATTTTTGAAGTATAGAAAACCCTCAATAATGAGCATGCTAAACAACCTTCACATTCATATGTTGCATGAGTTCAACTTTTACACAATGGCTCTGAAACTCTTGGCAATATTAATTATTTACCGTCGGCAGTCTCGTAACTTTCGCTTCCGATATTTTGTCCGTAAGTCCTCACATGCCATAAGCGATTTTTCTGACAAAGGAGGAAGAATTGCTGTTTTCTGTGTCAGAAATAACACTTATCTTTAGTTAGTCTTTGACCTTGAAGCAGTTTTTTTACTCCTTACATAAAGTGACTTCAGCCTTGTTTGGAACGTTTTCATTTAAACATATTAAAAAATACAGTATGGCGAAATGAATCTACAAGCGATCGGACGGTATGAAGGCGGTTCCATAAATTCTGTAGTGGAGATGAGAGCCTCGAAGTTTAAAAAGGTAGAAGACAGCAGCTGTATAATCTTGACAATGAACAATCGTTGAGGAAAATCAACGTCAAAGTCTCAAATAAATATCTCAGACACTTGCTGTCAGCACCGAAACATTTTTATGTCATTTACAGAGTATTGAAAAGGTAACCAAAAAATTCATAATATATGCATGTTTCTGAAGTCGGCCATTATTTTTGTAACAACCTAATACATAGAATCTATGTTCACAATGTCAAAATCAGGAATTTACTTGTTTCGCATTTCATTAATGAAAGTTTTAAATATTTCACATTGTTTATTTTATTAGGATTGGGTAGTGATTTGGAAAATATATTCTCAAATATTTTCTACAATCGATATTCTAATTCCAATAATGGCCAGTTTGGCGGATAAAAAATATTCAATTGCATTCTATTAAGCTACTTAAAATGTTGTAAACTGCATTTAGGGAATTCAGCTTCAGACATTTTATTCAAGAATTCGTTTTACGCAGCCGAAATACGTGATTGTTTTGCTTAAAACGTTTATCATTTTTTTTTATTTACCAATATGTTTTATTGTTTAACGATTTCTGATTCAATTTAAAGACTACTAAACTAATATGCTTTTAGTCTTTGATTATTTAAGACGTATTTCAATTTTACTTAAACATATAGATTTATAATTTTTTATTTTTCTTTCGAAATATAATAAATTATTTTAAAACAGTAAGAAAACAAAGGAACGTCCTTATGTTTGGAAGATTCCAATAAAATAAACACATATTTGTATTCATTTATTATATTTCTGTTCTTTTTCTGTTATATATTTCTATGTTACTTTTAATAACTCATGAGAATGTATAAAGAATAATTCCTTTATAAAATTCTTTTAACTTTTAATAAGTTTTAATAAGTTTTAATAATTTTTATTAACTAATGAGAATGTTATCAAGAATGATTCCCCTATGAAATTCCTTTAACTTTTAATAATTTTAATACGTTTTTTAACTAATGAGACTGTTATCAAGAATGATTCCCCTATAAAATTCCTTTAACTTTTGATAATTTTAATAACTTTTAATAATTTTTAATAATTAATGAGAATTTTATCAAGAATGATTCTCCTATAAAATTCCTTTAACTTTTAATAACTTTCAATAACTAATGAGAATTTTATCAAACATTATTCTCCTATAAAATTCCTTTAACTTTTAGTAATTTTAATAACTTTTATTTTCGATTAATAACGAATAAGAATTTTATCAGGAATGATTCACCTATAAAATACCTATAACCTTTAATAATTTTAATAACTTTTAATTATTTTTAATAACTTTTAATAACTAATGAGAATGTTATCAAGAATGATTCTCCTATAAAATTCCTTTAACATTTAATAATTGTAATAATTTTAATAACTTTTAATAACTAATGAGAATTTTATCAAGAATGATTCTCCTATAAAATTCCTTTTAACATTTAATAATTTTAATAACTTTGAATAACTTTTGATAACTAATGAGAATTTTATCAAGAATGATTCTCCTATAAATTCCCTTTAACATTTAATAATTTTAATAACTTTGAATAACTTTTGATAACTAATGAGAATTTTATCAAGAATGATTCTCCTATAAATTCCCTTTAACATTTAATAATTGTAATAACTTTTAATAACTAATCAGAATCTTATCAGGAATGATTCTCCTATAAAATTCCTTTAACATTTAATAATTGTAATAACTTTTAATAACTTTTAATAACTAATCAGAATCTTATCAGGAATGATTCTCCTATAAAATCCCTTTTAACATTTAATAATTGTAATAACTTTGAATAACTTTTGATAACTAATGAGAATCTTATCAAGAATGATTCTCTTATAAAAATTCTTTCAACTGTGAATAATTTTTAATAAATAATGAGAATGTTATCAAGAATGATTTTCTAATAAAATACCTCTTACTTCAAAAACGAAACAATATCATTCTGCAAAATTAGGAAACATTAAAGAAATATTTTCTCTCACAATTATTATTTTGATTATTCGGAATATTATTCACGAAGTTAAAGAGTTCCATGTTCTGAAATGTGTACCCGAAATAAAATCGGGTATTTCGTCGGTTGGAAAGTTAAACATATATCTGCCAAGATGTTAATTGTTGGCTAAATGATCCGAATAACATAAAAGAATGTGAATACTTTATTTTTATAAGTTGAAGGCGTTGAGTATTTAAGAAATAAAATGTTTTTGAGAATATAATAAACTGGATGAGAATAATCCAAATGATATAAAAAATAGATTAATTTATATGCATAAGTTATAAGTTTTTGATTATTCAAACGATCACATATTTTTGAGAATATAATATAATATATTTGAAGTGTATGATTTAGTTTCAGTTATAGATAAGCACTAACAACTCTATTATTAATAGATAAGATCGATATCCAATGAAATATAATCAAGTATGCGTTCATAAACTATTGGGATAATTTCAATTAAACATGTCGGCTTGAAATGTACTCTGAAACCTTTCAAATTACGAAATGAAATTATATGCAAACACAGAATGTGAATTCGGCTAGATAATTCAGTTGAGAATTTTATTTGAAAATATATATTTGAAAGTGAAATATAACCTATTAATTCAAATGCAAATAGTTTCATTTACAAAAAGTAACGTATTTAACATTTTAAAATTTTGGAGATTTAAAAAATTTTATTTACAAAAAATTAAAAAATTATGAATTTATATTCCAAACTATTAATGTGATAAAAAAATATAATTTTACAAATTAAATTAATTTCATCGAATTGAAAACAAAAAAATATTATTTCCATTTTAAATCAGTTTTAAGATTTTTATATTTTCAAATTATCTGGATCACGATCACTAGCTCAAAAACGAATTTAGTCTTTTTTTTGTCATCGCTTTCCCCCTCAACTTCTTTTTAAGTACTCAATCTCCCACCATTTTTGTTTTAAAAATTAGTGTATTTAATATGTTTATTGTAATTAAAATTTTGAAAGATTCAGACGTAGGGTAACTACTATATATTACCGTGTGTTCACATGCTGTAAAAATGACGGCTTCTTTTTTCATTGATATGTAACTTAATCACAACTTTTGGATTTAATAACTTGGAAAAAAAACTCGTAATTAAATTTACAAGAATACATATTTTTAGTCAACTGCTTGATGAATCATGTCAACATAAACACATATTTTGTGACTATGAATTACAAATAAATATTCCCCCTAAGTATTTATTCTATTTAAATAAAATCTTTGTTAAACTAAAATTTAGTTCTACTAATAAATTCTGGTTCCGAACTTACATACACCCTTTATAATTACATTCACTTGGAAAACAGTTGTCGGGTGTTAGGATTATGCACAATACAAAACTTCGGTCAGCTGCT
>OY744518.1:17001613-17064113 GCA_963556195.1 Sepiola atlantica
TTAAAAAATACATACGTGATCCTTACTAAAAAGTAATGATTCAGTGAGTCTACAGGATAGGTAATGGATCTTTAGTTTAAGATGGTGGTGATGGTTATCCTGGCTGAAGTGTCCTCTATTCTTTCGCTGGGAGCTGTTTCTTTTTGATATAGCTGCAATAGAGCATTAGCTGGCTGTCTCGAAAATAGGCTGCATACGTTGATGCTGATGGGAGGCTTTAGCTGCGGATATTTTTCTTGTTTTGAAACGTGCTGCTGTAGTTGATGAGACGATAGTAGTAATGATGACAGTAATTGTTGACGTGCTACAGCAAAAAAAAGGATATTGTTGTGGTAGTAAGAATGCCGTTCCATAAAGCAGAGATTATAATGGAACAGCTGCTGGATTGCCTAACGGCGAATCCGAGGACGAGTCGCGTTTGTGAGGCTGGAGTAAAGAAACGCACTTTTTTATACTGTTTTGCCAGCTGCTGTTGATACGACGGTTTAATAAGATCTGATCAGTTCGCTCAAGTGAAAATGAGCACAGAAAACATGAAACTGTGTTGGTTTTTTCATACAGGTTACGGTGTTCAAGGATCAAACATTTAGTTTTATTGAACGCGATCGGCACGATAAGCTAAGATTTAAAAGTGTATTCTTGTCGGTCTGTTGCGCTTAAGTTTAGAATAGCATTTTATTCGGTCTTTTATTAAGTTTTAGAGAACATTTTCTTCAGTCTGTTAGGCTAAACTTTTAAATTGGAGTTTGTTCGATCCATTACGCCTGTTTTATGAAGCATTTCCGTCGATCTGTAGCGTTTGCTTTTTAAGGAGCCTTTTCTTTCACATTTATTCACGCCTAGCAAGGCATAATTCCATTGTGATTAGGGAGCATTCGAAGTGGGGAGTTGTGTAGCAAAAACACATTACTTTTTGTTCACATTGCATCAACATGTCTGCATGTTGGTGCAATGAGGAGAAACCGAGCAGGAAAAGAAATAACAAAAGCAAGCGCTGTGATGAAATAAGCTATCAGAGTAGAAAGTCTTCTGATATCTGGGGATCTCTACAGTGAAGAGGTGGGATTTTGCTGCTAGTTGTGGGTATTTACGGTGAAGGGGTACAAGTGCAGTAAGTACGTCAGAACACATTCTGGGGAAGTATTTCTAAAACAATCACGGGGATGCCACATTGCAGCGATGGAAGAGGGCTAGACATTTATAAACAGGGCGAAACCTTTTATGTTTGATTCTTTTTTGCACTTCGTCCATTTTGTTCGATCTTTCTTCTGTGGTTAAGTTTTATATATGTGTTTATGCATCTCTCTGTCCATTTGTCTGTCCTTCGTTCTGTTCTGCTTTAGTTTAAAATAACATTTCATCATAGAAATATGCTCAACACTTGTTTAGAATAGTATGAAGAATATTCTTAAGAATATAATGAGAATATTCTTAAGAATACCATGAAGAATATTCTGAAGAATATCATGAAAATATTCTTAAGAATATCATGAGAATATTCTTAAGAATACTATGATGAATATTCTTAAGAATCTCATAAAGAATATTCTTTAAAATATCATCAAGAATATTTTAAAGAATATCATGAGCATATTCTTAAGAATATCATGGGAATATTCTTAAGAATATTCATCATAGTATTCTACAGAATATCATGAAGAATATTCTTTAAAATATCATGAGAGTATTCTACAGAATATCATGAATAATATTCTTAAGAATATCATGAGAATATTCTTAATAATATCATTAGAATATTCTTAAGAATATCATGAGAATATTCTCAAGAATATCATGAAGAATATTCTTAAGAATATCATGAGAATATTCTTAAGAATATCATGAGAATATTCTTAAGAATATCATGAGAATATTCTTAAGGATATCATGAGAATATTCTAAGGAATATCATGAGAATATTCTAAAGAATATCATGAGAATATTCTTCAGAATATCATGAGAATATTCTTAAGAATATCATGAGAATATTCTTAAGAATATCATGAGAATATCATAAAAGAAGCAAATCTGTTAAAACCGAATCATTTGATTTCTCGTATTTAAATAGCATTTTCATTACTAAACGCGTAAGTTTAATGGATGCAATTCTCACGAATATAAAAAGAAATTAAAGGACCTCCTTTTTTTGTAAATCATTGAAACATATCTGGAATACTTTGAAAAAGAGGAGTTTCTTAAATTTTTATCTGAACATGCATCGCCGCGCGTTTTCTCATATGTAGACATTTGAACCTGAGATTGCAACCTTCAACACACGGATTTACTACAAAATTACGAATATGTCACCAAAAATAAAAACAGTCTTTAATTTTTGAAGAAGACGTATTACGTCGAAAATATTCAAGTTTTAAAATAAATAAAAATGTATTTTAAAAAAATCGCATTGTCTTGGCTTATAACCATTCATATGTTTAATATTTTCTTATTATTTTCTTTGTATGTATTTCTTCTAGTCAAATGAATTACTTTGTAATTACTATTGCAAACTAGTGATTTAAAGTAGGTGTCTAATGTTAGTGACATATTATTTGTTTGTGTAATCATTATCTTAGTCACTATTTTTAAAAAATCAATTGCACTCATCGCACGAGATTTATTTTAATATCTGTTTTTTGTATCTTTGCGTCAACTTTTTTCTTGCAGTATTCATTTATTATCCTCCCCCCCCGTCTCCCCCCCTGTTTTCTCCCCCGTCTTCTCTCCTCCATGTTCTATTTTTTTCTTTTTCGCCATCTTCTCCCGCTCCGTCAACCCCCTCTCCTTCTCTTTCTCTTCTTATCACCCTCATCCTTCTCCTCTGCGTATTATCCTTCTCCTCCTCCTTCTTCGCAAAAATACCACCGTCAGCCATTTTCATCAGCATTGTCGTCAATTTACCAATGTCACATTTCTTTACATTTCGTCTCATGAAAAAAAAACCCACAAAAGCAATAAAACAAAAAAAACAAATAAAACAAACAAAAAAAGACAAAAAGACAACACCCTCTAACTCTCAGCAGGCGTTTTACATTTTTTAAACGTATTTAACGCTGTAGATCACTTTTTTTAGAATTGTTTTTTTTTTTACTTAACTTTACCAATTTTCTTTTCTACTTAAAACGTTCTTTCTATTTTTTATTGAGTTTCTATTCTAACCGTTTCAAAATTATTTCTTTTTCAAAATCGAGCCTTTGCTAATATTGCCCGATCTTTTTTTTTGCAATTTTTTTTTGAATTTTTATTTTAAAAATTTATATTTCTCTGATTTCCTACCCTTTTCAACATTTATTTCCGATTAAATTTAATTCTTTTTTCACTTTGCCTACTTTAAAAATATTCACTTTTCATATACATTTTTCATCAATTTTCATATTGAAAGCAGAAGACCACATAATGCTCTGCTTGTACATCTGCTGCTACTGCCAATAATAATAATAATAATAATAATAATAATAATAATAATAATAATAATAATAATAATAATAATAATAATAATAATAATAATAATAATGATAATAAAAATAAAAAAGAATGGTGCCTGCCTAGGCTGACACTAGAAAAAATATTAGTAGGGGGTCAAGGAGGATGAGAAGCCCGAGGAGGGACAGCACAAACCAGACCTCCACTGGAAAAGTGCGGATAATGCCTTGGCGAGTTTTATTGCCACCAAAAATCCCAGTGAAGACCATTGGTCCTTACCAGCGATAAATCAATGGTAATACGCTGTTGCGATACCGCAAGCTTATTTGCGGTCTTATCGAAAAGAGACTCTAGGAAATACTATTTTTTATTGACGGTAAGAATCACTAACGATGACCTGTGTGAGAACTTCTAGTGAGCACAAATAATAATAACAATAATAATAATAATGGTTGGCACTCAAATTTCAGAGAAAGCAAACGCTCATAGCACGTCAGAAATCTATGGTAAACGACTGTTGCGATAAGGTAATATGATTTGAAATGGTTATGGCCAGTAAGCAATCGCCGATATTGATTCGGGTGAAAACTGATAGTGAGTAATAATAAAAATGAGATAGATAAGAAAGTAGTAAATGTAGATTCTCTAGCCAAAGAAACGAAATACTAAACCACATTAAAAGTGAGTGCAGCAAACGAGACTAAAAGTAATATAAAACCAGATATGACTAGGTCTGAAAGGAATTCTACTGCCACCTAACTTCCAGAGAAGGTCAAGGGTGGTAATTTATAAGAGATTCATGGTAAAAGGTTGTTGCGAGACGGCAAAAAGTGCGAAAAGTGCTGGAAAGCTGAAGAGACGTTTTCTCATTCAGATTGATGAAACACAATCTGTTATTGCTAATGAGCAATCACTGATATTAAAACCAGAAAACTTTTAATGTAGACTCTGTGGAGCAAGTGACGAAACGGTAAACCACATAATAAGTGAATGCAGCAAAACGACTGCATTTTGAACCAAAACACAAATGGTGCAGCACCAAATTCAAAGAAGCATTAGAAAATGAAAGAAATATCATTTTTTGAAGACAAAAGCAAAGAAGCATTAGAAAATGAAAGAAATATCATTTTTTGAAGACAAAATGCTGATTTATATTACATGAACTCCGTTTCTAATCTCTTTGATTAAGAAAGATTAATTTGGAAGTAAATCTATGTGCGATTGACTAAAAGGTGCTTTTTTATAATTTTCTGAATATTTACTTGCTTCTTATGCTATACACTGGAACTATAATAAAATGTTGATATGTTGATGAGGGGGATTGTTGATCTATTAGAAGTTTTACAAAAATACGATGGTGATAATGAATAAAGTTGATGTCATTTAATTTTGAAAATGGAAGCGAAAAACACAATAATTCTTTTAAACGTTTCGCTTTTATTTCATAGACAAGCTTTATCAGGAATGCATAAAATAATTTTCTTATTTTAGTAGGACAGAAATAAATATAAAAATACTCTTCACGTTTTTCATTTCTGTAGATTAATTCTAGACGAAACTTTTTAAATGAAACAATAAATATATTTATTTTTTTCATTTTCATTTCATTTCATATATATATATATATATATATATATATATATATATATATATATATATATATATATATATATATATATATATACGACATCATCATTACCATACGAATGGCAAATCATAGATCGGCAGGTCAACTTTCGAGATGTACAGAAAACAAGTGAACATATAGAGCGACAAAATGGACCCAGAGATAATGGAAAAGACGTATAGGAAGGACAAAAGCCGGTGGAGAGAGTCTTCGATAGTCAACTAGGTCCTACTTGGCTACGCCTAGTTAGGGATAAAACAAAGTGGAAAGAAAGCAGGGAGGGTTCCTCCATCAGGAGTGAAATAAGAAGACCCCAATGAGTATATATATATATATATATATATATATATATATATATATATATATATATATATATATGTATATATATATATATATATATATATATATATACATATATATATATATACATATATATATATATATATATATATATAATCAATAAAAATGTAATTATAATTGATAATTGACTTTGTAAAATAAGACTCGAGCCGAATCAATACAAACGTTTTTATGCACACTGAATAGTCTTTCAGATAAAGCTGTATATCAAGACAACGTTTAGGATATAACCCGACCCTTCCGATGATTAGATATCCCATGAAACTGCAGTAAATTTTAAGTTAAGCTACATTTATTATATACTAGTTGCTTCTACAATGCGTTGCCCGGGAGTTTTTTTACCTTTTATTTTTATTTTTTCTCAAATTATATTTTTTAAATAGAATTTTTAAAATTAAATTTAATCATTACGATCCCGTTTTAACTTATTGATTCAACCAACTTTTTGTATTATAAATTAACTTATTTCGTTAAGCTAATTACTCGGCGATTTAGTTTGATTATATGTAAATAGCTTCCAAAACCTTTCATCGTTTAATACATGAGAATTTGCTTAGAATTTTAAAGACAGTTTAAATGACTTTCTTTTCGACAATTTTAATGTTTCCCTATTTTAATTTTGTCAGCTATTAAGCTTTCTCATGATTTTTTTTAATACGACTTTTGAAACGTTTGTTTTTTTTAAATTTGTAGCCATTGGCAGTCTTCATTTTAATAAATAACAAATTAATAGTAAGAATTGAATTGATATAAAAAAATTGTTATATAGAAAAAAGAAAAAAAGAGATTGTAGTGTTAAGGTAATTATTTCACCGGCTACTCGGGAGATCCTCAAACCACAGCCATTGATTTATATTTCATGAAATAAAAATGTAAGCGGTTCCGTGGTTACAAAGCCACCCCCCCAGATTATGGTGAACGACTTCAGTGTATAATTTGAGGGTTAGATTTGTAATATTTTACAAACTTTTTCTGGCTATATACTTGCTCATTTTGTCTTTTCAAAGCTAGTTTATCTTCCATTTTAGGTTAAGCGGAGTTTCTGTGAGTATGTATGAAAACTGATTTACACTAAATTCACTCCCTATGAATTTAGTTCAAATCAGTTTTCATACATACTCACAGAAACACACAATTAAAAAAGAATTGTAGGTCATCTCGCCCATACACACAATTTATAGGATGTGTAAGGCAACCCGCCCATACACAAAATTTATAGGGAGTGTAGGGCAGCCCGCCCATACACACAGTTTATAAGGAGTGTAGGGCAGTCCGCCCATACAGACAATTAAAAAGGAGTGTAGGTCATCCCGCCCATACAGACAATGTATAGGAAGTGTAAGGCAACCCGCCCATAAAGAAAATTTATAGGAAGTGTAGGGCGCCCGCCCATACACACACTTTAAAAGGATTGTAGGCCATCCCTCCCATACACACAATTTAAAAGGAGTGTAGGCCCATACGCACACCTTATAAGGGAGTCTGACCATACACACAATTTATACGGAGTGTAAGGCAACCCGACCATGCACACAGTTTATTGGGTATGTAGGGTAGCTCGACCATACACAGGTGTACACACGTAACCCACACATTTGCATGATTTCTCTCCGACTATCGTTGGGCAATATAGGTTAATATATATATATATATATATTTATATATATATATACATTTATAGATATATAGAGAAATATATTTACATATATATATATATATATATATTATTATTATTATTATTATTATCTTGGCTCCATTACTGTTGAGCACTCTCTATACCGTGGATTATTAATTCACATACATAGAAAAAACAATTTTAATACCTCCCTAAAACATTCCGACTACCAGCGAACGGAATTACCTTCTCATACTCACTATGAAGATTGAAGAACTTCTGAAAAGGATGAAATGGAAAGCTAGCTTTTTCCTGGAGAAATCTACATGCAATGAATCTAGGAATTACTACAGATTTAAAAATCAGGGAACCGCCCCACATGTTGAACAACTCGACGGATTCAAAGTGAATTTAATGAATATAGTTAGGGACATCACATTCCATCACAAAAAAAACATTTCAGAAAAAACTAGACAGAATAGTTAAGGAGATTTATAATTCAGAATATATACTAGCCAAAGCTGATAAAATCCAAAACTTTTACAAACTAACCACACAAGAATACTATAAATTAATTGACAATAACATCACAAAAAATTACAAAAATCTAACGTAAACTTAGTTAATAATATCAACATTGACAGTAAATGTATTACCGATAAACTTAAGATTAGCGATCGAGTAGGTAAATTAAGAGAAAAAGAAGCTTATATTCTTCTCAAAGACCATAAATCTGACTTCAAAACTAAACCAGAAACTAGACTCATTAACCCGACAAGACAGGAAATAGGGAAAATTAGCAACATTTTTTAGAAAGAGTAAATAAACAAATAAAAACATTTTATTAATTAAATCAGTGGGTAGATACAACAGAAACCATGAATTGGTTTTGTAATATAGTAAATAAAGTAAATTGCTCGTTCATCCAGTTTGACATCCTAAATTATTACCCATCCATATCTAAAGAACTTTTTGAAAATGTTATTGATTTTGCCAGTCTTGTATCTGATATTTCCATAGATGAAATTAACATCATTAGAAAATGTAGAAATACAGTATTAATCCACAAACAAGAACAATGGACAAAAAGTAATCAATCTGGATCCTTTGATGTCTCTATGGGCTCCCTAGACTCATCAGAAATCACTGATCTAGTTGGTCTTTATATATTATATAACCTTACAAAGGACATTAGCATAGAAGACATAGGCTTATATAGGGATGATGGACTGTTAGTAGTAAAAAACTCAAATAGGCAAAAATGTGAAAGAACAAAAAAATTATACTTAGAGAAATGAAAAGATTAAATCTTAAAGTTGAAATAACATCTAATATTAAACTAGTTAACTTTTTAGATGTAACATTTAACTTAAATAAAGAAACATATGAACCTTATACTTAGGATAATGCCAACCCAATCTGTGTCCATTCACTCTCTAACCACCCAAAAACCATAATTCAACATATCCCCACATCAATTGAAAAAAGAATAAGTAATAACTCTGCTAATGAAGCAATTTTCAACAAACATAAGGCCTTTTACAATAAAGCGCTAAAAGAGAGTGGATATAAAAACACCCAAATAAAATTCACCAAACCTAAAACTCCCAACAACAAACGCAAAATAGAAGTAGAAAAAATATCTGGTTCACACCCCCATTTAATAACATGGTTAAAACCAAACTTGGTAAAAAATTCTTAGATTTAATCAACCTACACTTTCCCCCTAAATTATTATACATAACATTTTTGATAAAAACACCCTCAAATTTAACTATAGCTGTGGAGAAAATTGAGAAAAATAATAAAAAAACAACAATAAAATTCTAAATGACAATAAAACTACTGAAATAAAAACAACAAAAAACAAGGCTTGTAACTGCACAAACAAAACAGAATGCCCCTTACAACAAAACTGCCAAATAACTCAAACAATATACCAAGCTACAATCTCAACTAAAGAAAATCCAACTCTGAAAAAATACTATATAGGTATGGCTGGTAATACTTTCAAAGAAAGATATACCGGCTATAAATGTTCCTTCAATAACTCTACTTACCAAAAAAAAACCTCACTCTCTATATATTATTGGGAATTAATCCACAATAATAAATAACCAACAGTGATTTGGAATACCATTAGAAGAACTAGCACCTACAATTCCCTGAACTCACCATGTTACCTTTGTTTAACTAAAAAACTTGAAATTATTAAATTTAGTGATAGAGGCAAACTCTTAAACAAAAAACAAGAAACCTCAATTAACTGTGAGCACAATAGATCACACCTTCTTAGTAATTCACATATAACCCCTCAAGTTAATATTACTTCATGAAAAAAATTACTATTACCATATTACCATAACCACCTCTACTATCGTTATTACTTTTATCAATTAATAATATTATAACCACTAATATTATCATTATTAATACTACTATTATTCTTATTATCATTACCATTATTATAATTATTATTATTATTGTTGTTACCACTGCTATTATTATTATTATAGCTATCATTAATATTTTTATTTTCATAAATATTATCAATAGTATTACAACAATTAATTTTTCTATTATATGATTATTTATTTTAGTTATCACATTTGCAACTACTATGATTAGTGTTAATTGCTGCTTTACTTATAATTGTTATCTTCTTAAAGTATTGCTTACTATTATGGCTTATTATCACTGAGTATTATTATTATAAATATTTCTAAATATTTTCAATATTATTATTTGCTATTTATGAACTACTAGCAGGGGTACCCGGCGTTGCCCGGGGCTCTCCCTCCTCCTTTCCGCAAGCAAAATAGGATATTGAACACTTTTCTCCCGGACAACGCCGAGTATTTAGAAAATCAAGACGGTCTCCAGAGCACTACTAAAATCACTTTTATGGATCCCCCCTCCTTTTCATCTGCACAATAGTCCGAAGAGAAACACTACAGTAGCTCTATCTAGGACAGTTAGCACTTTTCTCCCGGACAACGCCTAAGCCTCTGGGTCCTAAATTGACGAAGCCCCCCCCCCCGTCGCTGGGTCCTATACTGTAGAAACCCCCCCTCCGGTGCTGGGTCCTATACTGTAGAAGCGCCTAGGTGGCTATACTGCAGAAGCACCCCCCGTCCCTGTACTGCGGAAGCCTCTGGATCCTATACTGTAGAAGCACCCCGGTGCCTATACTGCGTAATCACCCATGGTCCCTATTCTGTAGAAGCATTCTTGTCCTATATTGTAGAAGCACCTCCGGTGCTGGGTCCTATACTGTAGACGCACCCCTAGTCCCTATACTGTAGAAGCAGCCCTGGTCCCTATACTGCATAATCACCCATGGTCCCTATTCTGCAGAAGCATCCGGGTCTTATATTGTAGAAGCACCCCTGGTTCCTATACTGCATAAGCCCTTGGGTCCTATACTGTAGAAGCGCCTTGCCCCCCCTTGGTTCCTATACTGCAGAATAACCCCCCACCCAGGTCAATTTGCTTCAGAAGCCTCCGGGTGCTTATACAATATATATAAGCACCCCCGCAGGATGAAGATGTTGATAATTCCCCCCACCCCACCACTCGCCCTCCCAAATTCCCCCCCACCCCCAAAAATTCCCCCCCACCCCACCCGCGTCCCAAACATTCTCCCCCCTTCCCCCAAAGAACTATTTTTATTTTAAAAGATATAAGTTTAGGTTGCTAGGTGCGGATGTGATTGAGCAACCCTTGTTTCACTGTTATTCATACATCCGGACAGAAGTTATGGGATGACCTGATACAACCGGACAGTGCATTTTTATCAAGTTGTTACATGAATACAGTGGCTGATTTCAAAATCACCAGTAAATAACTTTGAAAAAGTTTCAAAAAACCAGACCCGCCCCCGAAAACTTGCCCCGTTGACCCCCGGGGGACATTTTTTTTTTGTAATTTTGAGATATTATTCTCCCAGGTGTTGTCCGGTCCTAAAGATGTCCACTTGTCGACAGTTTGCCGAGTAGTTTTTGAGGAGTAGCTGGACATACAAACAAACAGACAGACAGACATACAGACAACTGGCCTTTATATAATAGACTAGCGGGGCTACCCGGCGTTGCTCGGGGTCATAAAAACATATACTTGAAGAAAGATCGTGTGTGTAACATCTTTATATTGAAACTTCTATGTCCCCCCTTTCTCTATGGCCGTCTCTTTATCTTTCTACATTGCTCTTCCCTGGTCGCCCAATTTCACCGCTACTTTCTAATTTTGCCTTTTGCGAAAGCTGTTTCTTCCCCACTATTTCTCCTACGTTGCCCACGGCAATAGTATGAAATATTTCTAAAAAAAAATAACAGCTCTATCTGCGCCTTCTATATAGGTACTTATCTCCGCCCCAGTGTTCATACTATATACGTATCTATCATCACCCCGGTGCGCATACTATATACATACCTATCGCCGCCCCAGTGCACATACTATATACGTACCTATCGCCGCCTCAGTGCAGATACTATTCAAGTACCTATCGCCGCCCCGGTGCGAATGCTAAATAGTACCTATCGTTGCCCCGGTGTGAATGCTAAATACATACCTATTGCGCCACGGTGTGTATGCTACATAATTATTTATCGCTGCCCTAGTGCGAATACTAAATACATACCTATTGCGCCCCGGTGTGCATGTTACATAAGTACCTATCGCTGCCCTACTGCGAATAATTAATATGTACATATTGCCGCTTTGGTGCGAATGCTAAATACGTACCTACCGCCGCTTTGGTGCGAATGCTAAATATGTACCTATCGCCGCCCTGGTGCGAATGCTAAATACGTACCTATAGCTGCCCCGGTGCGAATGCTAAATACGTACCTATCAACACCACGGTGCGAATGCAAAATACATACCTTTCGCCGTTCCGGTGCACGTGCTATATACGTACCTATCGCCGCCCCGGTGCGCGTGCTATATATGTACTGATCGCCGCCACAGAGCGCATGCTATGTACGTACTTATTGCTGCCCATGTGTACATGCTATATACGTAGCTATCGCCACCCCTGAATTCTGAATACGTACCTATCGCCGCCCCGGTGTGGAAGCTAAATACGTACATATCGCCGCCCCGGTGCGAATGCTAAATACATACCTATCGCCTCCCCGGTGTGAATTCTAAATACGTACCTATCGCCGCCCCAATGTGAATTCTAAATACGTACCTATCGCCGCCCCGGTGCGGAAGCTAACTACGTACATATCGCCACTCTGGTGGGAATGCTAAATACATACCTATCGCTGCCCCGGTGGGAATGCTAAATACATACCTATCGCCGCCCCGGTGTGAATGCTAAATACGTACCTATCGCCGCCCCAGTGTGAATTTTAAATACATACCTATCGCTGCCCTGGTGGGAATGCTAAATACATACCTATCGCCGCCCCAGTGCGCGTGCTATATACGTACCTATCGCAACCCCGGTGCGCGTGCTATATGTGAACCGATCGCTGCCCTAGTGCGCATGCTAAATACATACCTATCACTGCCCCGGTGTGCATACTATATACGTACTTATTGCCGCCCATGTGCACATGCTATATAAGTACCTATCGCCACCGCTGAATGCTAAATAAGTACCTATCGCCGCCCCGGTGTGGAAGCTAAATACGTACATATCGCCGCCTTGGTGCGAATGCTTAATACATACCTATCGCCGCCCCGGTGTGAATTCTAAATATCGCCACCTCGGTGCGAAGGCTAAATACATACCTATCGCTGCCCCGGTGTGAATGCTAAATACATACCTATCGCTGCCCCGGTGTGAATGCTAAATACGTACTTATTCCAGCCCCGGTGTGAATTTTAAATACGTACCTTTAGCCGCCCCGGTGTGCGTGCTATATACGTACCTATCGCCGCCCTGGTGCGCGTGCTATATATGAACCGATTGCTGCCCCAGTGCATGCTAAATACATACCTATCACCGCCCCGGTGCGCACACTATATACGTACTTATTGCCGCCAATGTGCACATGCTATATAAGTACCTATCGCCACCGCTGAATGCTAAATAAGTACCTATCGCCGCCCAGGGGTGAATGCTAAATACGTACATATTGCCGTCCCGGTGTGCATACACCATATGTACCTATCACTGCCCCAGTGCGAATACTATATATGTACATATCGCCGCCCCGGTGCGATTGCGGAATACATACCTATCGCAACCCCGGTGCGACTGCTAAATACGTACCTATCGCCGCCCCGGTGTGAATTCTAAATACGTACCTATAGCCTCCCTGGTGCGAATGCTAAATAGGTACCTATCGCCGCCCCAGTGCGAATGGTAAATACGTTTATATCGCCGCTAAAAATTTCCACGACCCCCCAATCTCTCCAGGCCCCCAACTTTTTTTTACCCTCGCCAAACCCTGAGTAATATTTGTAGTTCAAAAAATAAAAAAAATACAACATTTGGCCCGACCCCTAAAAAGTTTGCCATGACCTCTAAACATTTCCCCGAGCCCCCAATCTCTCCAGAACCCCCCACAACTTTTTTATTCTCTCCCAACCCTGAGAAATATTTTTAGTTAAAAAAATAAAAAAACAAAAAAAATTTGGCCCAACCTATAAAAAGTTTGTCCTGACCCCTAAAAAATTTGGCCTGACCCCTAAAATTTTCCCCGACCCCCTAATCTCTCCAGCCCCCCCCCCAACTTTTTTCTGTGTCCCACAACCCTGAGAAATATTTTAAGTTCGAATAAAAAAAAAATATTTGGTCCGACCACTAAAAAATTTGGCCTGACCCCTAAAATTGTCCCCGACCCCCTAATCTCTCCAGCTCCCCCCCCACATATGTGTACACACATGTGTACTCCTGTATACACACATGTGTACACAGGAAAATAAAATAAAACATCAATCATTCTGCAAAGCCAAACGCAAAAAACAATTTCCCTCAACCCCCTTTCCCTCCCTCTACCCTCCGAAAAACTTTTACCAAAATGACCGGATTCAGCATGAAATAGCCCGAAAGGGGTTGATATGGCGTAAAACAAAAAACGCAAACCAAATACAATGAATAAACATTTGAAGATATAAAGAATTTTAAGCTTAAAAACTTTTGCAAAAATGACCGGATTCGGCATTAAATAACCCGAAAAGGGTTGATATGCCGTAAAAGAAAACAACCAACCCCCAGAAGTTTAGTAGTAAACAGATTATAAATTATTATATAAATTCTCTATTAACAATTGTGAAGATAAAAAGAACATTAAAAAATTGACAAATCAATAAGTAAATTTCACCAATTCTTTTTCCAAGGAAATTTGCACTAAATTAAATGGTTGGATTAAACATTAGGATTAATTTCAAATCGCATTCTCACCAAGAATCAACATTTTTATTAAATATAGTAATTGTAGTAGACATACATTTATGCGACCCTGGAACTTGACATATTTTAGCCACCCCAGAAGCTGGTGTCAGGACGCGTCCATATGTGTATGTAAGTATGTGTGTCCGTAATATAAAGTCCACGTGTGTATACTCCTGTATACACGTGTGTATTCATGTGTATACTCGTGTGTACACGTGTGTATTCATGTGTATACTTGTGTGTACACGTGTATACTTGTGTGTACACGTGTGTACTCGTGTACACGCCTGTGTGTACTCATGTGTGTAATTACGTGTGTACTCATGTGTACACTCATGTGTACACGCGTGTACTTATGTGTACACGCGTGTATTCATGTATACACACATGTGTACACGCGTGTACTTATGTATACACACATGTGTACACGCGTGTAGTCATGTATACACACATGTGTACATAAATGTGTACTCATGTATGTACACATGTGTACAAATCAATAAGTAACTTTCAACAATTCTTTTTCCAAGGAAATTTGCACTAAATTAAATGGTTGGATTAAACATTAGGATTAATTTCAAATCGCATTCTCACAAAGAATCAACATTTTTATCAAATATAGTAATTGTAGTAGACATATATTTATGCGACCCTGGAACTTGACATATTTTAGCCCCCCCCCCCCGTGGTGTCAGGACGCGTCCATAGATGTATGTAAGTATGTGTGTCCGTAATATAAAGTCCACGTGTGTATACTCGTGTGTACACGTGTTTATTCATGTGTATACTCGTGAGTACACGTGTGTATTAATGTGTATACTCGTGTGTACACTCATGTGTACACGCGTGTACTCATGTGTACACCTATGTGTACACGCGTGTACTCATGTGTATACTTGTGTACTCATGTGTATACTCGTGTACGCGTGTACTCATGTGTACTGGTGTGTATACTCATGTGTACACGCGTGTACTCATGTGTACACTCATGTGTACACGCGTGTACTCATGTGTACACGTGTGTACTCGTGTGTATACTCATGTGTACACGCGTGTGTAAACGTGTGTACTCGTGTGTATACTCATGTGTACACGCGTGTACTCGTGTGTATACTCATTAGTACACGCGTGTATACTCATGAGTACACGCGTGTACACATGAGTACACGCGTGTACACATGTGTACACTCATTTGTACACGCGTGTTCTCATGTGTACACGCGTGTACTAATGAGTATACATACGAGTACACATGTGTACACTTATGTGTACACTTATTTTGTATTTAATTTGCACTGTTTTATACCACTCTCTCTCTCTCTTTCTCTCGCGCTCTCTCTCCCTCTCTCTCTCTCGAACTTTCCAACCCCCCTCCCACCCAAATTAACTTTTTGCCGCCAATAATTGTTAATCGGATATAATTCTCTGTCTCTCTCACCCTCCAACCCCCCACCAACCCAAATTAACTTTTTGCCGCCAATAAGCGTTAATCACACTTTCCAACCTTGTGTCACATTTTACTTTGTGGGAGGAAGATAAATAGAACCGTCGTGATTAGGGAGCTGACTTATCAAATCCCACTTTCCGACCTTGTGTCACATTTTACTTTGTGGGAGGAAGATAAATAGAACCGTCGTGATTAGGGTGCTGACTAATCAAATCGCACTTTCCGACCTTGTGTCACATTTTACTTTGTGGGAGGAAGATAAATAGAACCGTCGTGATTAGGGTGCTGACTTATCAAATCCCACTTTCCGACCTTGTGTCACATTTTACTTTGTGGGAGGTAGATAAATAGAACCGTCGTGATTAGGGTGCTGACTTATCAAATCGCACTTTCCGACCTTGTGTCACATTTTACTTTGTGGGAGGAAGATAAATAGAACCGTCGTGATTAGGGTGCTGACTTATCAAATCCCACTTTCCGACCTTGTGTCACATTTTACTTTGTGGGAGGTAGATAAATAGAACCGTCGTGATTAGGGTGCTGACTTATCAAATCAGACTTTCCGACCTTGTGTCACATTTTACTTTGTGGGAGGAAGATAAATAGAACCGTCGTGATTAGGGTGCTGACTAATCAAATCGCACTTTCCGACCGTGTGTCACATTTTACTTTGTGGAAGGAAGATAAATAGAACCGTCGTGATTAGGGTGCTGACTTATCAAATCAGACTTTCCGACCTTGTGTCACATTTTACTTTGTGGGAGGTAGATAAATAGAACCGTCGTGATTAGGGTGCTGACTTATCAAATCCCACTTTCCGACCTTGTGTCACATTTTACTTTGTGGGAGGTAGATAAATAGAACCGTCGTGATTAGGGTGCTGACTTATCAAATCCCACTTTCCGACCTTGTGTCACATTTTACTTTGTGGGAGGTAGATAAATAGAACCGTCGTGATTAGGGTGCTGACTTATCAAATCCCACTTTCCGACCTTGTGTCACATTTTACTTTGTGGAAGGAAGATAAATAGAACCGTCGTGATTAGGGTGCTGACTTATCAAATCGCACTTTCCGACCTTGTGTCACATTTTACTTTGTGGGAGGAAGATAAATAGAACCGTCGTGATTAGGGTGCTGACTTATCAAATCAGACTTTCCGACCTTGTGTCACATTTTACTTTGTGGGAGGAAGATAAATAGAACCGTCGTGATTAGGGTGCTGACTAATCAAATCGCACTTTCCGACCTTGTGTCACATTTTACTTTGTGGAAGGAAGATAAATAGAACCGTCGTGATTAGGGTGCTGACTAATCAAATCGCACTTTCCGACCTTGTGTCACATTTTACTTTGTGGAAGGAAGATAAATAGAACCGTCGTGATTAGGGTGCTGACTTATCAAATCAGACTTTCCGACCTTGTGTCACATTTTACTTTGTGGGAGGAAGATAAATAGAACCGTCGTGATTAGGGTGCTGACTAATCAAATCGCACTTTCCAACCTTGTGTCACATTTTACTTTGTGGGAGGAAGATAAATAGAACCGTCGTGATTAGGGTGCTGACTTATCAAATCCCACTTTCCGACCTTGTGTCACATTTTACTTTGTGGGAGGAAGATAAATAGAACCGTCGTGATTAGGGTGCTGACTTATCAAATCCCACTTTCCGACCGTGTGTCACATTTTACTTTGTGGGAGGTAGATAAATAGAACCGTCGTGATTAGGGTGCTGACTTATCAAATCGCACTTTCCGACCTTGTGTCACATTTTACTTTGTAGGAAGGAAGATAAATAGAACCGTCGTGATTAGGGTGCTGACTTATCAAATCAGACTTTCCGACCTTGTGTCACATTTCACTTTGTGGGAGGAAGATAAATAGAACCGTCGTGATTAGGGTGCTGACTAATCAAATCGCACTTTCCGACCTTGTGTCACATTTTACTTTGTGGGAGGAAGATAAATAGAACCGTCGTGATTAGGGTGCTGACTTATCAAATCAGACTTTCCGACCTTGTGTCACATTTTACTTTGTGGGAGGTAGATAAATAGAACCGTCGTGATTAGGTGCTGACTTATCAAATCGCACTTTCCGACCTTGTGTCACATTTTACTTTGTAGGAAGGAAGATAAATAGAACCGTCGTGATTAGGGTGCTGACTTATCAAATCAGACTTTCCGACCTTGTGTCACATTTTACTTTGTGGGAGGAAGATAAATAGAACCGTCGTGATTAGGGTGCTGACTAATCAAATCGCACTTTCCGACCTTGTGTCACATTTTACTTTGTGGGAGGAAGATAAATAGAACCGTCGTGATTAGGGTGCTGACTTATCAAATCAGACTTTCCGACCTTGTGTCACATTTTACTTTGTGGGAGGAAGATAAATAGAACCGTCGTGATTAGGGTGCTGACTTATCAAATCAGACTTTCCGACCTTGTGTCACATTTTACTTTGTGGGAGATAGATAAATAGAACCGTCGTGATTAGGTGCTGACTTATCAAATCGCACTTTCCGACCTTGTGTCACATTTTACTTTGTAGGAAGGAAGATAAATAGAACCGTCGTGATTAGGGTGCTGACTTATCAAATCAGACTTTCCGACCTTGTGTCACATTTTACTTTGTGGGAGGAAGATAAATAGAACCGTCGTGATTAGGGTGCTGACTAATCAAATCGCACTTTCCGACCTTGTGTCACATTTTACTTTGTGGGAGGAAGATAAATAGAACCGTCGTGATTAGGGTGCTGACTTATCAAATCAGACTTTCCGACCTTGTGTCACATTTTACTTTGTGGGAGGAAGATAAATAGAACGGTCGTGATTAGGGTGCTGACTTATCAAATCGCACTTTCCGACCTTGTGTCACATTTTACTTTGTGGGAGGTAGATAAATAGAACCGTCGTGATTAGGGTGCTGACTTATCAAATCGCACTTTCCGACCTTGTGTCACATTTTACTTTGTGGGAGGTAGATAAATACTCGTCGTGATAAACACAAACTACTAATGCAATAAACCTTCAACATTACCGTGCCGTTTCATTCCATCTTTCACCTGCTGCTTTCAGTGCCTACTCCATCTCACTCCTGCACCAGCTTCCTGCAGTGCCAGCTCCAGCTCACTCCTACACAAGTTTCATCCACGGGGGTAACTTGTTCTCGTTCTGTCAGCCATTACAGAATAGAAGTCTTAAGTAATTTGTAATGGTATTCTTAGTATTGTCCGCACTGAGGATTGAACCTTCAACCTCACTTAGAACTGATTATTGTTGCTTAGCATTTTTATCCGTTGCGCTACGGGTCCTTATGCAAGGAGGTGACACTTTACATTAAATTTACTCAACAAACTGAAGCACCTACTCAACAAACTGAAGCACCTGCTTAAGATTTAACAATTGTAAAAATAATGAAGTCTTTAGGTCTCGGTGTTGAGTATTCAATCACATTTATTTCGTCCGTCCTCTCGACTTATTCCCAGGGGCCTCCATCCTGAATTCCATTTTTGCAATGATTTTATCATTTATGCTCAGTACCTGTTCATACCAGCATAAACGATTTTCCTTACCTTTTTCTGAGATTAGCGTAACATTGTAACAGTGGCAAATATCAATATTTCGGACTTGGTCGAGACTGGTCAGACTCTATGACCGATCGTCTTTCCGCTTCCTTCATCGAGGGTCAAAGTGGCATAAATGCATTGTAGAAATAAAGAATTCAAAAAGTTCCTAATAACCCATGTTCTTGTACTAGTGTTCAGGGGATAGAGAATCCAAAACAGTGACAATAGCAAATGCATCGTCTCAATATTCTATGCTTGTCCTTTTCATGCATTCTTTTATCACTTCCTCCCATGTTTTTCTCAGCTTTTCCCTCTGAACTGAACCTGCTACCAAAACTGTTCTACGTCTACTAACCCAAGAACTCTCTTTCAACGTGGCCATACTATCAAAGTCTACTCTTCTGCACACTGGCGAGTGAGGGTTGAGGACATGTGTTGCATGGAGAGAAAGGATATACAATGGATGAATTATGCGAATCTTAAAGACAGGTTTAGTTCTGATGACTTCAGAGGAAGATTAAATCTGGCCAGTCTAGGGAGATGTGTGCAGATGAGTAGACTTTGATAGTATGGCCACATTGAAAGAATGCATAAGAGTTATTGGGTTAGTATATGTAGAATAGTTTAGGAAGCAGGTCCAGTTCACCGGGCAAGGCCAAGGAAAACATGGGAGGAAGTGATAAAAATGGACCTGAAGGATAAATAAAAACCTGGTCAGAGATAGGTTGGTTTGAAATTCAATTTCTTTAAGCCGTCCAACACATGCCAGAATGTTAAACAGAATATGATGATGATGTAGGGAGTAATCAAAATTGTATCTTTGTAAAAATTATGACTTTGTTTTTATTTGTTAATACTGTGTACTTTGGGGCAGGTCTACTATGCAGCTTAAGCATCAGGACTGTTAACATGAATGGCCCACAGACAGGATTTATCAGTGCAGAATCCAATTGGCATATTATTATAAGGCCATGCAACAAAGAAGCACTTACAGTCATTGCCAGCAATAATTCTTGTGGTGTAACTGTTACGTCTGGATGTTTATACGTTATCGGTTCAATTACAACTCAAAAGATTGCAAGTACGAAGTAGAACCTTTAACAGATTTATTTAGCAAACACACTGATTGAATTGAAATGTAGAAAAACCGCTGAATGCGAGATGCTTGTTTGATCGTGAGAGCCGTTCTGTTTACTTTTCACTGTCCTCGCAGAGAACTCCAATTATCCAAGGGCGATAACTCTTTTCTTTGGTCCAAGGGAAATAACTCGATTTTGTTTCGTTAGGTTTGCCTAACAGTTATGTAATCACTCAATTAATCTCTTATTCTGTATCTGTGTAATACAAAGTGAAAGGGAGACAACACAACCTTTCATTTATCGTTGGTGCAAAACTTGCTTCCCTTTGTAGAAAAACAAAATGGTTATAAAAAAAAATGTTTTTAATTTTTTTGTTCAAGGCATTCACAAATGTACTTTAGCAATTTATTTCAGCCTCCATCTCTTCTGAACTGTTTTTTGTCTGCTAGCCTCTTTCTGCTTGAGTGGTGTGCCTGTCTGCCAGTCGCTTATTCCTCGGTGACAGAAAAAATAACCTGCTAAATAAGATTTGTTTACATCATCTGACGTCAGCTCTGCTGTTAATGTCTTCAACCTGATTTCCACTCACAGCTTTTTCCAGACATTAACATTCTCCTATAAAACATGCTTTCTACCTACTGACTTACATTACAGACAAAGGAATGTTTCCACATGGTCATTTCTTTCTAAAATAATTTATTGTTTTCTAGTCTTTATTTTGATCTTAAACTCATATTCCGACTGTAGTATTTCTTATGTCTTCTTCCTCCTCTTCCTCCTCCTTCTTTTATGAGTCATACATGTATATTGTTGGATATCGATCACCAAAACAACCTTTCTAATCGCACTGGGAACAACATAAACAGGAAATACATCCGGGGGTGAACAAGACAAAGATGTCAGCTGCATAAATTAGAATTAAATACATCTGTTAACTAAAAATAAACAATAAGTAGCTGCCTAAACATCACGTGGTGTGGTGACATGCTAGAATGGGCGTGGTAGCGTTTGTAAATCCTAAAAATACGTCACGTTCCAGGATCGCATAAATATAAGTGGAGGGTGTGTAGCAGTTTCCTACAAGCCGCCATATTGTTTAAATATCAATGACTTCTTAGCTGCCTGCTGATTGGTTCAGGCAAACTACTTTCTCCTTGGCTTGACCAATAAGTGGCCTTCTTTTAGGCGAACCTCGGATGGCTAGCATAATTATATAAACACGTGACTGCCATCCGCCCGTCCTCTTTTACTTCTATGGCACGAGAAAACACTTCTCTCTCTTTCGTTTTTTTGCACTGCCAAACACACGTCCCCCCCTCTCTGAGGACACAACAGACATTTTCCCGGGCCTTTTGGCCCTGGGTTCGATAATAGCAAGTCCACGTGTGTTGAAGCAGTAGCAATTTTGGCAATGGATACTGCTTCAACACGTGGACTTGATATTACGGACACACATGTGTGTAAACATGAGTACAAGCGTGTATACATGAGTATACACATGAGTACACGCGTGTACACATAAGTACACACGTGTATACATGAGTATACACATGAGTACACACGTGTACACATGAGTATACACATGAGTACACACGTGTACACACGTGTACACACAAGTATACACATGAATACAGACATGTACACACGAGTATAGACATGAATACACACGTGTACACACGAGTATACACACGTGGACTGAATATTACAGACACACATACTTACATACACATATAGACGCGTCCTGACACCAGCTGGGGAAGGGGGAGCTAAAATATGTCAAGTTCCAGTGTCGCATAAATGTATGTCTACTACAATTCCTATATTTAATAAAAATGTTGATTCTTGGTGAGAATGCGATTTGAAATTAATCCTAATGTTTAATCCAACCATTTAATTAAGTGCAAATTTCCTTGGAAACAGAATTGTTGAAATTTACTTATTGATGTGTGTATACATGACTACACGCGTGTACACATGAGTGTACACATGAGTACACGCGTGTACACATGAGTGTACACATGAGTACACGCGTGTACACATAAGTATACACACGAGTACACACGTGTACACACGAGTACACACAAGTATGCACATGAATACACACGTGTACACATAAGTACGCACATGAATACACGCGTGTAAACATGAGTGTACACATGAGTACACACGTGTATACATGAGTATACACATGAGTACACGCGTGTACACATGAGAACACACATGAATACACGCGTGCACACATGAGTGTAAACATGAGTACACCCGTGTATACATGAGTATACACATGAGTACATCCGTGTACACATGAGTACACAGGTGTACACATCAGTATACACATGAGTACACACATGAGTATAAACATGAGTACACACGAGTATACACATGAATACACACGTGTACACACGAGTATACACATGAATACACACGTGTACACACGAGTATATACACATGGACTTGATATTACAGACACACATACTTACATACACATGGACGCGTCCTGACACCAGCTGGGGTGGGGGGCTAAAATATGTCAAGTTCCAGGGTCGCATAAATGTATGTCTACTACAATTATAATATTTGATAAAAATGTTGATAATTTGTGAGAATGCGATTTGAAATTAATCCTAATGTTTAATCCAACCATTTAATTTAGTGCAAATTTCCTTGGAAAAAGAATTGTTGAAATTTACTTATTGATTTGTCAATTTTTTAATGTTCTTTTTATCTTTATTTATAGAGAATTTAATTAATAATTTATAATCTGTTTACGACTAAACTTCTGGGGGTTGGTTGTTTTCTTTTACAGCATATCAACCCTTTTCGGGTTATTTAATGCCGAATACGGTCATTTTGGAAAAAGTTTTTATGCTTAAAATTCTTTATATCCACAAATGTTTATTCATGGTATTTGGTTTGCGTGTTTTGTTTTACGGCATATCAACCCCTTTCGGGCTATTTAATGCTGAATCCAGCATGTATACACATGAGTACACGCGTGTACACATGAGTATACACACGTGTACACACGTGTACACACATGCATATACACGTGTACACATAAGTACACACATGAATACACGCGTGTAAACATGAGTGTACACATGAGTGTACACATGAGTACACACGTGTATACATGAGTATACCCATGAGTACACGCGTGTACACATGAGGACACACATAAATACACGCGTGCACACATGAGTGTAAACATGAGTAAACCCGTGTATACATGAGTACATGCGTGTACACATGAGTACACACGTGTACACATGAGTATACACATAAGTACACACATGAGGATACACATGAGTACACACGAGTCGCATAAATGTATGTCTACTACAATTACTATATTTGATGAAAATGTTGATTATTTGTGAGAATGCGATTACGCGCGTGTACACTCATGTGTACACTCATGTATGTACTCATGTATGTACACATGTGTACACATGTATACACACATTAAAAAATTGACAAATCAATAAGTAAATTTCAACAATTCTTTTTCCAAGGAAATTTGCACTGAATTAAATGGTTGGATTAAACATTAGGATTAATTTCAAATCGCATTCTCACAAAGAATCAACATTTTTATCAAATATAGTAATTGTAGTAGACATACATTTATGCGACCCTGGAACTTGACATATTTTAGCCCCCCCCCCGTGGTGTCAGGACGCGTCCATGTGTATGTAAGTATGTATGTCTGTAATACCAAGTCCACGTGTATATACTCGTGTGTACACGTGTGTATTCATGTGTATACTCATGTGTACACGCGGGTACTCATGTGTACACTCATGTGTACACGTGTGTATTCATGTGTATACTCATGTGTACACGCGTGTACTCATGTTATACACGAGTATACACATGAATACACTCATGTGTACACGCGTGTATTAATGTGTGTACTCATGTATACACGCGTGTACTCATGTGTGTACTCAGGTATACACGCGTGTACTCATGTGTACACCTATGTGTACACTCATGTATGTACTCATGTATGTACACATGTGTACACATGTATACACACATATGTACACACATGTGTACTCATGTATAAACACATGTGTACACAGGAAAATAAAATAAAACATCAATCATTCTGCAAAGCCAAAAACAAAAAACAATTTCCCTCAACCCCCTTTCCTTCCCTCTACCCTCCGAAAAACTTTTACCAAAATGACCGGATTCAGCATGAAATAGCCCGAAAGGTGTTGATATGCCGTAAAACAAAACACGCAAACCAAATACCATGAATAAACACTTGAAGATATAAAGAATTTTAAGCATAAAAACTTTTGCCAAAATGACCGGATTCGGCATTAAATAACCCGAAAAGGGTTGATATGCCGTAAAAGAAAACAACCAACCCCCAGAAGTTTAGTAGTAAACAGATTATAAATTATTATATAAATTCTCTATAAAAAAAGATTAAAAGAACATTACAAAATTGACAAATCAATAAGTAAATTTCAACAATTCTTTTTCCAAGGAAATTTGCACTAAATTAAATGGTTGGATTAAACATTAGGATTAATTTCAAATCGCATTCTCACCAAGAATCAACATTTTTATTAAATATAGTAATTGTAGTAGACATACATTTATGCGACCCTGGAACTTGACATATTTTAGCCCCCCCTCTCAGCTGGTGTCAGGACGCGCTCATATGTGTATGTAAGTATGTGTGTCCGTAATATAACGTCCACGTGTGTATACTCGTGTGTACACGTGTGTATTCATGTGTATACTCGTGTGTACACGTGTGTATTCATGTGTATACTTGTGTGTACACGTGTGTACACGTGTGTACTCATGTGTATACTCATGTGTACACGCGTGTACTCATGTGTACACGCGTGTACTCATGTGTATACTCATGTATACACGCTTGTACTCATGTTTACACTCATGTGTGTCCGTAATATCAAGTCCACGTGTTGAAGCAGTAGCCATTGCCAAAATTGCTACTGCTTCAACACACGTGGACTTGCTATTATCGAACCCAGGGCCAAAAGGCCCGGGAAAATGTCTGTTGTGTCCCCAGAGAGGGGGGACGTGTGTTTGGCAGTGCAAATGAACGAAAGAGAGAGAAGTGTTTTCTCGTGCCATAGAAGTAAAAGAGGACGGGCGGATGGCAGTCACGTGTTTATATAATTTTGCTAGCCATCCGAGATTCTCCTAAAAGAAGGCCACTGATTGGTCAAGCCAAGGAGAAAGTAGTTTGCCTGAACCAATCAGCAGGCAGCTAAGAAGTCATTGATATTTAAACAATATGGCGGCTTGTAGGAAACTGCTACACACCCTCTACTTATATTTATGCGATCCTGGAACGTGACGTATTTTTAGGATTTACAAACGCTACCACGCCCATTCAAGCATGTCACCACACCACGTGATGTTTAGGCAGCTACTTATTGTTTATTTTTAGTTAACAGATGTATTTAATTCTAATTTATGCAGCTGACATCTTTGTCTTGTTCAGCCACCGGATGTATTTCCTGTTTATGTTGTTCCCTGTGCGATTAGAAAGGTTGTTTTGGTGATCGATATCCAACAATATACATGTATGACTCATAAAAGAAGGAGGAGGAAGAGGAGGAAGAAGACATAAGAAATACTACAGTCGGAAGATGAATTTAAGATCAAAATAAAGACTAGAAAACAATAAATTATTTTAGAAAGAAATGACCATGTGGAAACATTCCTTTGTCTGTAATGTAAGTCAGTAGGTAGAAAGCATGTTTTATAAGAGAATGTTAATGTCTGGAAAAAGCTGTGAGTGGAAATCAGGTTGAAGACATTAACAGCAGAGCTGACGTCAGATGATGTAAACAAATCTTATTTAGCAGGTTATTTTTTCTGTCACCGAGGAATAAGCGACTGGCAGACAGGCACACCACTCAAGCAGAAAGAGGCTAGCAGACAAAAAACAGTTCAGAAGAGATGGAGGTAGAAATAAATTGCTAAAGAACATTTGTGAATGTCTTGAACAAAAAAATTAAAAGCATTTTTTTTATAACCATTTTGTTTTTCTACAAAGGGAAGCAAGTTTTGCACCAACGATAAATGAAAAGTTGTGTTGTCTCCCTTTCACTTTGTATTACACAGATAAAGAATAAGAGATTAATTGAGTGATTACGTTACTGTTAGGCCAACCTAACGAAACAAAATCGAGTTATTTCCCTTGGACCAAAGAAAAGAGTTATCGCTCTTGGATAATTGGAGTTGTCTGCGAGAACAGTGAAAAAAAAACAGAACAGCTCTCACGATCAAACAAGCATCTCGCATTCAGCGGTTTTATCTACATTTCAATTCAATCAGTGTGTTTGCTAAATAAATCTGTTAATGGTTCTACTTCGTATATCCAATTTTTTGAGTTGTAATTGAACCGATAACGTATAAACATCCAGACGTAACAGTTGCCCCACAAGAATTATTGCTGGCGATGACTGTAAGTGCTTCTTTGTTGCATGGCCTTATAATAATATGCCAATTGAATTCTGCACTGATAAATCCTGTCTGTGGGCCATTCATGTTAACAGTCCTGATGCTTAAGTTGCATAGTAGACCTGCCCCAAAGTACACAGTATTAACAAATAAAAACAAAGTCATAATTTTTACAAAGATACAATTTTGATTACTCCCTACAGCATCATCATATTCTGTTTAACATTCTGGCATGTGTTGGACGGCTTTAAGAAATTAAATTTTAAACCAACTTATCTCTGACCAGGTTTTTATTTATCCTTCAGGTCCATTTTTATCACTTCCTCCCATGTTTTCCTTGGCCTTTCTCTGAACTGAACCTGCTTCCTAAACTATTCTACATATACTAACCGAATAACTCTCATGCATTCTTTCAATGTGGCCATACTATCAAAGTCTACTCTTCTGCACACATCTCCCTAGACTGTCCAGATGTAATCGTCCTCTGAAGTCATCAGAACTAAACCTGTCTTTAAGATTCGCATAATTCATCCATTGTATATCATTTCTCTCCATGCAACACATGTCCTCAACCCTCACTCGCCAGTGTGCAGAAGTTTGATAGTATGGCCACGTTGAAAGAGAGTTCTTGGGTTAGTAGACGTAAAACAGTTGATGTAGCAGGCAGTTCAGAGGGAAAAGCTGAAAAAACCCTGGAGAAAGTGATAAAAGAATGCATGAAAAAGACAAGCATAGAATATTGAGACGATACATTTGCTATTGTCACTGTTTAGGATTCTCTATCTCCTGAACACTAGTACAAGAACATGAGTTATTAGGAACTTTTTGAATTCGGTATATTTTAGCCCCCCACCCAGCTGGTGTCAGGACGCGTCCATATGTGTATGTAAGTATGTGTGTCCGTAATATCAAGTCCACGTTTTGAAGCAGTAGCCATTACCAAAATGGCTACTGCTTCAACACACGTGGACTTGATATTATCGAACCCAGGGCCAAAAGGCCCGGGAAAATGTCTGTTGTGTCCCCAGAGAGGCGGGACGTGTGTTTGGCAGTGCAAACGAACGAAAGAGAGAGAAGTGTTTTCTCGTGCCATAGAAGTAAAAGAGGACGGGCGGATGGCAGTCACGTGTTTATATAATCATGCTAGCCATCCGAGATTCGCATAAAAGAAGGCAACTGATTGATTCTAAACCTATCACTAAAGTAGCTCTATCTAGGATATGAAGCACTTTTCTTCCGGACAACGCCGAGTATTTGAAAATCAAAGAGGGGTCCTGAGCACTACTGAAATAACTCTTATCGATTCCCCCATCCTTTTCATCGTAGATGCTGTTAAAATATTATCCAAACCTATCACTACAGTAGCTCTATCTAGGATATTGAGCACTTTTCTCCCGGACAACGCTGAGTATTTGAAAATCAAAGAGGCCTCCTGAGCACTACTGAAATAACTCTTATCGATTCCTCCATCATTTTCAGCGTAGATGCTGTTAATATATTATCCAAACCTATCACTACAGTAGCTCTATCTAGGACATTGAGCACTTTTCTCCCGGACAACGCCGAGTACTTTGATAATCAAGGAAACCTCCTGAGGACTACTGAAATCACTTAGGTATCCTCTCTCCTTCTGATCTGCGAAATAGTCCAAAGGGGAACGAAGATGGCGTTAAAATATTTTACAAACCTATCACTACAGTAGCTCTATCTAGGATATTGAGCACTTTCCCCCGGGTGCCATACTGCAGAAGCCTCAGGTGCCTATACCGCAGAAATCCCCCCACCGGTTGCTATACAGCAGAAGCCTCTACTGACATCACTCTTACCGATCCCCCCTCCTTTTTATTCTGCACAATAGTCCGAAGAGAATCGTAAATGGCGTTAAAATATTATACAAACTTATCACTACAGTAGTTCTATCTAGAACATTGAGCAGTTTTCTCTCAGACAACGCCGAGTATTTAAAAAATCAAGGAGGCTTCTGGAGCACTACTGAAATCACTGTAACCGTCCCCCCACCCCCGCTTTTCATCTGCAAAATCCTCCGAAGAGAAACGTAGATGCTGTTATTCGACATTCCCCGATAGGGCGCCTCTAGCAATAAACATACTCCTCCCCAAAGAGGGGAGGCAAAGCCTGGGAGTGTGGACCTCCTAGAACTGCACAGGACAAACCCATAGACCGACGGAATGAAGCCCCGAAGGCCAAGACGATACCAGTCTATGGGGTGCAGTATCCATCGAAACAGATACTACACTTTGATCTTAGCCAAAAGAAGTGAATTAATGTCATTTTCGTTATTGGCGTATGAAAGCTATGTTGAATTAGAGAAAAACGGCCTAGGGGAGTCTAAAATTCATTCTTGATATTCAAAAGTTATATAAAAATTTGTTAAATAGTATTATACAATGTTTGTTGAAAGAAAATCATAGTTATTATTACTTGTTAATTTAATAATGTAATTTGAACAGTGTCTAGTGGATAGACTGCTGTTCAGGTGTAGATTGGTTAAATGATATTAAACTTTGAATTTCGGATGCTTTTTGGGCCTTTTGGCTAAGATCAGAGTGTAGTATCTGTTCTCAGTTACGACAAGCGTCCTCGCTACCGAGCCTTTTGGCTAGGTTTAAAGCGTTTTCGTTGACCAAGCCCCATTTTGGGGCTTTTGTCACTTTTTTCCTCCCCCTTTTAGGGATTTTTTCTCTTTCTCGTTTAGCCCCTCTTGGGCATTTGTTTAATATTTTATTTATTTCTTTTTCAGCGCCCTATTGAGTAGCACGCTTAAGCAGCTGGCAGGGTCCTCGATTCCGAATCGGCGGGTGTTGCACCTCATTAGGACCCGTTTTTTGATGGAAGCCAGCCAGGCTTCAAAAGTTCGAGTTGCCACAGACGTGAGCAACGACCAAGGTGTGACCGCCGAGGGCACCCTTTTAGACCTAGTCAGTCGTACTCCCGAGTACGATCTGATGATGGTGCCCGTGAAGGGGGTTGCACACCCGAGTGCGCCCTAGTCGTAATTGAGGGGGGTTGCACACCCGAGTGCGCCCCATTGCCTGTGTCGGGGAGTGTCGCACCGAGCGGCACTCCAGTTGGATGGGGGGGGATTGCACACCCGAGTGCGCCCCAGGAGGTGTTGCCACGCAAGGCACCTCACTTTCAGTTGTGGGGGGTGTCGCACCGAGCGGCACTCCAGCTCAGGTTCAAGGGGGTTGCACACCCGAGTGCGCCCCAACAGGTGTGGCCTTGCAGGGCACCTCGTCGTCTGTGTTGGGGAGTGTCGCACCGAGCGGCACTCCAGTAGCGTCAGGGGGTCGTACACCCGAGGTCGATCTGGTTTCTTCAGTCGAGGGGATGGACACACCCGATGACGTCCCAGATTCTATCATCTTTGGGGACTTGGATCAGCAAAATTCTATCCCCAAGAGGAATTTTTCGCTGAGATGAAAAAAACCACGTTTATCATGCCTAAGAATCCACACTTAAGGAAGTGTAATTCTTTGGACCTAAAGATAGCCGAAAAGAATTACAACCCAAAATTTTTTTAGGGTGCTCCTCAGATGAGTCAGATTCAGATTCAACAGAGGGAGAGGGTCCGGGAAAAATTCAAAGTCAACTTCTATCAAAAGTTAAAAAGGGGGCCCCAAAACTTGCTACAAAGGCGTGGCCTACATTGAAAAGCCAAGATACTCAAATTACGGCTGGCCAGAAAAAGAACAACATCTCTGCAATGACCAAAACAACAGGCTGGGGTCCACAAGCGCAGAAAACTCCCCAAGAGTATCGGGCTCTCTTCCAAGAAAAGTACGCAAGTCTGACGGAGGGAAACCAGATCAAACTCATTCCGGGGACGCTGGAAAGTTTAAGACTGCGAATCGTATCCTTGGTTACAACAGACCTGAAATTAAAAGGCCTCATCACAGTTACTAAGAAACGAATGATGGATATGTTGGTGGAGTTAAATATCCCAGCAACCTATATCGTTAAAAAATCATATGCGATGTGGGATATTTTGCTCCCCAATCAGCAGGAGGCTGAAAAGGTGGCCAAGGGAAATTTTACTTGGAAGAATATGAAAATAAAACCAGAGTATCTGGAAAAAAGGCGAACTGTAGTCACAATCCTCGGCGTCCCATGCTGCATTAGCCCTGATCGCATGGGGGCAATCATGTCATAGTATGGTGACGTCGAGGGGATAATCCCAGTGCGTGGGCCTCGAAACATCGGTAATGGGGATCACAAGATAAAAATAAGGGTAGATCATAAGAACTTCCTCAGAATCCCGGCTCAACTAAACTGCGAGGGATGGGTGATGTCTCTAATTGTGGAAGGGCGAAGACCTTATTGCTGGCACTGCCAGACGCCAGGTCATATGGCAAAGGTGTGCCCAAAAAGAAACCCGGAGAAACCTAAAACACCTGTGGCTCCGGTACCAAAAATAGTAGCGACTCCGAAGGCCCCCACACCGGTAGCTGAAAAGGAGGTAGTAGACCAGACAGAAAAGCAGGAAGAAGGCCAGGAAAAATGGAGTACGGTGGTGATCAAGAAAGGGAAGAAGGTGTCTCCAAGGCCTGAGATACCCCCATCATCAGCCGTAAAAAGAAAGCTTAGTGACCCCTCGTCATCGGAATCTGATGAAGAAAGACAAGAGGAAGAGGAAAGGATGACAGTGGAAGGAGACGAAGCCCAGACATCTAAGGCGAAAGACCCAAAACCGAAAAAAATCCGTGAAACCAAAGATAAAAAAGACGAAATAATTGCTCAACCCGCAGAACCCCAATCCCCAGCCCCGACAGATTTGGTTCAGCAATGTACCCCTCCCCTCTACAATACCCCTTCAGTGAGTGAAGAACCCGTGACAATGGTTGAAGAACCCGTGGCAATGGTTGAAGAACCTAGGGTAGAAACCCAAGAGAAAATCGTGAAAGGGACACAAGAGGTGGAGAAAATGGTACGGAGAAGCCTGAAGTGACTCCCATTGAAACAACCTCCTCACCTCCTCCTAGACAAGAAAGGTAAAAAAAGTTTCCGTTCCTACGTGGGGAAAGAATCTGTGAGGCGGACGCCTCACTGGTTCAATCCGATTTGAATGTCCGGCAGCGGAAATATCTCCAGCAATTGGAGGCCTTTACACATGTGAAAGGGAAGAAGGTACAGGATCCCCGTAACTTCAATAACATCCCCCTGATAACTACCTTCGTCCGACAAGATAAAGGTAGTAGGGCAAAGGCCCTCTGGAGAATGTTGGAGGCGGCAAGGGACGCCATACCAGGTGTGAGACTAGTGGATGAGAAGCGCCCCTTTTTAAAAAAAATTAGCGTCGAAATGTCCGGGGAGGGTCCCGATTTACGTTCACCACTCATTATTTCGGGCACTTAAATTAACCTTTCCCCTGGACGTGGGAGGTCTGGCTCGAGACGGACGGATTTCGTCCGAACTGCTGACCGGCAGTCTTGGTCAGGCCTTCGGCGTCCTCACTCCCGAGAACTTTAGGCCCATTTGCGACATATAAGTAAGGGATAATGGCTTTAAACCTGGCCACATTGAATGTGAGGGGCATGAGATCTCGAAGCAAGGCTGTTCGCGTGCTGAGGGATCTCGTGGCCCTTAAGGTAGATATAGCTGCGATCGAGGAGACCCACTTCGTTTCGTATGGGGATTGTGATGTGCTGACTGACGACTATGACGTCATCTCAGCATATGGCAATGTCCGTAGTTGTGGTGTCTCTTTGCTAGTGAGACGCACTCTGTCTGCGACAGTGAGCGTTGTTCATACGGATGCGGTAGGTCGGCTGGTCGTAGTCGATGTTGCCGTTGAAAACAGTAAGTTTCGGATCGTTGCGGTTTATGCGCCCAACTTTACTGGTGAGAGGGTTTCCTTTTATCGACGGCTGGAGACGTTTCTCGGGGGTCCGGAGCGAGTAGTTTTAATGGGGGATTGGAACGCCGTCCTTGACCCCAAGATAGATAAGGTCGGGGGTAATAGAGGGTCGGATAGGTGTGATAGCAGTCTGTCTGACCTGATCGCCTCATGCGATCTTGTCGACAGATTTTGCGTTGATCACCCAGGGCGGGAGATGTGGACGTGGCATACTAGCGCGGCCTTCTGTTCGAGTACTTACTTGGACATAATGTTAGTTAGAAGAGGCGACATAGATTTCTTATCTTGTCCCACGTTCACTTGGTTAGGTCATTCGGACCATAAATTGGTTATGGCCCGTTTGCATTTAAGCGATAGGCCTAGGTTAGCTGGGTACTGGAAGTTGAATACCTCCTTACTGGAGATACCCGACTTCCGGGACAGCGGAGTTTAGTGGGGGCGGTTATCGGGAGTAGTTGGTGGGTTAAAACTAAGGCTCACGTTAGACGCTTTTGTGTCCGCTATAGCCAGCGCCTCGCTCGAGATAGGGCTAGGACACAGAAGCGTGTAGAGGATAAGATGACCCGGGCGGTGGCTGGGGGGGTCCCCTAGAGATAGCCTTAATTAAGGGGGACCTCAATAGCTTGGCTAGCGAGCGATATGAAGGTCAAGTAGTTTGCGCTAGTTTAAAGAAAGTCTCTAACGAAGCTGTGAACGTTGACGCTGTTGAGCGTAAGGCTGCTTTACGTCCTGGCTCGGATGGGTACATTCGGAAGGTGAAAAACCTGGAAGGACATACCCTGGTATCGACTCGTGAGATTTGCGAGGGGTTCCGCGAGCATTTAGAGGAACGTTTCACCCAACTACCCAGACTCCGCGTCCAGGAGTTTGACAGCTATTTGGCTGGCTCGCCTCGCCTAGAGACGGCTCGAGTGGCTAGCTGTGATGGCATGGTTACAGAGAGTGAGATCATTACTGCGTTGAAGCAGGTCGGCTTAAACAAATCTCCAGGACTCGATGGTCTGCCGTACGAAGTTTATTTGAGGCTGCCGCCCATGTTTGTTCCTCTTCTGAAGGATGTGTTTAACCACTGGTTTGGTCAGGGTTCGGTCCCTGGACAGGTTACCAAAGGAGTGGTCACATTGTTGAAGAAGGGGAGCCAAACTGGTGGAGGGAATCTAGATGATTACAGGCCCATAACTCTGCTAAACACAGAGTTAAAGATTTTGGCCCGTGTTCTTGCGAATCGTTTGCAGGTTGTCATCGCTGATTTGATCGAGCCTGAGCAGAATAATGCTGTGAATGGGAGGTCAATTCAAGACAACTTGCATCTGGTCCGTACGATCCTAGAGGGTATAGAAGACGACACTGAAGCCGCGCTGATCAATTTAGATCAGTCCAAGGCTTTCGATAGGGTCGACCATGGTTTTTTGGAATCTGTTTTAGAGGCTGCCGGTTTTAATCCGGACTTCCGCAAGTGGATCTCCATTCTGTATCGTCTGCCGACGGTAGCGGTGCAAGTAAACGGTAAGCTGTCGGAATCGTTCGTGGTTTCTCGTTCGGTGCGTCAGGGTTGTCCGCTGTCGCCCCTGGTGTATGTCCTGGCGTTGGAGCCCTTCCTTCGCAAATTAAGGGACGGGGCGGCTACACCAGTCCTGCGCGGAATCGCTATCCCTTCTCACTATGCGCGAGCCAGGGGTTCCGCGTATGCCGATGATGTCACCGTTTTTGTGTCCAGCCGTGAAGACATAGAAGCGGTGATTAAGGCGCTCGCTCGTTACGAATAGATTACAGGGGCCATTGTCAACCGCAGCAAGTCCAACGGCCTGCGGTTGGCTGCCTGGAGCGGAGAGACCACACTTCCAGGTGACTTCAACTGGACCGATGGCCCGGTTCGGATCCTTGGCGTTTGGTTCGAACCGGGTCTCCAGCTGGAGAAAAATTGGTCGGAAGTACAGGCAAAGGTCGAATCGTCTGTAAGGGCTTGGATTCGAAGGAAACTTTCCTTGAAGGGGAGAGCTGTCTGTACTCCCTCTGCCCGCGGACCGCCTTCTTGCTTTCACGCGCTTGCTCTTTTCACTTCTGTGGAACGGGCGGAAAGCATACGTCCGCAGACAGGTCTGTACGCAACGTCCGTGCGATGGAGGCTTGGGGATGCCTGACTTGGCAAGTCATCGACATGCTGAGAGACTGGCTTTCCTGAGTCGTACTCTGACGAAGGACGCTCCGTGGGTCCCTGCGGTTGAGGACGCCTTTCCCGACCTCATACCCGACCACTCGGTCGAAGGTCGACGTAGATCGAGAGGGGAGTCCATGTTCGTCGCCGAATGCCGAGCCGCGTTTAAGGCGTTGCCGGGGTCCAGTGACCTTGCCCGGTCTAGGAAGAGACTATATCGGGATCTAGTGGAGGGGTCCGCTTCGGATCCGCTTGGGAGGCGGCTTGGATTGTCGAGTGAGGAGGCTCGCTCCCAGTGGAGTTGGGCGCCAGGCCAGAGTTATCTCAACAATTCTGAGTATTCTCTGACCTGGCGATTTGTTCGAAATGCACTGCCCCTCTATGGCAGATTACGCAGGGATGGCATAAGGGACGTTCCCTTATGCTCACGCTGTGAGGACAATGAGGAAGAAACGGCCGAGCACGCCTTCTTCACTTGCAGCAAAGTTCGTCGTCTCTGGGAGTATGTCAGAGAGGTAACGGCTCGCATCGACGCCGAGCAGCCGATGGTACTTGATGTAGCATACGTTATCAACAACGTTGCACCGCCATGGTCTAGGGAGAAAAGAATGGTTTTTCTGGCGATCCTAGCCACAGCGAGATTAGTGACGTGGGTTACACGTCTAGATGAGGTTCATGGGGTTGGGTCTGTTTCGGATCGTGATCTGATTGTTTACTTTAAGCATCAGCTTAAAGTGAAAATCAGATGCGATTGGAAACGACTACATCGCATGGAGTTCAATAGAAGATGGGTGCACAACACTAGTTTGTGCATTCGACGAGGGTCCAGGTTTGAATACGTTTTCCCGCCTTAGCATGGCGCAGACGGTACTGGGTCCTACGGAACCCAGCCCAGTATAAAACAAAATTAATTTTTATTAGCCTAAGTCGAACTATAAGCTAGTAGGAATAAGTGATGTCCTGTACCGATTTTGTTTTTTGCCGGCACTAGAGGGCTTCCAAAGATGCCCACTCCACATATTTATTTTGTCCCCGGCTGATGAAACCCTTGGCTTTATTATCTTGGAAGACGCCATCCATTCCCGTACCCAGATCCTGATTAATTTATTTTCAGAACGCCCCACTTGATTCCCACTCCCAATTAGGGGTCGACCTGCTTGTTTTCGGCCTCGAGCCGGAAAACAGTGGGCGGTCCAAACTTAGCAAGAGGGTAGGGAGGGTCCTACTAACCACCCCTTATCATTTTATTTGGTTCTTTATTTTTCTTTCTTTTTGGGTGTTTTTAATGTGTCATCCCACTCCCACGTTATTTCATGTTTTCATGTATCATTTTGGGGATATTTTAAGTAGGGTTAAGCCATAGAGTGACTGCGAATTTTTTAGTGTGAATGTCTAGCTTAGGGTAGAGTAGGTTTTTGTCATTGTGCATTTTGTTCTTTTGTCAAATAAAAAATGTCTTTGTTTTGTCTTTTTTGAAAAAAATTTTTGTCAAATAGAAAATGTTTTAAAAAGTTGTATAAATGTCACAATGACCCCCGCCTCACACCTTCCCCCTTCCACAGTGGGCTTTTATGCCTAAGGTGGTATGCATTCTGGAAATGTAATTTTAACTCTAGGAGTAAATGTTTTCCAGGATGCATCCATCTAAATAAATTGTTGGCCTTTTGGCTAAGATCAAAGTGTAGTATCTGTTCTCGGCATTTTTGCCTTGAGATAAAGTGTATTATCTAGTCCTATCCGATAGGTGTCGAATCAAAAATCAGATTATCATTTTATTTTTGAATCCCTTTTCCTTTTGTGCACTTCCTCTCCCCTAAAGTACGGGCTGATACGCGCCCACGGTCGGGATCTCTCTCTTACCGACTAATACTCGTACTCCTCCAAATTTCGCCTTAGGCGCTCACATCGACGACTGTCGACACTCCCCCTCCCCAAATTTCGCCTTAGGCGCTCACACCGGCGAATGCCGGAACTCCCCCCTCCCCCAAATTCGGCCTGAGGCGCTCATACTGGCGAATGCCGACACTTCTCCCCAAATTTGGCCTGAGGCGCTCATACTGGCGAATGCCGACACTTCTCCTAAATTCGGCCTGAAGCGCTCACACCGGCGAATGCCGACACTCCCCAAAATTCGGCCTGAGGCGCTCATACTGGCGAATGCCGACACTCCTCCCCGAATTTCGCCTGAGGCGGCCCACCGGCTAATGCTGACACTCCTCCTCCCTAAATTTCGCCTGAGGCGCTAATACCGGCGAATGCCGACATTCCCCTTCCCCAGATTTGGCCAGTTCGAATGCTGCATACGTGCCTATCGCCGCCCGTTGCGAATGCTACATACGTACCTATCGCCGCCCCGGTGCAAATGCTAAATACGTCACTATCGCCGGCCTGATGCGAATGCTAAATATGTTCCTATCGTCGCTCCTGTGCGCGTGCTAAATACGTACCTATCGTCGCCCTGGTGTGCGTGTTATATACGTACTGATAGCCGCCCCGGAGCCCATGCTAAATATATACCTATAACCGCCCTGGTGCGCATTCTATATACATACTTACTGCCATCCCTGTGCACATGCTATATAGTACATATCGCCACCTCTATGTACTACTATACACGTACCTATTGCCACCCTGGTGCACATACTATATATATACCTATCGCCGCCCCGGTGCGCATACTATATTCATATCTATCGCCGCCCAGGTGTGCATACTATATATTTTCCTACGAAATATTTTAAGTTAAAAAAACAAAACCTTTCGCCCGACCCCCTAAAAAGTTTGGACCGACCCCTACAATTTTCCTCGACCCCTAATATCTCAAGCCGCACCCTCCAATTTTGTTTTACTCTCCCCCAACCCTGAGAAATATTTTGAGTTCAAAACAAAAAAAAATTTTTTAAACTAACCTACCCCTAAAAAATTCGGCCTGACCCCTAAAATTTTCCCGGACCTCTCAATCTCTCCAGCACCCCACATCCTAACTTGTTTAACACTCTCCACCAACCCTGAGAAATATTTTGAGTTCAAAACAAAAAAAACAAAAAAATTTGGCCTGACCCCTAAAAAGTTCGGCCGACCCCTAAAAAGTTCGGCCTCACTCCTAAAATTGTTCCCGTCCCCTCAATCTCTCCAGCTCCCTAATTTTTCACTCTCCCCTAACCCTGAGAAATATTTTGAGTTCAAAACAAAAAAAAAGAAAAAAAATTGACTTGACCCCTAAAACGTCTGGCCTGTCCCCTAAAATTTTCCCCGACCCCTCAATCTCTCCAGCCCCCTAATTTTTAACTCTCTTCTAACCCTGAGAAATATTTTGACTTCAAAACAAAAAAAAACAAAAAGATTTGGCCTGACCCTTAAACAGTTCGGCCTGAACCCTAAAATTTTCCCCGACCCCTAACTCTATCAAGCCCCCCTCCCAACTAATTTTTCACTCTCCCCCAACCCTGAGAAATATTTTGTGTTCAAAACAAAAAAAAAACAAAAAAATTTTGCCTGACCCCTAAACAGTTCGGCCTGACCCCATAAATTTTCCCCGACCCCTCAATCTCTCCAGCCCCCTAATTTTTCACTCTCCTCCAACCCTGAGAAATATTTTGACTTCAAAACAAAAAAAAACAAAAAAATTTTGCCTGACCCCTAAACAGTTCGGCCTGACCCCATAAATTTTCCCCGACCCCTCAATCTCTCAGCCCCCTAATTTTTCACTCTCCTCCAACCCTGAGAAATATTTTGACTTCAAAACAAAAAAAAACAAAAAAATTGGGCCTGACCCCTAAAAAGTTCGGCCTGACCTCTAAAATTTTCCCCGACCCCTCATTCTCTTCAGCCCCCCATCCCAACTAATTTTTAACTCTCTCCCAACCATGAGAAATATTTTGAGTTCAAAACAACAAAAAAAAGAAAAAATTTGGGCCTGACCCCTCAATCTCTCCAGCCCCCTAATTTTTCACTCTCCCCCAACCCTGAGAAATATTTTGACTTCAAAACAAAAAAAACAAAAAATTTGGCCTGACCCCTAAAAAGTCTGGCATGACCCCTAAAATTTTCCCCGACTTCTCAATCTCTCCAGACCCCTAAGTTTTCTCTCTCCCCTAACCCTGTTAAATATTTTGAGTTCAAAACAAAAAAAACAAAAAAAATTGGCCTGACGCCTAAAAAGTTCGGCCTGACCCCTAAAATTTTCCCCGACCCTAAATCTCTACAGGCCCCACCTCCCAACTAATTTTTCACTTTCCCCCAACCCTGAGAAATATTTTGAGCTCAAAACAAAAAAAAGAAAAAAATTTGGCCTGACCCCTAAAAAGTTCGGCCTGACCCCTAAAATTTTCCCCGACCCCTAACTCTATCAAGCCCCCCCCCCTCCCAACTAATTTTTCACTCTCCCCCAACCCTGAGAAATATTTTGAGTTCAAAAAAAAAAAAAAAAAAATGTTGCCTATCGCCGCCACGGTGTGAATGCTAAATACGTACCTATCCCCGCCCCAGTGCAAATGCTAAATACATACTTATCGCCACCCTGGTGCGAATGCTAAATATGTAGCTATTGCCGCCCCAGTGTGCATACTGCATAAGTACCTATCACTGCCCCAATGCAAATACTAAAAATGTACATATCACTGCCCTGGTGTGAATGCTAAATATGTACCTATCGCTGCCACGGTGCGAATGCTAAATACGTACCTTTCGCCGTCCTGGTCCCCGTTATATATATGTACCTATCGCCGCCCCGCTGCGCGTGCTGTATACGTACCTATCGCCGCCCTGGAGTGCATGCTAAATACATACCTATCACCGGCCTGGTGCACATGCTATATACATACTTTTTGCCGCCCATGGGCACATGCAATATACGTACCTATCGCCACCCCTGAATGCTAAATAGGTACCTATCGCCGCCCCGGTGTGAATGCTTAATATGTACCTATCGCCGCCCCGGTGTGAATGCTAAATACATACCTATCCCCGCCCCACTGTGCGTGCTATATACGTGCCAATCGCCGCCCCGGAGCACATTCTAAATACATACCTATCACCGGCCCGGTGCACATGCTGTATACGTACTTATTGCCGTCCATGTGCACATGCTATATACGTACCTATCGACGACCCAGTGTACATACTACATATGTACATATCGCTGCCTCAGTGCGAATACTAAATATGTACATATCGCTGCCCCGGTGCGAATGCTAAATAGGTACTTATCGCCACCCCATAGTGAATGCTAAATATGTACCTATCGGCACCCCTATGCACTACTATATACGTACCTATAGCCACTCCAGTGCACATACTATGTATATACCTATCGCCGGCCCGGTGCGCATACTATATTCGTACCTATTGCCGCCCTAGTGCGCATACTATATTTTTTGGCACCACTCAAGAAAACTTTTTTTTTCATCTTTCCACATACTTAGAAATATTTTTAATTTAAAAGAAAACAAAAATTTAACCCCCCTCGAAAGAAAATTTTTTTTTTTTACCCTTCCACATACATAGAAATATTTTCAGTTAAAGAAAGAAAAAAAAAATTCCGAGGTGCCTGCAGCAGCCTCCAGGTCCTATATTGTAGAAGCACCCCTGGTGCTGGGTCCTATACTGTAGAAGAACCCCTAGTCGCTATACTGCAGAGCACCCATAGTCCCTATTCTTCATAGGCCTCCGGGTCCTATATTGTAGAAGCACCCTCGGTACAGGGTCCTATATTGTAGAAACAACCCTGGTACCTATACTGGAGAAGCACCCCTAGTCCCTATACTAGAGAAGCACCCATTGTCCCTATTCTGCAGAAGCACTTATATTTTCAGGGACTGTTATACTTTAGAAGCACCAACATTCCTGTTGACCGTAATACTTTAGAAGCATCAACATTCCTGGGGACCATTATACTTTAGAAGCAACATTCCTGTGGGACTGTTATACTTTAGAAGCACCAATATTTCTAGGGACCGTTATACTTCAGAAGCACCTACATTACTTTGCAAATCAAGTAGGCCTCCTGAGAACTACTGACATCACTCTTACCGGTTGCCTATCTATGTTGTTATTGATGCATCCGGACAGAAGTTATGGGATGACCTGATACAACCGGACACAATTTAGGGCAAGACGGGTACATCCGGCAAGAGATTATGGAGCATGTTTAGTGAGTCAGCATTTTTATAAAGTTATTACATAAATACATTGGATAATTTCCAAATTACTACTGATTAACGTTGAAAAAATGGATATGTATCATGGATATGTATCATGTATCATGTATATGTATCATGTATATGTATATGTATCATGTATATATATATCGTGTATCATCTATATGTATCATGTATATGTATCATGTATATGTATATGTATCATGTGTATGTATCATGTATATGTATATGTATCATAGATATGTATCATGTATAGGTATATATATCATGTATCGTGGATATGTATATGTATCATGTATCATGGATATGTATCATGTATCATGTATCATGGATATGTATAATGTATCATGTATCATGAATATGTATCATGTATCATGGATATGTATCATGTATCATGGATATGTATTATAGATATGTATCATGTATATGTATATGTATAATGTATATGTATCATGTATCATGTGTATGTATCATGTATATGTATATGTATCATGGATATGTATCATCTATCATGTATCATGGATATTTACATGTATCATGTATCATGGGCATGTATCAAATATATGTATCATGTATCATGGATATGTATTATGTATATGTATCATGTATCATGGATATTTGTCATGGATATGTATCATGGATATTTATCATGTATCATGGATATGTATCATGTATCATGGATATGCATAATGTATCATGGATATGTATCATGGATATTTATCATGTATCATGGATATGTATCATGAAAATTTATCATGTATCATGGATATGTATCATGTATCATGGATATGTATCATGGATACGTATAATGTATCATGGATATGTATCATGGATATGTATCATGTATCATGGATATGTATCATGGATATGTATCATGTATCATAGGTATGCATCATGTATACTGTATCATAGATATGTGTCATGTATCATAGATATGAATCATGTATCATGTATCATGTATATGTATCATGTATATGTATATGTATCATGGGTATGTATATGTATCATGGGTATGTATCATGGATATATATCATGGATGTGTATAATCTATCCTTGATATGTATCATGGATATGTATCATGTATATGTATCATGGGTATGTATCATGTATCATGGATATGTATATGTATCATGAATATATATATGTTTCATGGATATATATCATGTATATGTATCATGTATCATACATATGTATCATGTATCATGTATTATAGATATGTGTTATGTATCATAGATATGTATCATGTATCATGTATAATGGATATGTATCATGTATCATATATATGTATCATGTAACATATATCATATATATGTATCATGTATCATAGATATGTATCAGGTATCATTAATATGTATCATGTAGCATGTATCATATATATGTATCATTTATCATGGATCATGGATATGTATCATGGATATGTATCATGTATCATATATATTTATCATGTATCATAGATATGTGTTATGTACAATAGATATTATCATGTATCATGTATCATGGATATGTATCATGGAAATGTATCATGGATATGTATCATGGATATGTATCATGTATCATGGATATGTATCATGTATCAACGATATGTATCATGGATATGTATGATGGATATGTATCATGTATCATGGATATGTATCATGTATCATTGATATGTGTCATGTATCATGGATATGTATAATGTATCATGGATATGTATCATGGATATGTATCATGGATATGTATCATGTATCATGGATATGTATCATGTATCATAGATATGTATCCTGTATCAGAGATATGTATCATGTATATATATATATATATAATCGATATGTATCTTGTATCACGGATATGTATCATGGATATGTATCATTTGTCATTGATATTTATTATAGATATGTATCATGTATAATGTATATGTATCATGTATCATGGATATGTACCATGTATCATGGATATGTATCGTGAATATGTATCATGGATATGTATCATGTATCATGGATATGTATAATGTATCATGTATATGTATCATGGATATGTATAATGTATCATAGATATGTATCATGTATAATGGATACGTATCACGTATCATGGATATTTATCATGTATCATTTATATGTATCATGGATATGTATCATGTATCATGGATATGTATCATGGATATGTATCATGTATCATAGATATGTATCATGTATCATAGATATTTATCATGTATATGTATCATAGATATGTATCATGTATCATGTATCATAGATATTCTTAATCATTTTCAATTCCCTCATGATTTTCTTCATCATTTTCAATCCCCTTATGATGTTCTTCATTATTTTCAATCCCCTCATGGTATTCTTCATCAGTTTCAATCCACTCATGGTATTCTCCCTCATTTTCAATCCTCTCATGGTATTCTTCATAATTTTCAATCCTCTCATGGTATTCTTCAGCATTTTCAATCCTCTCATGATATTCTGTATCATATTCAATCCTCACATGGTATTCTTCAGCATTTTCAATCCTCTCATTGTATCTTAATCATTTTCAACCCCTCTCATGATATTCTTCATCATTTTCAATCTTCTCATGATCTTCTTAATCATTTTACATCCTCTCATGATGTTCTTCATCATTTTAAATCCTCTCATGATGTTCTTCATCATTTTCCATCCTCTCATGATATTCTTCATCATTTTCAATCCTCTCATGGTATTCGTCATAATTTTCAATCCTCTCATGATATTATTTATCATTTTCAATCCTCAAATTATATTCTTCATCATTTTCAATCCTCTCATGATATTCTTCATAATTTTGAATCCTCTCATGGTATTCTTCATCAGTTTCAATCCTCTCATAGTATTCTTAATTATTTTTGATCCACTCATGGTATTATTCAGCATTTTCAATCCTCTCATCGTATTCTTCATCATTTTCAACCCGCTCATGATATTCTTCATCATTTTCATACCCATCATGGTATTCTTCATCATTTTCAATCCTCTCATGATATTCTTCATCATTTTCAATCCTCTCATGATATTCTTTATCATTTTTAATCCTCTCATGGTATTCTTCATCATTTTCAATCCTCTCATGGTATTCTTCATCATTTCCAATCCTCTCATGGTATTCTTCATTATTTTCAATCCTCTCATGATATTCTTCATCATTATCAATCCTCTCATTGTATTCTTCATCATTGTCAATCCTCTTATGGTATTCTTCATCATTTTCAATCCTCTCATGGTATTCTTCATCATTTTCAATCCCCTCATGAATTTTATAATCATTTTACATCCTCTCATGATGTTCTTCATCATTTTCAATCCTCTCATGATATTCTTCATCATTTTCAATCCCCTCATGGTATTCTTCATCATTTTCAATCCCATCATGGTATTCTTCTATCATTTTCAATCCTCTCATGATATTCTTTATCATTTTCAATCCTCTCATAATATTCTTCATCATTTTCAATCCCCTCATGATATTCTTCATCATTTACATTCCACTCATGATATTCTTTATCATTTTCAATCCACTCATGATATTCTTCATCATTTTCTATCCTCTCACCCTATTATTCATCATTTTCAATCACCTCTATGATATTCTTCATCATTTTTTATCCCCTTATGATATTCTTAATCATTTTCAATCTACTCATGATATTCTTCATCATTTTCAATGTTCTCATGATGTTCTTCATCATTTTCAATCCTTTCATTATGCTCTTCATTATTTTCAATCCTCTCATGATGTTCTTCATTATTTTCAATCCTGTCATTATATTCTTGATCATTTTCACTCCCCTCATTTTATTCTTCATGATTTTCAATCCTCTCATGATATTCTTCATCATTTCTAATCCTCTCATGGTATTCTTCATCATTTTCAATCCTCTCATGATATTCTTCATCATTTTCAATCCTCTCATTGTATTCTTCATCATTTTCAATCCTCTCATGGTATTCTTCATCATTTTCAATCTTCTCATGATATTCTTCATCATTTACAATCCCCTCATGATATTCGTTATCATTTTCAATCCACTCATGATATTCTTCATCATTTTCTATCCTCTCATGGTATTCTTCATCATTTTCAATCTTCTCATGATATTCTTCATCATTTACATTCCACTCATGATATTCTTTATCATTTTCAATCCACTCATGATATTCTTCATCATTTTCTATCCTCTCACCCTATTATTCATCATTTTCAATCACTTCATGATATTCTTCATCATTTTTTACCCTCTTATGATATTCTTAATCATTTTCAATCCACTCATGATATTCTTCATCATTTTCAATCATCTCACTCTATTATTCATCATTTTCAATCCACTCATGATATTCTTCATCATTTTCTATCCTCTCACCCTATTATTCATAATTTTCAATCACTTCATGATATTCTTCATCATTTTTAATCCCCTTATGATATTATTAATCATTTTCAATCCTCACATGGCATTCTTCATCATTTTCAATCCTCTCATGGTATTCTTCATTATTTTCAATCCCATCATTATATTTTTCCTCATTTTCAATCGCCAAATACAAGGAGGCCTTTAGAGCTATACTAAAATAACTCTCGCTTATTCCCTCCCTTTTATCACGGCAATAGTCCGAAGAAAAATGTAAAAAAAAACAATAATAACGTGACGATAGCATGAAATAATATCCGAACCTATCACTATGACGTCATGTACCTATCTATGTGACGTCATGTGCACAAGATAACATTAAAAATCGTGATCACATTAAACGTAAAAATGGCTATTTGACCCCTTAAAAATGAATCTTTTTTTTTAATTTTTCGATATTATTTTCTCGAGGTTATGCCGGTTAAAAACCTTAGCGTTACATACATATCACAGATTTTTGCCTTATATATATTGAGATGAGATGAGATGAGATTGAGATTATCGAAATTATTATTATTACTATTATTTTATTATTAATATAAATGTTTTTACTCTTACAATGATTTTCATAAAAAATATTATTAATAACTAATAATTATTATTGATTACTATTGATTACAATTATTGTTATTATTATTATTATTATTATTATTATTATTATTATTATTTATAATGTTTGCTAATTGTAGTACTTAGCATTTCTAAATTATTACTGATATTATTATTATTATTATTATAATTATTATTATTATTATCATTATCATTATTATCATTATTATCATTATCATTATTATTATAATCATTATTATCATCATTATTATTATTGTTATCACTATTATTATAATTATCATTACCATTATTATAATTATTATTATTATTTTTATCATTATAATTATTATTATTATCATTATTATCACTATTATAATTACTATTATTCTTATTTATATTATTATTATTAGTAGTAGTATCCTTATTATCATCATTTTAATTGCTATTATTATTATTACTATTATAATCATTATTATTATTATTAATGCTTGCAAAAAGTAGTACTCGACATTACTAAATTATTACTGATATTATTATCATAATTATTATTATTATTATAAAAATAATAATGATAATAATTATAATAATGATCATGATAATAATATTATCATGATCATTATTATAATTATTATCATTATTATATTTATTATCATCATTATTATCACTATTATTATTATTACTATTATTACTATTATTCTTATTTTTATTATTATTATTATTATTATTATTATTATTATTATTATTATTATTATTATTATTATTATTATCATAATTATTAATATCATTATAATAATTATTATTATTACTGTTATTGTTATTATTATTATGATTATCATTTTTATTATTATTATTATTATTATTTTTATCAGTATTATCACTATTATTATTACTATTATAACTATTATCCTTATTTCTATTATTATTATTATTATTATTATTATTATTTTCATTATTATCATCATTATACTTATTATTATTACTATTATTATTATTATTATTATTATTTTATTAATAATGCTTGCTAATAGCAGTACTAGGCATTACTAAATTATTACCGATATTATTATCATGATTATTATCATTATTATTATTATTATTATTATTATTATTATTATTATTATTATTATTATTATTATTATTATTATTATTATTATTATTATTATTATTATTATTACCGATATTATTATTATTATTATTATTATTATTATTATTATTATTATTATTATTATTATTATTATTATTATTATTAATGTTATTATTATTATTATTACCGATATTATTATTATTATTATTATTATTATTATTATTATTATTGTTGTTGTTATTACTATTATTGTTATTATTATTACTATCCTTTCAATAATAATAATTATCATTATTATTATCTATATTATTACAACTAGCTGTGTAAACTCAATTAATCTGATGATTATTTTGATTTTGTTCTATTAAGTTATGAAAACTTGATAAGTTTAAAGAAAAGTGAAACGATTAGAAATTTATACTGCATTAACAGACAAATGTATTAACAACCCCCCTCCCTTAACACACACACACACGCGCACGCATGCACGCACGCACGCATATAAGCGCGTCGCTACGATCTGCTACAAATTTGGGATTTCTGTGATTTTTGGCCGTAGTTTTTGACACATTTCTTGACACTTTTAGCTGTATGTTCCTCCCATTCCATACTCTCCGTCTGGACCGCAAATGACTTTCTTTATTTCTATCTATCTATCTATCTATCTATCTATCTATCTATCTATCTATCTACATTTTTTATTTTTATATTTTATATTTTATATTAATATTCTTTAATATTTTTGTTTTTTTTGTATTTTGGTTTGTGAGTTTTATATTTTGATTACTAACGGTCCCAACCACGTGACTCCCAAATTTTTGAAATTTAAATCTCTTTTCTTTTTCTTTTTTTTTCTTTCTCAATTTCATTCTTTCCAAATATGTTCTAGGGTTAAGATCGGATTTTAACTATGCTTGATGAGATCTCAGTTTGTAGTAGCTGTTGATCGATAACATCGACATGCCAGTGTCGCAGATTTTGTACATGTATGTGTAAAAAAAAATAACCACACACACACACACAGACACACATATATATATATATATATATATATATATATATATATATATATATATATATATATATATATATATAATTATTTGAATCCCAACTTCCAATAACATCACCAACTAAATATTTTAAAATTTTTTAACATGTTTAAGTTTAATCTATTTATAATTATTGGAAACCGTTGGTACGATGATACTTTCATATAAAATAATTATAGGAAGCCGTTGGTACCATGATACTTTTATATGAAATAATTATAGGAAGCCGTTGGTTCCATGATACTTTCATATAAAATAATTATAGGAAGCCGTTGGTACCATGATACTTTTATATGAAATAATTATAGGAAGCCGTTAGTACCATGATACTTTTATATGACATAATTACAGGAAGCCGTTGGTAGCATGATAATTTATATGACATAATTACAGGAAGCCGTTGGTACCATGATACTTTTATATGAAATAATTATAGGAAGCCGTTGGTAGCATGATAATTTATATGACATAATTATAGGAAGCCGTTGGTACCATGATACTTTTATATGACATAATTACAGGAAGCCGTTGGTAGCATGATAATTTATATGACATAATTACAGGAAGCCGTTGGTACCATGATACTTTTATATGAAATAATTATAGGAACCCGTTGGTTCCATGATACTTTCATATGAAAAATTATAGGAAGCCGTTGGTACCATGATACTTTTATATGAAATAATTACAGGAAGCCGTTGGTACCGTGATAATTTTATTTGAAATAATTATAAGAAGCCGTTAGTTCAATGATACTTTCATATGAAAAATTATAGGAAGCCGTTGGTACCATGATACTTTTATATGAAATAATTATAGGAAGCCGTTGGTTCCATGATACTTTCATATGAAAAATTATAGGAAGCCGATGGTACCATGATACTTTTATATGAAATAATTATAGAGAGGCGTCGGTACCATGATATTTCAATAATATAATCACAGGAAGCCGTTGGTACCAGTATACTGTTATATAAAATAATTATAGGAAGCCGTTGGTACCATGATATTTCCATATAAAATAATTATAGAGAGACGTTGGTACTATGATATTTAATATAAAATAATTATAGTAAGCCGTTGATACCATGATACTTACATATAAAATAATTATAGGAAGCCGTTGGTAGCATGATACTTTTATATGACATAATTACAAGAAGCCGTAGGTAGCATGATACTTTTATATGACATAATTACAGGAAGCCGTTGGTACCATGATACTTTTATATGAAATAATTATAGGAAGCCGTTGGTTCCATGATACTTTCATATGAAAAATTATAGGAAGCCGTTGGTACCATGATACTTTTATATGAAATAATTATAGGAAGCCGTTGGTTCCATGATACTTTCATATGAAAAATTATAGGAAGCCGTTGGTACCATGATACTTTTATATGAAATAATTACAGGAAGCCGTTGGTACCGTGATAATTTTATTTGAAATAATTATAGGAAGCCGTTGGTTCAATGATACTTTCATATGAAAAATTATAGGAAGCCGTTGGTACCATGATACTTTTATATGAAATAATTATAGGAAGCCGTTGGTTCCATGATACTTTCATATGAAAAATTATAGGAAGCCGTTGGTACCATGATACTTTTATATGAAATAATTACAGGAAGCCGTTGGTACCGTGATAATTTTATTTGAAATAATTATAGGAAGCCGTTGGTTCAATGATACTTTCATATGAAAAATCATAGGAAGCCGTTGGTACCATGATACTTTTATATGAAATAATTATAGGAAGCCGTTGGTTCCATGATACTTTCATATGAAAAATTATAGGAAGCCGATGGTACCATGATACTTTTATATGAAATAATTATAGAGAGGCGTCGGTACCATGATATTTCAATAATATAATCACAGGAAGACGTTGGTACCAGTATACTGTTATATAAAATAATTATAGGAAGCCGTTGGTACCATGATATTTTCATATAAAATAATTATAGAGATACGTTGGTACCATTATATTTCATATAATGTAATCACAGGAAGCCGTTGGTACCATGATATTTTCATATAAAATAATTATAGGACGCCGTTGGTACCATGATATTTTCATATTAATCAATTATAGAGAGACGTTGGTACTATGATATTTAATATAAAGTAATTATAGTAAGCCGTTGATACCATGATACTTACATATAAAATAATTATAGGAAGCCGTTGGTACCATGATATTTTATATATAATACTTATAGGAAGCCGTTGGTACCATGATACTTACATATAAAATAATTATAGTAAGCCGTTGGTACCATGATACTTACATATAAAATAATTATAGTAAGCCGTTGATACCATGCTACTTACATATAAAATAATTATAGTAAGCCGTTGATACCATGATACTTACATATAAAATAATTATAGGAAGCCGTTGGTACCATGATATTTTATATATAATACTTATAGGAAGCCGTTGGTACCATGATACTTACATATAAAATAATTCTAGTAAGCCGTTCGTACCATGATATTTTATATATAATACTTATAGGAAGCCGTTGATACCATGATACTTACATATAAAATAATTATAGTAAGCCGTTGGTACCATGATACTTACATATAAAATAATTATAGTAAGCCGTTGGTACCATGATACTTACATATAAAATAATTATAGGAAGCCGTTGGTACCATGATATTTTATATATAATACTTATAGGAAGCCGTTGGTACCATGATACTTACATATAAAATAATTATAGTAAGCCGTTGATACCATGATACTTACATATAAAATAATTATAGGATTCCCGTTGGTACCATGATATTTTATATATAATACTTATAGGAAGCCGTTGGTACCATGATACTTACATATAAAATAATTATAGTAAGCCGTTGGTACCATGATACTTACATATAAGATAATTATAGTAAGCCGTTGGTACCATGATACCTACATATAAAATAATTATAGGAAGCCGTTGGTACCATGATATTTTATATATAATACTTATAGGAAGCCGTTGGTACCATGATACTTACATATAAAATAATTATAGGAAGCCGGTGGTACCATGATATTTTATATATAATACTTATAGGAAGCCGTTGGTACCATGATACTTTCATATAAAATAATTATAGTAAGCCGTTGATACCATGATACTTACATATAAAATAATTATAGTAAGCCGTTGGTACCATGATACTTACATATAAAATAATTATAGTAAGCCGTTGATACCATGATACTTACATATAAAATAATTATAGGAAGCCGTAGGTACCATGATATTTTATATATAATACTTACAGGAAGCTGTTGGTACCATGATACTTACATATAAAATAATTATAGTAAGCCGTTGATACCATGATACTTACATATAAAATAATTATAGGAAGCCGTTGGTACCATGATATTTTATATATAATACTTATAGGAAGCCGTTGGTACCATGATACTTTCATATAAAATAATTATAGGAAGCCATTGGTTCCATAATACTTTTATATGAAATGAGCACATCTGTGTCTAAACCTATGTAATCATTTAACTTGAAGTTAATTTGAATTTAAAAAAAAACATAATTATTGTTTCATAGTTTTCTATATTATAATAGTTTTATTTAGTAGATGAAATAATAGAAGTAGATATCGTTGTGTTAAGTTTAACTTAATACTATGTTGACATTGCGTAATTAACTTTCTGCTTTGTAAATATATCATTGCAATTTTATTTTATCATCCTTATTTTTCTACGTATATATGCTCCATTTTTTTGTCATAACTATTCCGTGTGTTGGATTTTCACAAGACCGACCCCACAAATATGGATGTACAATTTATCTCCCTTAGTGACCAATAGTGTTAAGACAAAGCTCTCTGATGTTTCAATGTTTGCTTTAGAAAATAGTGTTTGTGATCGTAATATATTTTTCCCCAATTCTCAGAGGAAACTTCGAGTGAGATTTTCTTGTTTCTATTGTCCTTTTTCGTAAAATGGTTGCGTCATAAACAACATTGCTTTAGTTGCAGCTACCTTCTATCTATTCCTCCATTTTTATAGAGGAAGATTAAAAAGTAAGTAATTCAAAAAAACTTGGTAGAAATATAAATATCCAACCTTAAAAATGGTTCAGTGAAGCTCCCCATCTCACATTTATCTAGGGACTAGCGGGGCTACCCGGCGTTGCTCGGGGTCATAAAGACATAATTGAAGAAAAATCGCGTGTGTAACATCTTTATATTCAAACTTCTATTTCTCCCCCTCCTCTGTAGCCGTCTCTTCATCTTTCTACCTTTCTCTTCTCTGGTCGCCCCATTTCACCGCTACTTTCTAATTTTGCCTTTTGCGAATGCTGATTCTTCCTCACCATTTCTCCTACGTTGCGCAGGACAATAGTATGACATATTTCTATAAAAAGTACCACACCTATCTGCGCCTTCTATATAGGTACTTATGTCCGCCCCGGTGTTAATACTTTATACATATCTATCGCCACCCCGGTGCACATACAATATACGTACCTATAACCTTAACACTAACCTAAATAACCCGAATGTGTTTCTTGTTTCATTTCAAGAATGTAAATTAATTGTCGTAATGTGATAATTTCTCCAAGAGCGCAATGAATTAATAATGACATAATGCTTAATGTTGTATATAATATTATCAATGTTTTATCAATGTTGATTTGTAGCAATATTGACCTCTCTACTCGGATGTATCCTAAAAAGAGGAAACTCTGATGAATACATAAATAATATTTTTGGTTTTCCTTTTTTATTTTCCACACACACACACACACACACACACATATATATATATATATATATATATATATATATATATATATGTATATTTTATATATATATATATATATATATATATATATATATATATATATATATATATATATATATATACAGGGTGGGCAAAAATAAGGGTCCTATTTTTAAAAATTCATAACTTTTTTATTTATTGATTTTTTTTTTTTTTTTTTTTTAGAATAAGTAAAGGACCCCTTCCGAAGCAAGCATGAGCCGTATTAGCCCTAAGGAACGTACCCTCATTTAGAAAACATTATTTTTGCTTAAAAAACTCAAAACAGTGTAAAAAACAATACTTTAGTTTTTGTAAGTTTTTAGAAGTGTTTTTCGGCTAAAATTTGTTTTGTTTATTTCAAAAAATCTCGGAAGGGTCAGTCTACACACACATAAAGTTTGGTGAGTTTAACTTTTATTTTGTGGAAGTTATTCAAATTCAAGTTATTCAAATTTAAAGATAGGACCCTTATTTTGGCCCACCCTGTATATATATATATATATATATATATATATATATATATATATATTTGGAGATATTTCTTTCCAGAGAGGATTCTTCACAACAAAAAAGACTTTTTATCTTATTATTTATTTATTTTTTTAAAGTTATTACAAAATAAATAAATACTAAATTAAAGGTCTCTTTCGTTGTGATGAATCCTCTCTTAAAAGAATATATTGGTAAACTCTCCAAATATACATATAAATGCTCTGTACTCTATAATCGGAGCTCATTGAGCTTGTTTTTATTTACCTTGATGCGGACATTACTGAATATACACTATTCGAAGTGAAACATCAAAATCTTATATATATATATATATATATATATATATATATATATATATATATATATATATATATATATATATGTCTGTGTGGGTGTGCGCGCGCATTCCGTCTGGTAAATTAATGGCTTTTCTACAATTATGGTTATCACATATCACCTGGTGTATACGATTACTTCAACTAGTCTACATATAAAGCATTCAGCATAGATATTTCGTTTTCTCTTCAACAAAGAATACATTTTTTTAATTGAAAAGTCAAGCAAAATAGCCTGGTGTCATCTTATTTTTAAAATTAAAAATATTTAAAATAATCAAAAACAATAAACGGAAACTTTTGGAATTCTCTTCGGTTTTCCGCGATTTTTTTAATCATGAAATAATTAGAAGACTTTGTTTTTCCTCATTAAAAAATTCTTTTAACGAGTTAATTCCGTTAGAAATTTAAATTTAAGGAATAACGGTCCGGATTGGTAGAAGTAAGATGGTTCAATTTTCAAATAGCTAATATGGCGTCACGCGTGATTAAATTTTGCCGCGCTAAAATTTTGTAAAGAAATTCAAACAATTTCAATAGAATTGAATTTTTACTAATCTTCTTTCGAAAATAAATTTGGCAGCAAAATTTTTGTATAGATCTTTCTTTCTAAGTTAATGTGAAATCAAGTTGGTGTGCTAATGAGGCGAAAACTCTTTTGCTGGCAACGAAATATAAAGGAATAAAAAGTAATTTGGTGTTTTTATTTTTTTTTACCAGAGACAGACAGTCGTCGTTTCTATTCTATTTAAGATTAAGCAGATAAATTACTCGGAACTTATTTCCAATAATTTGAATTAAAATGCACTCAAGTTGGATTTTCGGATAATTTTTACACTTACGACTTCTAAACCAATGACTTACTTTAACCGATATCTTTCTTCTTTTTCCCCCTTTTTTTTCACACGTTTCAAAACGTGAAAACCTGAAGTACGATAAGTCATTGTTATCACCGTACAGTTCATCCGGTGGCAAGGCACGAACCTTGTAGATTTCGAAAATATAAAATCACTCTGTAGTAACCATTATTCATAGATCCACTCAAACTCGGAATAGTATTACCTGTAAGGTTCCTATCCGTAGATTAAGAAGAACCCTTTCCTGATATTGAAAAATAACAAATAAGTTGGTAATTCTTCAATGATTCAAACTAAAAACTCTCTCTGTCTCTCCCTCCCACTCCCACTATCTTTCTTTTTTAGTCTCCACTGTTTCTAGGTGGATACTAAACGCTGTTCAATAGTGAACTATCAATTATTAGACAAATCAAGATTAACTACTTCACTAACTAAATTAAAACTTTCAAAATAATTAATGGCGTTTTTAAATATGATGGACTTTTTTATTCTCTAGGGAATTATTGTCAAGGAAAATTAAAAATCTTGATCTATTTACCAATTGAATTCTTGATACATCTTGACATATCACTTCCCAGTAAAGGCGCTGAATAAAATTATAATTTCAGGAAATACATACTATTGAGTGTGAACTCGACCCATAGGTGCTATTTTCGTCGGGTTCACTCAAATCCAGAGCGATTGTACCTGTCGAGATTTCAGACAATTAGTTTCACAAAATACACGCCTATAGAACCAATTACTCTACAAAACGATCATATACGAAGTATACACTTAACTGCTGAATAAATATTTGGAGAAATTATGAATTTGAAACATGAATTATTTTACCAAAAAATACATGATTCGGCATTAATTACCCCCTCCAAAAAATGCCATTAAGCTAAACAACTTACCTTAAATAATCAAACATTTCTTAAGACTTAAGATTCTGGATGAGATTGCTGGTTGAGCTAAAAGAAAATTGATAAAAGAAAATCATCAAACTTTCATCCATTTGTCCCAAATAAGATCGAATACATCGATTAAAATAATAATGGTTGGAAGTTTTGTTGACAGAAGCGATAATAAATTACGTTTGTCCAGCTCTCCTAAACACTAGCCCAATCTAATAATACTAATTCGGCAGCAATAATGTCATAAACGTATATTCCGTACATACTACCTGAATCTGTTTTACATTGTTATTTTTCTTTTTTGCACTGTTTTTCTCTTCGTTCATTGTTTTAATAATGGCATTTAAATAAATAATTCACTACTTAAAAAAATCCTTTATTCTTTCTCACTAATTGAGGGACGCCTGTTTCAGCATTACATATTTAAATCTATATGTTATATTTTATACCTATATCCGAATTGTCGCTGCGAGCTTAGTATAATTATAATGGCTCAGTATTGAAAGAAGATGAAAACACATACAGATGATGTGGGCCAACCGTAATTATACAAATCTGAGTATCATTAATAAATACATGTCGAGATATTTGCAACACGCACAAACAGACAAATATACATATATATATATATATATATATATATATATATATATATATATATATATATATATATATATATATATATATATATATATATACTAGATGTTCCCGTTACCAGCTGGACCAAAACCACTAACACTACTTATTCTGTTTATTTCAATCAAAAATCCATAAACTGTCAAATTATTATTGCTTTAATTAAAATTTACTTCTTAATAATAATGATGATGATAATAATAATAATAATAATAATAATAATAATAATAATAATAAAAGTAATAGTAATGATAATTAAATAATTTACTATTGTTATTATTCGTAGTTTTCAGTATTTGTATCATTATTTATTGTTCACTAATATAGTAGTAAAAATACTTATTATTTTAACAGTAAATTTACCTACGTGCTTGTGGTTAATGTGATATATATATATATATATATATATATAAATTATATATATATATAAATTATATATATATAAATTATATATATTTATATAGAGAAATTATATATATATATATAAATTATATATATATATAAATTATATATATAAATATATAATTATATATATATATGAATTATATATATATAAATATAAAATTATATATATATATATAAATTATATATATATATATAAATATATAATGATATATATATATATATATATATATATATATATATATATATATGTAAGTATCATTAAAAATAACGGACATCTTGTGTCTGGTTATTTTTTCTAAGATCCTTTCCGTTTTTCTGATTAGGTTCTTAGTTTCAGACGGAAACTGGCTGATAAAATTGCCATAGCTTCCCAAAGCGCTTTCGGACCCTTCCAGGTCCATCGTCAGTGGAGCAATGTTAACCAGGCATAGACCTAGGAGTGAATATATATTCTATTTAGGCGGGAAAATAAAGGACTGTGTTTTATGTAAATTTATATTTATAGGCATTTGAGTATATTAGTACTAATAGTATAGTTAATCTTGTTAATAGCTAGTTTTTTCGGTTTTAATGTATAGGACTTCGAGTTAATGGAGTTTAAGTGTATTAGTATTTTGTGCGATGATTTTTGTGTTATCTACTAGAAGTTTACGGATATGCGAACGGGGCCAGGAATGCTTTTTTATAGAGGTGCTGGGTTATGGCGGAGTCGTTAGATAAATGCATAGTTAATCTTCTGGATAGCGTCGTAACAGTCGACCCTATGTATACATTTTCATGATTGTCGGAGACACATTCTCCCAAAGGGCATTTAAACTTGTATACAAGGCCGGTCCTATCAAGACCTCTAATCCGGGGTGAAGAATTATTTTTAGCAACCAGATTGGTAGTTTTAGTTTTATTATAATAGATAATTAGTTTTACTTTTTTGTTTGGGTCGGTGGGGAGTACGTTTTTATCTATAATGCTTTTGAGAACCTGTTCGTCTATTTTATTTATATATATATATCTCTCTATATATCTATATCTATATATATATATATATATATATATATATATATATATATATATATATCTATCTCTATATATCTATATCTATATCTATATATATATATATATATATATATATATATATATATATATATATATATATATATATATATCTATATATATATATATATATATATATATATCCGTTAGGGCGCTACTTTATGAAGCATCGACAAGTTAAACACCAATCAGATTGAAAAACCAGATAAAGCGATTCGAGAATCTTTAATATATGAATTTTTTTTTTCTTCAATTAAATATTTCGATATACACATGTCTTCCTCAGCTGTTACAGTGATTTGCTTTTTCTGTTTTTTCAGGTCGGCAGCCGACCTGAGATCACGGAGAGTCGCGATGTTAATGGGAGAGTAATTTTATTGTAGACGCGACCAAGTGTTAATCTCGATTTGAATCTCTTGTCTACACTTTTGTTTACCCATTTCGTGCAATTGAGTTCGTTGTTTGAAGCAAAATTCTAATGGTTTTTTATTGGAATAAATCAACAAGTCATTCTATACTATTAAACTATCTCGAACTGTTTTAAATCTGCATGAAAATTCATAACATAATTCATGTTACTATAATATATATCCGTAGTAAATTGCACCCTTTTTAATTTTCGCGTCACAACAGATTTAGCACTAAAAAATATTTTTTAAGTTCTCGACTTCATTTCATAATTATATTTTTAATGTAGGATTTCTCAAGGTATTAATTGCTCTAAAAATGGAAACATATTAGACAAGAAATTAATAACTCAATAAATATCGACAATTTCATTGAAATTAGATAATTCCCATATTTTTGGCAATTTTTTAAGTTCTAGTAATTTGGTCAGACTTTAAAACTATCTAACCTTATTTCCATTTGGATCTACAGAAGTTACAACTTTTGTTTCATAAACACACGTAAAAGAAGAAATTATTTTTTTTCTTTAGACAATTGTTCACTTTTGTTACGACTATTCTTAATTTTCTATATTTCCCCTGAGACAATAGAATCGATAATAAGAAATGATTTAAAGTCGTACTAAATTGAATCAATTGTATTAGTTCCGGTTTGAAGAATTTCTCTTAATACGAAATTTTATTTAACTTTATTTTTCTGTTTGCCATTGTTTTACCATTAACTTCGCGCTTACAGACCCCACCCTTAAACCATTGCTCCTATCTCTCCCAGTTATTTTTTGGTTCCAATTTCTTTTGGCAGACATAGAGGCGCTCAAAAGGCTGATTTTATTGGATGACGGCTTGAAAATTCCATTGTCTCGTTCTCTTTCGTTCGAGCCTTTTTAACTAAACTGGCATCGGTGCCCTTGTCGTTATAATCTGTGAGAAAATATCGGGACGTTTCCATAAAACAACGAAAACACAACAAAGAGAAGAGATAACGTCTTGTTCTCTACGTTCCTTCTTGACGCGGTCTAAAAAAATGTACACGTGTTTTGCCTTCGATATTTCGCGTTTACAATTTTCTTCATATGTTTATTTACAAAATATATTTTGAAGTTTGGGGGCTGTATAAGATTACGGACTTCGCAATGGATGTTATTGGAAATTAGGAGGAGACTTCCCCGCACGTGTACAAATATTATTTATTTTACAATGAAAATCGTTTGTGCTTCTCACGTTAACAGAAATTGATTGCATATGTATGTTTAATGTAATACATACATATATTTATATATATATATATATATATATATATATATATATATATATATATATATATATATATATACATTTAAAGAAGTGAGGCTACCAAGAGTTGTAAAAACTTTTTTCAACAATAGTTTAGTATTTTATTATTTATAATTTTATAACGCGTTTCAAGTATTTATGCTCTCTTCAGATATTTTTTCCATTTGAAACAATGTTTGTATTATCATATATATATATATATATATATATATATATATATATATATATATATATATATATATATATATATATATATATGCGTAAGCATGAAACATCGATGTCTGTAGATAATAAATTATTAATATTTATTGATGAATATTATTATATAGCTCCCTTTACTAAGGCATTCTGAGTGAATTTAATAACAAGCAGTACTACTAGCTTCATTGCTAGATCCAACACGATTTGTTGTTATTGTTGATTGCTCTTCGCCGCTTGCTGTGAACATCGGCCGTCTTGGCATTTACAAAGTTAAATTCCTCCCAAATTCTGGTAAGTCTCTTGATTGCGAATCAGTGACGATTTGTGATCGGAGTTCGCGCCCGCCGACTGTCGGGAATTAGCTTCCTTCACTGAAGATTGCGTGAGCATGAAACATCGAGGTCTGTAGTTAATAAATAATTAATATTTATTAATAAATATATATATATATATAAGAAAAATATGGCACCCATTGAGGTTGGGTTAGATTGTATGTATAAAAGAGAGTCAGTTAAATTAAAATATAATAAAATACAAAATCCCTCTTTACTTTTCTATTTGCGATGCCATTCCCTTTGTTTAATAATATTACGACATGTGGTGATATTTTCTTTTTGTTCATAAGGGATTATTCCCATTTTTGTTTTATTATATTCGTCTTTTAATAAACATTGACAGAGAGAGAGAGTCACGTACGCGAGAGTGATGAAAACCCTAGAAAACAATAACGGAAGTCATACAACATGAAGTGAAAGAGGATGAGGATGATAGACAGAAAATATTAAAAGGAGGTAACAGACTTGGTGAGAAAATAGCAGATTACACCTAATTAGAAAAAATAAATGAATTTTTTTCCAAGATAACTCAATTCCGAAATGAAGGAATATTTTAGCATGTATTTTGTGTAAGTAAAATGTATAGAGAAAGTCAAACAAACTTAAATGCAGTGTTTGTATGATAATAGATGTACTCATATTTATTGAGTATACATTGGTATTTATGAAAATATTATTATGTCAATGTTGGATCTGTTAACCTAAAGTTCGTCAGAAACGTACATAAAAAGTTATTACTTTGATATATATATATATATATATATATAATTTTAAAACATTTGTAGACAAAGAAAATAACCAAGGGAAAAAAGGGGGGTTATTATAATGGAATCATCTAACTCTATAAAATAGATGTTCTGTAAAATAGTAAATACCCACTTTGAAAGGAACAACACAGTTAAGGAAACTATATTTTAATACTTTAGAAAAACAAATCTGGAGGCAAAACTAAATTAAATATTTGTAAACTTTTTAAATTAAAAAATAATTAGTAAATAGGGAGGTGGTGTCTGATCAACACTGCTGGGATGCCATGATAAAGAAATACTGTTTTGTTTTTAAAATACCGAAACAGTTTTCATGGTAGACAACTGACGATCCCTTATATATAAAAACATATATAAAAATATATTTATATTAGAGTATATTCTTGGAAGTAAACTAAAATAGTGATTGCAATAGATTGATTGACTTACTAGACTAAAATCTTTCAACAAAATTTTTTTTTTATTTTCCCAGTTTTGAAGGTTAAAAGAACTTCCGAGACTATATATATATATATATATATATATATATAATTATATATATATATATATATATATATATATATATATATATATATATATATATATATATATATATATATATATATATATATATATATATGAGTATATGAAAGGATAAAAATAATCCGACGGTATGAAATTAAAAATGGAAAAGCGGAAGACCTTTTCGCTCAACGTTTCGCCCAAATTTCACGTGGGCTTTGTCAAGAGCGGACGAAGAATACAAAAATGACAAAAGACGAGAAAGTCTGTAAATTATGGGGAATATATATAGTGGTTGGGTTCATGTCGAGATAAAGGGTATGCAAATAAAAAAAAAATAAAATAAAAAAAAAATAAAAAATAAAAAAAATATATAAAAAAAAAATTAAAAAAAAAAAAATTAGAAATAAATATATATATATATGCACATAAATGTGATCGAAACATATATATAACACATATACATACATATATATCAAATATACATAGAAGTAGCATTGGAAAAGAAGAGGAGAAAATATAGAGCAGAAAGGGGTCCAAAGGATATTTAATTTAAAGCTCAGGGAATCATCCGGTGTCTAGAAATATCTTGTTTTCACTAATGATTGCTTTTGATAGGTTGGGGGAGATATTGTAGAAGCCCATTCTTTGTTTAATTTTATTTGTGGAAAGGGCTATGAGGGCAGATTCAATTATTCGACGGGTTGACTTGTTGTGTATTATTTTGATTAAAGTGGATTTCTCAAAGTCAAAGTAATGATCATATTCCATAGTATGAGCACATAAGGCGTTAAGTGTGTTGTTAATACACAACAAGTCAACCCGTCGAATAATTGAATCTGCCCTCATAGCCCTTTCCACAAATAAAATTAAACAAAGAATGGGCTTCTACAATATCTCCCCCAACCTATCAAAAGCAATCATTAGTGAAAACAAGATATTTCTAGACACCGGATGATTCCCTGAGCTTTAAATTAAATATCCTTTGGACCCCTTTCTGCTCTATATTTTCTCCTCTTCTTTTCCAATGCTACTTCTATGTATATTTGATATATATGTATGTATATGTGTTATATATAGGTTTCGATCACATTTATGTGCATATATATATATATTTATTTCTAATTTTATTTTTTTATTTATTTATTTATTTTTTTTTTATATATTTTTTTTATTTTTTTTTATTTTTTTATTTTTTTATTTTTTTTATTTGCATACCCTTTATCTCGACATGAACCCAACCACTATATATATTCCCCATAATTTACAGACTTTCTCGTCTTTTGTCATTTTTGTATTCTTCGTCCGCTCTTG
>OY744518.1:17069113-17099113 GCA_963556195.1 Sepiola atlantica
TTCCCAAATTTTTCCTCGGTTCCGATACAATAACTTATTCCGTTTTAAATTTCCGATTCCTATACAAGTACCGATTCCGATTCTTTCAAAATTTACTGATATTTAATTAGACATTTGTTGCTGTTTGAATTTTAAAATTGTTGTAACCCGCCTGTAATGTTGGCATATTTATTTGCAAACGTAAAAAATACACGCAGGGGGGGAGAGGCGTATATTACAGGAGATCTTTCTCAATATTTTTCTCAAGTGTTGTTTTCCTTGTAATTGATTGAAATTTGTGAGACAACCGAAAGATTTATTGTTTTTTAAAACAAAGCCGATTTTTATTAAATCGTCGTTAGTGTACAAAATGGCATTTCAATGTTTCCATAAAAAATTGAAAATTGTCGCCGATTGGTATTCAAAATAAGTAGACCGTGTGGAACAGACTAGTTAACAAAGCCCCTCCCCCATGGAAAGAATGACTTTCTAAATAATAATGATATTATTTAGAAAACGATTTTTACATGGGAAGGGATTTGTTAACTATTCTGTGCCTTCCATCTCTCAAAGAATGTTCATATATTTTATCATTATAAAGATTTGGTCGGTTATTTGATTGATTTGTTTTGCTGTTGAAAAAACAAGATACGTATGATAATAATAAGACTACTAGTAATAATAATAACAATGATAATAACGATAATAATATTAATAACAATAACAATAATAATAATAAAAATAACATAATAACAATAACAACAATAATAATAATAATAATAATAATAATAATTACATTTATAGTAATAACAATAAAAATAATAATAATTATAACATTAATAATAATAATAATAATAACATTCATAATAATAAAAATAATAATAATAATTATAACATTTATAATAATAATAATAAAATAATAATAATTATTATTATTATAACATTGATAATAATAATAATAATCATAATAATAATAATCAGAATAAATAAAAATAATGATAATAACATAATAATAATAATAATAATAATAATAATAATAATAAAAATAATCATAATCATAATAAGAATAATAATAAAAATAATAAAAATAATAAGCATAATAATAATAACATTGATAATAATAATGATAATAATAATAATCATTATAGTAATAATAATAATAATAAAAAATAATGATAATAATAATAAAAAATAATGATAATAATAATAAAAAATAATGATAATAATAATAATAAAAATAATAATAATAATCATAATAATAATAGATCATATTATTATTATTATTATTATTATTATAATTATTATTATTAGTAGTAATAATAGTAGTAGTAGTAGTAGTAGTAGTAGTAGTAGTAGTAGTAGTAGTAGTGGTATTAGTAGTAAATTATTAGATTTACACTCTCAGCTAAATTGACCTCCCAAAATTGAGATGCTTCTTTTTTTTTAAGTGAATACGTGTGAACACATTGAAAAACTTGGCGGAAAGAAAAAACAAACAAAATTTCTTTAGAATTTAAAGTGCGAAATCAGGTACGTTTATAAATTTAACGTAAAATGATATTCATCATTTTCGGCCCATTTAAACCTTTCGGGATGTTTACTATATTTTTTGACCACTAAATTTTAGTCCGACTGACAAAGTTGTAAAACCATGCGTTATCGCTTTAAAAATTAACCCCACCCCTCCCAAAAAAATAAATGTACAGAATTTCTCTTCCAGGGAAAAATTAAAAACAAAAAATATTAACTGGACAAAGATATTAGAATGTCTCGGAAGTAGGAGCTTATTTTTGCGATAAATTCATGTGTGAAACTGATCATCCACTCTAAATGCGTAAATAGATGTTTTTTTTTTACGGTGTTCACGAAAACAAGTAGAATCTAATTTTTTTGGGGTGGGATTATTTAGCGGTGACTGACCCACAGGACAAAAGGCCACCAAAATAATTCAAACACGGACAAAAGCCAACAAACGACATCTTTTTTTTAATATAAAAGAAAATTGTTTTATATATAAATTTTTTTTATTAACATCAATAAATGTTTATCAGTAATTTTTTCTTCTCAGGAAAAATGTGTTTGTTTGATTTAAAAATAAATTTTGGTGTTTTGTAAATACTTATGAAATCATCGTAAATACTGCATTCTTATGAAATCATCGTAAATACTGCATTCTTATAGAATCATCGTAAATACTGCATTCTTATGAAATCATCGTAAATACTGCATTCTTATGAAATCATCGTAAATACTGCATTCTTATGAAATCATCGTAAATACTGCATTCTTATGAAATCATCGTAAATACTGCATTCTTATGAAATCATCATAAATACTGCATTCTTATAGAATCATCGTAAATACTGCATTCTTATGAAATCATCGTAAATACTGCATTCTTATAGAATCATCGTAAATACTGCATTCTTATAGAATCATCGTAAATACTGCATTCTTATGAAATCATCGTAAATACTGCATTCTTATGAAATCATCGTAAATACTGCATTCTTATGAAATCATCGTAAATACTGCATTCTTATAGAATCATCGTAAATATTATGGTATAGATTTAAAGATATTTGTTATATATTTTGAATTATTTGATATCATGGCATCGATTTAAAGATATTTGTTATATATTTTGAATTATTTGATATCATGGCATCGATTTAAAGATATTTGTTATATATTTTGAATTATTTGATATCATGGCATCGATTTAAAGATATTTGTTATATATTTTGAATTATTTGATATCATGGCATCGATTTAAAGATATTTGTTATATATTTTGAATTATTTGATATTATGGCATCGATTTAAAGATATTTGTTATATATTTTGAATTATTTGATATCATGTCATCGATTGATCGGCTTAAGAAAGACACGATGATCATGGTAATTCCGTTAGGGTTTTGGTTTCAAGAAGAAAGGAATCTTCTTTGCATTGGTAGTTGAGAGGTAAGTTCTTACTCTGAATTTTTTACAAGAAAACTTGATCTAAATCTTGATAACTTTAAAAAAATATTCTAGTAAAATTATTTGGGGGATTTTCAATCATCCGTAAGTCTTGATTTTCAAATTTTTTTCAGTTTTCAAAATTTTACAAAATGCAATCTTTTATTTTTAGGCGATTATATGTAAACAGTTAGTAAAACTATATGGTAAAAATAAAATAGAACATCAAACAATGAGTTTTGCATAGAATTTAAGCGTAAGATAATCACAACTTTCGTAACTAATTTTTTTTGGGTTTAAATCTTGGCCATGTTAAGGTTATTGATCAAACTTTCGTATAACTTATGGCATTTTTAAAAGTCATAAAAACACGCGTTCTTCCTACTACTAACTAAAAGTCCGTCTGGTAATACGAAAAATAAAGCGATTACTTGTGGTTTTATCACTTTGCTTGTCGGACTTAGCGTTAGTGGGATAATTTATATGCGCAACTCCCCTTCACTCTAAAAGCTTAAATCATTGTTCGATTTTTTTCAGTTTGTTCACTAATAATCGTCTACAATATCTCGCTGAAAGTGCTCAATTTAAGATGCCCATATAAATTTGGCCCCTAATTCACAGTAGCTATTTACGTCTAAGTGGCAATGTGATTATTAGCCCCCTAAAACATAAACAGAAAAGTATTGATTTAAAGTTAAGCTAAGTTTAAATCCTTGTTTCCTCCATCAGAATGTTCCACTCATAGAAGAGTAAATATATATATATATATATATATATATATATATATATATATATATATATATATATATAGTTTAAAGTTCATATTTTTTTTTTTTTTTTTTTTTATTATTATTTTTTTTTTTTTAAGCATCTATTTGACATTTATTAAAGAATAAGGTAAAAAGAATTACCTTTTTAAGCATATAAAGATGCGATATCATTTTTAAAGAAAATAAATCGAAACCGATTTTTTTTCTCTTCTTTTTCCTTGTATAAACCTTCATTCTTTTATTGGTTTATAATGATACAAATAATTTCGCCAGTAGAAAACCTGGCTTCATCAGTGTGTCTATATCCCGATGTTAATGGATTTGGAGGTTTCCCGACTACTGTTGTGGTAAACGGGCTTAGCGGAAGTTGTTGTTGTTTATCCGTTTTCAAATATGAAGGCGCGTATGCTCGCGAGGCAGATATAAAGTTTAAAGTTCATTTTTTTTTTTAAGCATCTATTTGACATTTATTAAAGAATAAGGTAAAAAGAATTACCTTTTTAAGCATATAAAGATGCGATATCATTTTTAAAGAAAATAAAGTGAGTGGAGATAAAAAAAATTTGAACATTTTTAATAATAATTCGAAACTAACGAAGTATATGGCGTATAATCGTTTCCTAGGCAATTTAGAAATATGTTATTCAGTATTATGGTTTTAAAGACTCCAAAACGTCACTTCGTCAGCCTTACTTCATAACGCCACATATAAATGTCCCTCAATAAAACACAAGATTCCAGTACTATCGGAAATAAGCATATATTAAGACAACATTAGAGATAAAACCCTTCAACATGTAACCACATATATTTTCATCAGACAGCTTAAAAACGATATAGCAGTGAAAGTACCTAATAAACAACAAATTAACAGCAAATCAAATGAAAAATAAAATATTTAAAATATTCACAATATAGGATAAATAGAGGAAAAATAGATGAATAGATAAATTAAAAATAATGAAATTAAACTGAGAAAAATATTAATTGAAAATTAAGTAAGAAATTAAGTAAAAAATGAAGAAAAAATATACAAATTTATGTTAAGTAAACAAAACAAGATTGAGTGGAGTTTTAATTAATTAAAAGTTAAAATAATTTGAACATAAAAAATCTATAATAGAGTATTTAGAAATATACCTAGAAATAAAAGTATATAACTTGGAAATATAATTCTAATTATAAGAAAAAATGTACCATAATATATATATATATATATATATATATATATATATATATATATATATATATATATATATATATATTAATATATATGTATATATATATATATATATATATATATATATATATATATAAGGAGAGGTTGTTTGCTTGAAGCATTGTATGCAATACGTATATAGAGGAGTGTTAGAAAGCTATGACAATGCAAGAAATGAGAATATGTCGGCGTTGAGAAGTAAGACAAAAACAAGTGATTTTCTTTTTTTAAATATATATTTTAAAAGATTTTTATAAAGAGGTCTTCCTCGAAATATATTATAGAACACCGTCACACACATTACATCACAGTGTTGAAGTTTTGCCGAATCAAATAAGAATTGCTATAAAAAATTATGATTTTTGAAAAAATATTTATAAATAGAAAAATCACTTGTTCTTGTCTTACTTTTCAACGCCGACATATTTCCATTCCTTGCATGTTGATAGCCTTCTAAATAATTCTTTATATACGTATTACACACAATGCTTCAAGAAAACTACCTCTCCTCATTATATATGTAATACTCATCTCTTTCTCTCTCTCTATATATATATTATATATATATATATATATTAATCAAATTGTACAAATTGTAAAATGAATATTTCAGTTAAAATAATAATACAACCACAATTTCTAAATAAATATAATACAGTTTAAAATGAAATAAAAAATATAATTTATCTCTCCAGATTAAATTAAATATACATGGATACCTTACTACTACAACTACTACTACCACTACTACAACTATTGCTACTTCTACTACTATTACTAAACACTTATTTGTTATTCTGTTTTCTTGTTTGATTTGGAAAGTGTATTTTGTGTTAGACAATTACATATATATATATATATATGTATATAATAATTGACGAGAATTGATTTAAATTCTTTTTTAAATAAATAAATACACATCCGTCATAAATAAGTTTAAAACCGTGAATGACAGCAAAGCTCATCATTTAACCAAAAGGTAATACATTTATTACATATTGAAGACCTAACAAGTATCAGGACAAATATAAAATAAATTAAATTGTTACTATCGAAAATAATTAAAGTAAAATTTAGAGATAATATTCAAATTAAAACGTAATTGTCACGCGTAAAACATACTTTTTGAAGTGATTTGAAAGATAAAACGTCTTTCGTTTCGTAAAGGTCCAGCAAACACTTATATATCATACTAATATATATTTGAATTCAATTAAATTCAACATTAATAAATCAAATATTTCGATTTCATATTTCAAACTGCTAATGCATTTAATCCAATGTCTGAATATAATATAACATAACAAAATATTGAGATCCGTTTATATGGATAGAAGATTATTTTTAATATTTTCATTTACATTTTGGTATCACGGCTTGTATGGTCTGCCTCCACTCCATCTGAATCATCTTTAATTCTGGTATGATAGTGTTGCTTACACGACAGATATAAGTAAAGCTAAAATATTCCCCTTCCAGTTCTATTTCTTCCTTTTTCTTAAATTAGAATCGAAATCAGCAATTTCAGATTCCACTGTATTAACGTCATCTAACATATTTATATCAAATATTTCTATAATGATCGATATTGGTAAAACATGCACTCACTTCAGCTTCGGGTTCAACAACCATGAAAAGGGTAATTCAATAATTCACTATTTTCATAGCACAATAGCATACCATACCTCACAATAGATAATAGGAAATGGATACTAATAGTACACACAGAGTTTAGTTCCACACAATATTGTGGAAAAAACGAAATTAAATTGAGCTATACATTAAATACATCTATTAATTAAAGGCTACACTTTATTGGAAGTTGTAGCCCCTCCAACAACTCCATTTCTATTCCAAACATTAAAATGTAGATGTATTCCAACACACATGGACAAATAATATGATTATATAGAGAGAAATAAACATTGAAAGAACATTACAGAGATTTATCAGAAATATGAATCGATTTTTATGTAATTTACAAAGATGGCAAAAGTAATCATCATCATCATCATCATCATCATCATCATCATCATCATCATGATCATCATCATGAACAACAATAGATTTAGTTTTAAAATAAACATATCTATTTAATTATTAAAAGAAGAAAAAATCTTGTTAGTCATGGCGTTCAATTTATTGTTTAAAAAGCAAGTATTGTATTAAAATCTAAGTTGTTTGTGCGTGTAAATTTACCCGTGTGTACACTTACCCGTAAGTTGTCATGTGAATTTAAAAATAATCTAACCGGAAATCATGAAGTGATCAATTAATTTTACGGAGAGTTTTGCATTTTCACTACTCGTAGCCAACGAATTCAATTACCATAGTGCTCGACACGCGAAGGGTGGGGCATATAAAGATACCAGGCGGTGCAGAGGCATTTATATGATGATCAACGACATTTATAAGAAACAGGAAATCGAAGATATAATAAAGAGTTCCTCAAGGATTAAGAAGATAAAAATTACAAGAGAGATAGGCACAAACACACACACACACACACACACACACATATATATATATATATATATATATATATATATATATATATATATATATATATATATATATACAAAGAGATAGAGACCGAGAGAGAGAGAAAGGAGAATGTAAGAATGTGATATTTTGGAATGCGAGATTAATAAAGATATAGATAGATAGAAAGAAATAGATATATATATACAGGGTGGGCCAAAATAAGGGTCCTATCTTTAAATTTGAATAACTTGAATTTAAATAACTTCCACAAAATAAAAGTTAAACTCACCAAACTTTATGTGTGTGTAGACTGACCCTTCCGAGATTTTTTGAAATAAACAAAACAAATTTTAGCGGAAAAACACTTCTTAAAACTTACAAAAACTAAAGTATTGTTTTTTACACTGTTTTGAGTTTTTTAAGCAAAAATAATGTTTTCTAAATGAGGGTACGTTCCTTAGGGCTAATACAGCTCATGCTTGCTTCGGAAGGGGTCCTTTACTTATTCTAAAAAAAAATTTTTTTTTAAATCAATAAATAAAAAAGTTATGAATTTTTAAAAATAGGACCCTTATTTTTGCCCACCCTGTATATATATATATATATATATGAAGCAATCCAACAAAAGATATAAGCGTCAACTAATATCTTATAATTAGTGAAAAATCCGGATAAAAACTGAAGCTCAATATACTGGATAGAGCATTAATATTATAATATAAAATGAAGTAATAAAATAAGGTGTCAATCAAATTTTATTAGAATTCAAAGTTCAAGCAAAGTATCCTTAAGTCCTTAGCTCATGAGTTTTCAAAGATAATTCTTTTCTTCAGAGGACCATTACCGCAGTTATACTACTACAGGTAATAAAATTACGCTTTGAAAATATATAAAATTATATACACAAATACATAAAAATACATAACATCAAACATATCAACCCAAAAACATACTTTTTGTTGAATCCATATAGTCCATCCAGGTCATACAAATTGAAAAGCATAATCAGGAAAGACATTACTCCAAGTTACAAACAGCAGTACATATACGTGAAATTGAAATTCTAATAAAATCTAGTTGACACCTTATTTTATTACTTCATTTTATATTATAATATATATATATATATATATATATATATATATATATATATATATATATATATATATATATATATATATATATATATATACAAAGAGATAGAGACCGAGAGAGAGAAAGGAGAAAGTAAGAATGTGATATTTTGGAATGCGAGATTAATAAAGATATAGATAGATAGAAATATATATATATATATATATATATATATATATATATATATATATATATATATATATATATATATATATATATATATAGACTTATAGATAGATAGGTAGATAGATAGAGAGAGATAGAACGAAGGCGATATATATATATATATATATATATATATATATATATATATATATATATATATATATATCAGTGGCGATTTGTGATCGGGGTTCGCGCCCACCGACCGTTTAGAATTAGTTCCTACACTGAAGATTGCGTTAGCATGAAACGTCGATGTCTGTAGGTATTACAATAATTAATAAATATTTATTTATAAATATTATTATTTATCTGCCCCCTCCAAGAAAGGCTAGGCACTCTTGAGTGACTTTAATAACAAGCAGTGTAAATAGCTACATGCACGATCCGAACGCCGTTCGTAGATAACTCTAAGCTGCTTGGTAGATCTAGCCGCCGACTCGCTATTTACATTTAAATTCCTCTCTATTTACTAACTAATTAGCTATGGCTGATGGGATAAGACTCTCGACTACGAATCAGTGACGATTTGTGATCGGGTTCGCGCCTACCGACCGTTGAGAATTAGTCCATACACTGAAGATTGCGTTAGCATGAAACATCTATGTCTGTAGGAATTAAAATAATTAATAAATATTAATTTATAAATATTATTCATATGTATATATATATATATATATATATATATATATATATATATATATATATATATATATATATATATATCAGGTTGGAAAGAAAGTAATGTCGTTTTTGTCCAACACATTTATTTCATCTGAAAAATTCACATTAGAGCATTTTTAATCTTTACAATAATTTCCCTCGTTTTCTATAACTTCTGTCCAACTATCAAGTAGCTTCTTGATGCCTTCTTCACAAAATGTGTATGATTTTTTAGAGAAAAACAAATTTTGCTCATTTTTGAGTTGGTCGTCATTTTCATAAATGTTATTGTTTAAGTGGTGCTGCAACGACCAGATAAGATGGTAGTCAGATGGAGCAATGTCAGGTACATAAGGCGAGTGAGGCAAAACTTCCCAATTGAAACTGAGTTGTTTAAGTGATGCTGCAACGACAGGAAAAGATGGTAGTCGGATGGGGCAATGTCAGGTGAATAATGCGGATGAGGCAGAACTTCCCAATTACAACTCATGACCTTTCCCTCGAGTTGTTTTGCTGTGTGAGGTTCTGCGTTATTATGCTGAAGCACTACACCCTTTTTATTGAGTAATGCTGGTCATTTTTTGATAGAGCAATTTTTAGATCATCCAGCTGCGAACAATATTTTACTGCTGTGATTGTTTGATTAGGCTCTAGTAACTCATAATGAATAAGTCCTCTCATGTCCCACCATAAAGAGAGCATAACCTTCTTTGGGTGTAGTCCTTGTTTTGGAACAAGCTGTGGACTTTGGTTTCGGTATAACCATTGTCTTTTGCATTGGATATTCTTGTAAAGAACCCATTTTTCATTCCCAGTCACAATTTTTTGCAAAAATGGTTCTCGATGATTCCTGGAAAGCAAAGATGTGCAAACAGTCAATCTTTGATTTTGTTGAGCGTCGGTCACATCATTGGGAACGCATAGTCCAAGTTTTGAGACATTTCTTAACTTGTGAAGGCATGAAATAATTGTTGTATGGGTTGTATTAAATTGCTGAGCTAATTCTCTGCTGGTTACCTTAGGATTGGCCTCCACAGCATTTTTGATTGCGACTTTATCAATGGGTTTATGCTTTTCCGAACGTCGCTGATCTGACAGGTCAAAGTCTCCAGAAGAAGATTTGGCAAACCACCGTTGACATTTTCGATCATTCAGAACATTTATCCCATAGACAGTTCCAATATTCCTTGTAGCTTCTGCAGCTGAGTTTCTCTTTTTGAATTCATAAAGCATGCAAGGTCTCAGATGTTCTTCACTAATATCCATTTTTTGATGGCTGAGACAATTAAACTTAATATTTTCCAACTAATTACTATATCTGACAGGCAAATCAAGATATTAAGACACCAATTCACCAAAAAATCTTGAACTGTGTACAACTTAGGAGGCTGCAAAGTGATGAAGTAAAAAATACCACATTACTTTATTTCCAACTTGATATATACAGGGTCGGCCAAAATAAGGGTCCTATCTTTAAATTTGAATAACTTGAATTTGAATAACTTCCACAAAATAAAAGTTAAACTCACAAAACTTTATGTGTGTGTAGACTGACCCTTCCGAGATTTTTTGAAATAAACAAAACAAATTTTAGCCGAAAACCACTTCTTAAAACTTACAAAAACTAAAGTATTGTTTTTTACACTGTTTTGAGTTTTTTAAGCAAAAATAATGTTTTCTAAATGAGGGTACGTTCCTTAGGGCTAATACGGCTCATGCTTGCTTCGGAAGGGGTCCTTTACTTATTCTAAAAAAAAAAAATTTAAAAAAATCAATAAATAAAAAAGTTATGAATTTTTAAAAATAGGACCCTTATTTTTGCCCACCCTATATATATATATATATATATATATATATATATATATATATATATATATATATATATAGGTATATATGTGTATGTATGTATGTATGTATGTATGTATGTATGTGTATCGAGAGGATAAGAAAAAGTAAGACACACAGATATATGTATACACATATATAGAAGGAGAAAGAGAGAGAGAGAGAAAGTGAGAATGTGATATGTGAGAATGTGATATGTGAGAATATGAGATAGATAGAGAGAAATATATATATATGGAGACTTATAGATTGATACTGACAGAAAGAGAGCGACATGTATACATATATATATATATATATATATATATATATATATATATATATATATATATATATATATATATATATATATATATATATGTATATCGAGAGAATATGAGAAAGTATGAACGTGATAAGAAAAAAAATGTGAGAAAATAGAAAATCTGAAAAAAAATCAACGAAAAAGAAACAAATTAAAATAATGACAGGATAAAATATTTAGGACGATAAAAATAAAAAAAATAAAATTAATACAAATAAGAACAAGTAGCTTGTCATAATAGAGTCAAAACTTGGCGGGTTTAGGGAAAAGTTGGACGATTCAAATATGTCCGGCGGCCACAAATGTGTGTGCAAACGTGTCAAACCCTTCTTTCGCGCCCCGAAAAAAAAAGGGAATTTGTGTTTTAATGGAGAAAAGAAAGTTCCTGCAGGCGTGAAATCTCTCCAAAAATATTTCTCCTTTAATTTTTTTCTCCCCTTTTTCTTCTCGTGACTCTAACCTTGTTTGAAATACTGGACCTTACCTGAATAAATTGAACGCTTCTCGTCTTTGCCTGTCTATTTGTTTCTTTTTGTTTTCTGTTTTCTGCACGACGAAATGTTGAGAAATAAAAGATAGAATAAAGTAATTGGCTTTTATAAGAGATTAGATAAATGCTGAATTATATGAGAGACAAGTCTGCAGTGAACGGAGTCTGGCAAAGTTCGTTTTTCCAATGTGAAGAAACTCCTCTAGAAAGGCTCTGTCCGTTGGTAGGGCGATTATCTTGCGCTAATTGTATTGATGTTTGAACTAATTTTCTCTAGCATCTATATTCATCATCTCATCTTTAGGATATTCTGATTTTGTTAATTTCCTTATATGTAGTTGACTAGAACTTTTCACGGTCCTCTAAAGCAGGGGCGGGCAACCTCCGGCCCGCGGGCCACATCCGGCACGCGAAGGCTTAGCGTCCGGCCCGCCACCCTGCTATGCTTTATTATGCAATCCGTCCCGCGGATCTCCCAGTAAACCTCATATCATTTTGTGACATAGACGTAAAATACTTTCAATTAAGATTTACAGTGGGATAAATATCAGCGCGCGATGATGCATGTATATTTAATTTTTCTTTGACTATTAATTTCAAATCCTTGAAAAGAGAGAGAGAGACAGAGGCAAAAAGGAAACTAGAGACGAGGAAAGGGCATGAAACTTAGAACCTATGTGAGGTGTGTCAAAACGAATGCTGGATCAACTTGCTACTCCCCCGTCATTATATTTGATGATTCTAAAATGGCTCTTCGTCGGCGCCTTTTATAACATCAGATACAGAAGTCTTTTGAGAAAAAATATCAGATTTGTAGAGTATTCAATCCAATTTTTGTAAAATTTATTCATGTAAACAAAATATAGTAAGGTTACCCGCCCCTGCTCTAAAGTAATAACTTGTTCAATACTTTTGCAAGTGAAATAATTCGTTCTATACTTTTCTAAGTTCATGTATGTGTGTGTTTGTGTATGGGTGTGTGTGTGTAAAGAGACAAAGCAAGATAGAAGGAGATATATAGAGCAGCATATCTTGTTTTTTTTTTCAGATTTATAATTTTGAGAATATCATTTTCCATTATCGCAACCCTTACTCTACGCTCTCATCTCAACATAAGACTCTTTACCTTTTGGTCTTCATTCGTTTTTGATTTTATGTAAACTTTTCAAAGTAAAATGCTGCCGATCATATTTACATTGTCGGTTTACATATTTACATATTTACATTGTCGGTTTACATATTTACATATTTACATTGTCGGTTTTCCCCTATCCTCTGATGAAAACAGTTTCTCTTTGAAAATCCATGGATTAAGGATATGAAGCTCCGTGCTCTGAACTTTTGATTTTCTAATAAATATTGTATCTTTACAATTTTTTATTCTCATCTTTCACACACACACACACACACACACACACATATATATATATATATATATATATATATATATATATATATATATATATATATATATATATATATATATACAGGGTGGGCAAAAATAAGGGTCCTATTTTTAATAATTCATAACTTTTTTATTTATTGATTTTTTAAATTTTTTTTTAGAATAAGTAAAGGACCCCTTCCGAAGCAAGCATTAGCCGTATTAGCCCTAAGGAACGTACCCTCATTTAGAAAACATTATTTTTGCTTAAAAAACTCAAAACAGTGTAAAAAACAATACTTTAGTTTTTGTAAGTTTTAAGAAGTGTTTTTCGGCTAAAATTTGTTTTGTTTATTTCAAAAAATCTCGGAAGGGTCAGTCTACACACACATACAGTTTGGTGAGTTTAACTTTTATTTTGTGGAAGTTATTCAAATTCAAGTTATTCAAATTTAAAGATAGGACCCTTATTTTGGCCCACCCTGTATATATATATATATATATATATATACAAGTGAAATATTTTTAAAATCAACAATCGTGCAATTTAAATGAAAAATTCGTTTATTTAATTTATTTGCAAGCTTTCGTTGTAGAATAACTTTGTCATTTCTGCTCATATCGTGATTCGACCCCTCGAGGTTAATACCATCAAAATGAGGAGGAAAAAAGAAGAAAAAAATTGTTTTATAAATAATTTGACTCTTCACCTATTAAACTATACTATTATCATTGTAATCATTTGCAAAGATGTATTTCATGGCAATATAACCACATACATGTGTGTATTTTCTCTCTCTCTCATTTTATGACTTCTCTTGTATTTATTGAATTACTATTATCATCGCTATTTTATTTATTATTATTGTTATTATTTTCATTTTTTATTATCATCATTATTGTTATAATTATTATTATTATCTTTAACATTATAACCATTGTTATTATTTCTATTGTTATCACTATTATTATTAACATTATTATTATCACTATTTTTATCATCATTATCATCATTATTAATATCATCATCATTATTATTATAACTATCATTATCACTATTATTATTGATATAATCACTATTATTATTTTATTCTGTTACTATTATTATTATAAGTAGTAGTAGTATCAATAGTAGTAGTATCATTATTGTTATTAGAATTGGTATTATTTTTATGATCAGAAGTAGTATTATTATCATTTTTTTAATATTAGGATTATTATTATTTATGTTATTATAATTATTAGCATTAGTATTACTATTATGTTTAGTATTATTATCGGCCTTGGTTATATTATTAGTATCAGTATTGTTATTCGTAGCATGTATTATTTTTTAAAATATTACTAGTATTATTGGTATTAATATTAGTTTTATTAGTATCTATATTGTGGAAGCTATTATCATTATTATTATTATTATTATTATAATTATTATTATTATTATTATTATTATTATTATTATTATTATTACTAGCGGAACCCGTGTAAATTACACGAAATGATGTTTTCAATACGGGTCCTAATGTAACAAAGCACCCTCTATTTGTTAGTAAGTTACGCTTGCTTTATTATGAGCCACCCCCTTCTGGGTAAGAGTTAAATAATTGTTTGAAATAGTAACTCGTGTACGATGGACACTTCCATATCTACTAAAAAGGGTTGATATGCCATCCGTTCAAAAAAAAAAACAACAACAAAATAATACTGGCCGATATCCTACGTTTTAAGCAGTCAACGTAATTAAATAGACAATGCCATTAAAAACGCCAACATAAAAACAAAAAATAGTTTTAAGTTTTAAGCAACACAAAACAGTAGTTTTTAACCAGGTAATAAAAAATGTATTATTTCTTCCCCTTCCCCTCGAACTGTAGAATAAAAATCTTAGAGGCTGGTTGGGATCGAACTATAAACCAGTCGGGCCGAAGTAAAAAATACCACCTCGCTAACCATTGCGCAAGAGGGATAGACATATAAATATTCCTAAACGCAGACTAGTTGAATGTTTTTAAAAATTTAGGAGCGGCACGCATGCGCAGAGCTTTTGCCGGAAGCGTGACACACGAACACACACGCTATCGTATTAATATATAGATTATTATTATTATTATTATTATTATTATTATTATTATTATCATTATTATTATTATTATCATCAAGTACTCCTAAGGAGTTCTCACACAGGTCATCATCAGTGATTGCTCACTAATAATCACCGGTTGTGTTCCCTAGAGTCTGAGTGACAACTAGTCTCCCCAGATTTCCAGTACAATCCACCTTATGCGATAACCATTGCAAATCACTTTGCGTTATCACAACAGCCACTTACCATTGATTTCTTGCTGTTAACGACCATTGGTCTGCTCACTAATTTGACAGGCAATATCCCTCCCCAAGGTACCAGTATCTCCGCACTCTTCCAATGGCTGTCTGGTTAGTGATCCCCCTACTCGGTCTCCCCATCTTGCTTGACTGTTCACGACTATTTTGTGTGGTATCAGTCGAGGCTGGTGCATCACTTTTTTTTGGGGGGGCAGGGTGTAGTTTTAGATATTTCTTTGTAGTTTCTGTTATTTGAGTTCATGTGGTGGTGTTCTTTCTGTGTTTTTGTTGTCATCCTATCATCATAATAGTACCCCAAAAGAGTGATACATCATACACCAGCACACAAAAAATCAGTGAAAACCTTCATGCCTGCCCAAATGGAAAAATACAATTTTTTTCAAATAATGATTGAAACTTTTTTTTACTATATTTTCACTGACTGTTTCGTAACTTACAACAGATGATAAGTGATATGTATATGTTATTACTTAAAATGTCCGGATAAAAGGACTTGAAACTCTTCGAATGAACATACCAAATAATCAAATCCGTGTTCAAACTTGAGTAATAAGTCTGTTATATATATATATACATATATACATATATATATATATACATAATATATATATATATATAATACATATATAAAAAAAAAAATATATATATAAAATATTTGTTGTTGTTTATTATCTATGTACGTATACGTTTCGTCCCTTTTCAATCAGGACTCATCAGCATAGAGATATGACTATTCACTACTAGTCGTACGATTCGAAACCCTGGATTACAAGTATTTTTCAACTTACATCCAACGTCGTTAACCGCGCGCCCAATATCCGAAAAGCCGATAAACAATGATAATTTAACACATATAAAAGCGGCTTGATGTCGAGGCATTCTACTTCTATTAAAGAAGGAATGATGCATATAAAGCAAGTGACGTCATGCTGTGTTTGTACTACCATTAAGAGGGCTCTACTTATTTTACGAGGAGCGACAAATATATATATATATATATATATATATATATATATATATATATATATTTCGAAGCTTGTTAGCGTTTCCTTCAGACTATCCTTGTACCTCTTTTTAAGTCGGCCAATGTTTTGTTTGCCGTGGCTGAGCTTCCGAACATGACTTTTTTTCGGGATTCTTTCCTCGCTCATGCGAGAAACGTTGCCTGACCAGCGCAGTTTAGCTTGGCGCAGGAGGGTTTGTGCGCTGAACATTCCGGCTCTGGACACAACCTCAGTATCAAAAATCTTGTCCTGCCATCGCATATGGAGGATTTTCCGAAGACATTTGATGTGGAATCGGTACATCCGTCGCTCATGTCTGCGGTAACGCATCCACGCCTCACAGTCATAGGTCAGGACAGAGAAGACAGCCGTACTGTACACATTCAGATTGGTACGGAAACGCTTATTAGCTTCGAAAAAGACCACCGAACGTGGGAAGAGACTGCCTCAAGTCGAACTGGTTGAAGCTGCTCAGCTCATTTGTCTAAGATACTGACACACAATGTTATCACTGATGTGTCGTCAGCATTCAACAGTCGAAATGTGCCTGAAGCATGTGGTTCATATATTACTATGAGAGCATTGTAGAATCGAGACATTTTTCATTGAGCTATTTACCTTGCATGTCACATATTTTTCTTTACAATACTGCGGATTTTGACAAATACTAAATAAATCAATAATGTATATATATATATATATATATATATATATATATATATATATATATATATATATATATATATATTTTACTTATATTTTTTCATTTATTAATTTTCCAACGAATGTTAAGTCTGCAATATCTTGGATTTAGTTAGTTTGTCTGGGAATTTAAACTGCATTTTACATATTTTCATTTTTTTTTTAATGACTCAAAGCTTCTTTAGACTATATATTGGGTATTTAGATCTGTATGGCTAGATTTCCTTCCTCTTATCTAATTACATTTCTGGTACCTAAGGTACTTAAGCTTTATTTTTTATTTATTTTTTAATGCAACTTTAATTCCTATATAATTTAATTGCTAGCTACCATATTGCAGAATGGTTCTTGGATATAGTGTTTAGATAGTATTATTATTATTTTTATTTTTTTATTATTGTTATAATTAATGTTATTTGATATGCAAATTACTATATCATATGGTAGTCTTAAGGGTAATATATTATTATTATTATTATTTTATCATTATTATTATTTATTTATGTATATATTAGTGATATTTTAAGCTGAATTATTTCGACACTTGATTATTGGGGAAATGGTCGTATAATCAGTACCATTGGAGAGCCATGAATATTATAACTGTCCTGTTTTAAAATCTCCGAAACAGTTACATGGTAAACAGCTGATGATCCCCGTGTTAATATTAGACGCTTACGGTCTCCTCTTTTTGTTTCACTCTTTTTTAATTTTTTTTTTTTACTTATATTTTTTCATTTATTAATTTTCCAACGAATGTTAAGTCTGCAATATCTTGGATTTAGTTAGTTTGTCTGGGAATTTAAACTGCATTTTACATATTTTCATTTTTTTTAATGACTCAAAGCTTCTTTAGACTATATATATATATATAAGTTTCAAGATTTCCGTAGAAGTTACATTGGCTATATATATATTATATATATATATATATATATATATATATATATATATATATATATAAGTTTCAAGGTTTCTGTAGAAGTAACATTGGCTATATATATATATATATATATATATATATATATATATATATATATATATATATATATATATATATAGCCAATGTTACTTTTACAGAAACATCGAAACTTTTTTCTTCACACAAAATACATTAATGTTCCTCAATTTAGGGATTGAGTTATGTTTGAAAAATCTTCTATATTAATTGTTCTAATAAGCTGTCATTTATTAATAACTCATAAACTTATTCATCTAATACTAAAGTTCGACCTCTCTCATTGTATGTTTATGACTCATCTCGATATTTATAAATGCACGAATGGAACACTTTCTAGTAGCAGGCAAAGTTTACATAAAAGCATTGTTAATATCATTTACCGACAGCTCCTGTCTCGTCCACTACTGGTTTGATCTGTCGACTATCAGCTGGGTGATTGTGAATTCGATCCCTTGCTTGGGATAAGTGCTAGTCTATATATATATATAGCTGGAGGATTAATGATTTTCCCTTAGCATTGAAGCAATGCTCACCGTATACTTTTTAATTAGAGTATCGTAAATAAAAATATTAATAAATAAATCACATCATTAATAATGCGATACAGTTTCTCCGACGACCACAAAAAGGTTATTGGATCAGTTGGTAGAGAATCAGACATAGTTACCGGGGTCTCCGTTTCGAATATTATTAGTTATAGCCGCACTGATGAGTCGTAGAGACGACAAAACACTGAACTCAATTTTCGAACAGCTTATACGCTATATATTTTAGGTTGCACTTATTTAACGGAGCATATGTGTCACACTATTATGGATCCATCCTGAGTGGGGTTTACCAGATATAAACTCTAAAGCATGCTAATCCGTTCTGTACAGTTATATAGGAAGATGTAAGGTATGCTATTATTTGAAGACAGGTGCTTGAACTAGCAAAGACAATTATGGCGAAGACAACAACGACAAAAGAAAAACAAACGAAAAAAAAACAAAGAAATTATTGTTTAGGATAATCGGGCATTAAACGAAGGCAATGAAGTTCATGCCTAACATAACAGGAGAGGATGAGGGGGTAGACTATTTTCCGTTTCGGCTAATGAAAAAACAGAAGGCGTGTGCCCTAAGGGTGAAATGTTTTGCTCGAAGGTTAGAGGAGGTTGGACCCTAACAGCCAATTTAGCTCCGTTAAAATTGAGGCGATTGGAAAGATTCTCTTGAGCAAAGCGTGCAAAGCTGCAGGGCCTCAGAGTCGGGCTGAAGCAATCATCAGCATTCTGAAATGATAGACAAATAGAATGCAATTTTTTTCGGCTTTCATGGCGCATTTTACAGTTATTTAACTACATTGAAATGTCTTGTTATAAAAAGTGGCACACGTATAAGTGACACATGGAAGGTTTCGATAACTTTTTCAAAATGGGAAAAAGACATAAAGTACAACAAAATGAATTATTAGTCAGATAAGTATATAATGTTATTTTCTTGTATTGTTCAAACTAGCAAAAATATACGATCAGAGGTCACATATTGTTGCTAGTATATCATTACTCCTTTCAAAGGGAGAAGGTAATGCCTTGGAGGATGGCACTATGACGGAACACTATCACCCTCCACAAGGAAGAGGTATCGCCTGGTAGGATGGTCTCATGCCAACAGAATAGATACTACACTACCTCCAAAGAAGGACGTAATACCTAGGAAGGTTGATTCATGGAAACAGAACACATACTGCACTGCCCTTCTGAATTCAGTATCTAAAATGGTACAGTGTATAGAAGTAATAGTGTAGTTTCGGATTCAGACAGACAGACAGATACAAAATCCCCATTAGTAATAGATGTGTCATTCATTCTTTTTATTGATCCTTTTGTATTTATACAATTGAAATCATTTTCTCTTGGATAATATCTACTTCATATGCCATGATGTAAGTTCAGGTTATTAAGAAAAATATGAAAGCGAAGCAAATCCGAGCACGTTTCTTGAGTAAGAATTAAAATATGTTCAGAAAGTGTTATATTTTGTTTTCATTGCAGACACAAATTAAATCCCCTCAGACGACTGAAGATCCGATGTGAGCTGTCGAGAGATCAGGGTTCAAATTCGATATGCGTGGGAGAGCGTGAGCGCCGGAAGTGACAGAAACTATGTGATCGAATACGCTTGGGGCGTAGAAATCACAAGCGGACAAGTCAAGACGTGTAATAATGTTGTCCTCAAACATCAGTTGTTAAAGCTTTCCGTTTCTCTCTCTCTCTCTCTCTCTCTCTCTCTCTCTCTCTCTCTCTCTCTCTCTCTCTATCTATCTATCTTTCTCTCTACCTCTCTCTATCTATCTCTCTCTCTCTTTCGTTCGGAATGATTTTCTTAAGAGAAATAATAATCAGCATATATTTTTAGCCCAGAAAGAAATCTCTGTGTTTGTATTTTTATAGTACGTGCTTGAATTCAGCGTGATTATTCTTGCGTTCGTGATTGGGTGAAAGAAACTGCTGATCACCAATTTTGTCCAATCGAGAGTCGATAAATCAACATTTACTGTCGCTGCTGCTACTAAGACTATAATGAACGATTTATTGATTGGTCTAGTTTTTCCGTTTTACGACATAGCTACATTTTTCGGTTATTTAATGGTTATGGGATCTTTACCCTCACCCATTATTATCTTTGGGAGTTAAGGTTGGGGCTGGGGTTGAGGTTAGGGTTGGGGTTAGGGTTGGGGTTAAGGTTGGGTTGGAGTTAGGGTTAGGGTTAGGGTTGGGGTTGGGATTTGAGTTGGGTTAGGGTTGGGTTGGAGTTAAGGTTTAGGTTGGGGTTGAGGTTGGGGTTGGGATTGCGGTTAGGGTTAGGGTTAAAGTTGGGTTGGGGTTTAGGTTGGGGTTGGGATTGGGTTACGGTTGGGGTTTGGGTTATGGTTGGGGTTGGGATTAGGGTTGGGGTTAAGGTTGGGGTTAAAGTTGGGTTTGGGTTGGGATATGGGTTAAAGATAAAGAATCGCTACAATAAAACTAAAAGAACGACCTGCCAGAAAAAGAATATCATCCAACAATCAAACAAAGAGTGTGACGTTTATTAAGTGGATAATGGCACGGACTTTCACTCAAAGATGTTGGCAACTTTTACGTGGTGATTCTTGAGAGCCAACAACAGAATCGAGCTGGTCAACAAATTTTGGCTACGCTGGTTCATACACATTTGCTCAACTTCATCTGATTCTCATAAATATTCATATCGTTTCTGAAGAAGAAAGACGCTATCAAATTAAAAGCGCGGGAAACCCGAGACATTATCATTACATTTAATTTTACAGAATATAAACATATGCAACTGTGAAAGTTTGCTTCATAAACCGTATTCAATGAGTCTCTCACTTCTTCAAGAATCTGGTCCACTTCTTTTGCGGGGGGAAATGTTAGTCTTAAAATGGTGCGAACGAACCTGCTTTTCAAAAATTAGCTAAATTTCAGACATCAGTACCTAATAAAGCTTGATTGCATAACGGTGTGTTCAGGTGGCAAATATATAGTACTTTCAGTTGTTTTCATTTTGATTAATGCAGTTGACTTTAATCTATAAGCATTTAAAGTAAAAAATAAGAAAGGTTAAAATTTCTGAGCATAATAGTTGAGGTTTATAAATGAGGGTCACATTTGAAAAATCTCCTAAATGATGTCCTGAATATTTCAAGCTGAGTTGATTCACGACGAGTAGACGTAAAAGTGCAGAAACGTATCGGTAATTTGATTTGCCCTACCCTTTCCTCTTCGCTGCACCCTCTCTCTTACATACGTTATGTTGCTAGTCTCTGTCTTTTCTATGAAAACTATTATGACATGGGTACTACAGAATATTATTTACTTATTTAGTTAAAATCGTAGCAATTTTATTCTTTTATAAACAATAGATATGTTTAATTACAGTGAAAATTATTGTCAGCTAAATTATCTTTACAATAAAAAAAACGAATTTCACTTTTTATTTGTATTTATTTAAAATTGCACTGTTTTAGTCAACGGAAAGACAGACTTCTACTGTTGAATAATTTATTTAAAAATGGCTAAAGTCGGAAATTTATCAAATAAAATATTTTTATTTTTCATTATTACAAAACTAAATAATCAAAGCATCCAGTACTAACTTAAAGCTGGTGCCTTGAGTTCAAATACTTGCTTAAATTTAAAGTAGAATAAAATAGAAAAGCCGCCTTGAATATCTCATCGGATATTCTTTTCTCTTTCATTTTAACAGTAATACCAATTTCTTTTAAAGAATTGCATGCCTTTCGCGTAGTTAAGAAACGGGGGAACTAAAGCAATCAGTAACCAAAGCCGGCTGATTTCCTGCGGGGATGAAACGTAGACGCCTTTGTGTAGTTTAACTGCCATAAATATATTTTTATACATTGCTACTAAGCTCTACTCGCGTATTCAGCACTGTTGAAGTAAATGATACACTCGCAAAAAATACAAAAAAGGCCATCAAAAATTGAAAAAGTAAAAAGTTGTATAATTAAACAGACGAATTCTGTTATTTTTAACAATGTTTGCATATATATATATATATATATATATATATATATATATATATATATACATATATATATAGTCTAAAGAAGCTTTAAGTCATTTTAACAAAAAAAAAGTAAAATGCAGTTTAAATTCCCAGAGAAACTAGCTAAATCCAAGATATTGCAGACTTAACATTCGTTGGAAAATTCATAAATAAATTTTAAAAATATGAGTAAATAATATAAAAAATTTGGGGGGGGGGGTTAAGTATCTAACAGTGAAACAAAAACAGGAGACTTTAAGCGTCTAATATTAACACGGGGATCATCAGCTGTTTACCATGTAACTGTTTCGGAGATTTAAAAACAGGACAGTTATAATATTCATGGCTCTCCAATGGTACAGATTAAACTACCATTTCCCCTATAATCAAGTATCGAAATAATTCGAAATATATATATATGAAAAAAGAAGGATGAGAGTAATCCGACGTAATGGGAGATGAAAAAAGAAAAACCAAGAGATAGTTGGTTATATATTCACAAACGTTTCGTCTTTATTGTAAGATTTCCTCGGGATGATAGTTTAAAGAAAAATTGCATGCAAGTACATCGAAATTTGGGGTTGACATGGGGAGAGATGAAGGGATCTAGTAGCCGTGGCTACTATGAAAGCCAGAGAGTCGAATCTGTGTGAAGTCGATGGTCGAGAAAGAACATAAAAAAAACATTGACCTCTCACAGCTTGGACTCTCTGGCTTTTATAGTAGCCACGGCTACTACATCCCTTCATTTCTCCACCATGTCAACTTGAAATTTCAATGTACTTGCATAACATTTTTCTTCAAACTATCATCCTGAGGAAGTCTTACAATAAAGATGTAACGTTGATAAATATATAAAATACTATCTCTTGGTTTTTCTTTTCATCTCCCATATATATATATATATATATATATATATATATATATATATATATATATATATATATATATATATGGGAGATGAAAAAGGAAAAACCAAAAAGGATGTTTATCCTAAGGAAGTCTTACAAATAAGACGAAACGTTGATGAATATATGAAAAAACATCCTTTTTGGTTTTTCTTTTTTCATTTCCCGTTACGTCGGATTACCTTCATCCTTCCTTTCTCATATATATATATATATATATATATATATATATATATATATATATATATATATATATATATATATATATATATATATATATGTGTGTGTGTGTGTGTGTGTGTATTTATGTATTTATTAATATGTAAATCTATATAATCATTAAGCTCAAACCCTTTATAAAGATCGTGGATGAATGCAAACATATATAAACGCTGTCACTATCTTATGTATACGTGTATATACATAGAAAGTGCTTACAATATCATGCAAGCCGGCTCCATCCTCTGTCCGTCTGTATCTCTATCTATATTCCTCTTCTGTTTTCCTCCTTTAATTCGATCCCCTCTAGTCGATTGGGAAAATGAATTTTAACTTCTAAGTAATAACTGAAAATATCAAACGAGCGAAAAAATTCCCGCTAAAATTGTTATCAGTTAATTCATCGAAAATTGGATCCATAACTTATCAAATAAAACTTAAATTCTTTTACGAAAAATTCTCCATTTGTGTTTTCCTCGCATTTAACTTATTCACTTACATCAATTGTTTTTTTTTGGGTTTTTTTTGCTTTTTTTTATTTACAGAATATATATATTGTTTCGCTTGTTGGAAGTTTTGAAAAATTTAATTTCTCGCGAATTTAATAATTTTCGGTGTCGTCGTCATTTGAGAAACAAAGACAATAAGGAATCAATTAAGAATTTTGACTTCTGTAAAAGACCACCACCCAACCATCCTACGCCAACCACCAGACCAATAAGTTATATTATCAGTTTTATTATTTGCTTCTTTTCTATTATGATTGCCTTTCGTTCATTCATGTTGAGAAATGAAAGAGAAATATGAAATTAAAATAAGAATTCTTATTTCATCTTTCTCATTATTTAATTTCCTTGTTCTACTCCATTATTTTACATTGTTCTTCTTTCATTTTTTCGTTTTTTCGTTAGAACATTCTTCAAGTTTAGTTAATTTTATAAACTAACTAGCAGAATACTCGACACAAAAAGGGTATAAACAATGTGTATTATATTAGGTTTTACTCATTTGTCTTGAAGTAGAGTGTTGTTTCGGCTGAATTTGAAAATAATGATGATTCCACGTTGCTCACCGTGTTGTCAAGAATACGTATTCCAGAATTCATGATAAGTTCAGTAGCGTAGGCGTTAAAACCGCACATAAATATTATTGACGCACTGGTAAAAATATTATTACATAATTTTACTCAGAATTTTATATAAAGCAACTATTTTCTTTTAAAAATCTTTTGTATCTCGCTTATTTTGAAAAAATGCGGCCACAATATTCATCATCTTGCCTAGAATGTATATTCTATAATCCAATATGGTCGGTTAATTAGTTCACTAATACATATATATATATATATATATATATATATATATATATATATATATATATATATATATATATATATATAATGACACAACATTCTCTCAAATCGAAAGACATTTCTTCAAATGGATTTACATATCTGATGAAAGCGGACCACCGCTTGAAACGCGTTATATAAAATTATAAAATGGTAAAACAACAAAATAATAAATAAATGTTGAAAAAAACATTTCACAAATCTTGGTAGCCTTACTCCTTTACATATATATATATATATATATATATATATATATAAATATTTGTTATTGTTTATTATCTATGGACGTATACGTTTCGCCCTTTTTGAATCTGGACTCATCAGCATAGACATATGACTATTCACTACCGGCCATGCGATTCGAAACCCTGGATTAACAGTATTTTTCAACTCAAATCCAACGTCGCTAACCGCTTGGCCAATTTTAAATAGCTGATAAACAATGATAATTTTAACACTTTTAAAGCAGCTTGACGTCCAGGCATTCTACTTCTATTAGGAAAGGAATTATACATTATAAAGCAAGTGACGTCATGCTGTGTTAGTACTACCATTACAGTGCTCTACTTTTTTACGAGGAGCGACAAATATAAATATTTGTTATTGTTTATTATATATACGTTTCGTCCTTTTTTAATCTGGACTCATCAGCATAGAGATATGACTATTCACTACCGGTCATGCGATTATATATATATATATATATATATATATATATATATATATATATATATATATATATATATATTTGAAAGTTTACCAAACTTTCAAAAAAACACATATAAATGCTGTGTACCCTGTAATCGAGAATCATCGAGCTTATTTTTATTGGCTTAATCCCGGTCTTCACTGAATAAAATATCTTCTAAGTGAAAAATCTAAATCTAAATCTAAATCCCTCCCTCCCTCTCTCTCTCTCTCTCTCTCTCTCTCTCTCTCTCTCTCTCTCTCTATATATATATATATATATATATATATATATATATATATATATATATATATATATATATATATTAGTATTTCATGTATCGACATGAGATTTTATAAGGAGATATACATTTTTATGTATCAATTTTCAGTATTTACTTCAGCAGTGCTCGATACTTAAGTAGAGCTAGGTAGTTAGCTATGAAATATATTAATGTCAATTAAGCTACGCGTTTCATCCCCGGGGGAATCTTCAGGCTAAAAGGCGAACCTTTGTGTTGCTTAATTGCCATAAATATATTTTCATAGCTTACAATATATATATATATATATATATATATATACATATATATATAGTCATCTACATACAGACTATTTCGCTGTATCACAGCTCTTCTGTGCGGCTAGATTAGCTAGTGCCGTAAGCCTGGATTGAAACTCAAACGTCGAGCTGACTGTCCTCGCCTCTACCCCTACGCTATCTTACGACATTTACTTAATGTAAATGGTATCTAAATGTAATCATTATAAAGTGCCAGGAGCTCTAATTAGTTTTACTCAATGAGCTATGCCTATATATGTTTGGATCTCAATCTTACGATAGCCATCTTGGTGTAACATCCTGTTTACGTTAACCCTAGTTCGATCGTTACAGTCATGTCGTTCAGAGATAATCAACACCTCAAATGATCCCTATTCATAGCCATGTGCCAGACTATGTTTAACTCAACAGAAAGACGAACGGACACACAGACAGATAGACTCAGAAAATGAACATCAATCGAAGAAAGTAAATAAATTTTAATCAACTAAAGCGACAAAAATCACTAATTTAATAAAATCGTATCGATACGGAATTAAAAAGAGCCGAGAACGTGGTTGAACATTCGCTGCGAAAGTAGAATTATTAAATGAAAGAAAACAAAAGAAGACATGAGTAGGTATAAGAAGAGGCAGAGATGAAAGAGATGGAAGTTAAACAATGATGAAGAAGGTCTGTTTGTTGGATGATGATGGGAGTTTAGTCTTTCATTTTGCCACGCCCCTTTTCTCTGTACATATTTATTTTCTGTTTGACCATAACAAACAGTCTCTGAACAATTGATGCAGCTGCAACTGTGGGTTAAACCAGTGAATTCTGTAGAAATTAGTTTCTTAATTTCTTTTCTCCCACGTCTCATCTCTGCACGCACATCATTGTATATATATATATATATATATATATATATATATATATATATATATATATATATATATATATATATATATGGATCTCTACATACATGTCTACATATATGTATGTGTATATATACATGTATACATATATGTATGTATATATATATGTATCTATACATATATGTATCTATACATATATGTATGTATATATATATATATGTATCTATACATATATGCATGTGTGTATATATATGTAGGTATGTATTAGTATGTATATATATATATGTATATATGCATATATATACGTATATATATATGTATGTGTATGTATGTATATATATATGTATATATGTATATATACGTATAAAAATATGTATGTGTATGTATGTATATATACGTGTGTATATATGTGTATGTATATGTATAATTATGTATATATATACAAATATGTATATATTTATGTATATATATATGTATATATACAAGTATGTATATATATATATGTATATATTAAAATATATGTGTATATATATATAAGTATATATATGCATAAATATAAATATACATATATTTATCTAAATATTTATATATATACATGTTTTTATATATGTATATATCTATCTATATATATAAATATATGTATATATAAATATGTATCAATATATGTATATATAAATATGTATAAATATATGTATATATATAAATACATATATATATATATAACTATATATATATCAATATATAAATATATATATATATCAATATGTATATATATAAATATATAAACATACATATATATATAAATATATGTATAAATACATATATATATGTATATAAATATATATATAAATATATATATATATTAATATATATAAATATATATATTTGTATCAATAAATATATATATATATATATACATAAATATATGTATATATATATAAATATAAATATAGATATATATATATTTAAATATATATATATATATATGCATTTGTTTGTTAATATCTAAACTAATTAAAATGATCTTCAAATATTCTTTCGATTTTGTTTAGTTATTGTTTATGAATTTCTAATTGCTTTTATGAGCTGCAAAAATTCATTGATATTTGTCTATGAAAATATAATTTCATTATATTTACGGCTGTGCTTTCTTCAAATAATTAGTATATAAGTTTCTGACCGTTGGTTTCAGGAATGGTAAATATTCTTATTGTTTAATTTTAGGAGTTATTACTATTATTTTAATATTCCTTTTTTTATTTTTTTAACAATTCTATGTCTATGAATAGTACAAATCATTTGTAAACACTATTCGCATGTTTTTGCGTTAAGTTTTTAATTTGAAATTTAAGAAAAACCCTATTATTATCAAATAATATATATATACTAATTTTTAAATGATCTCTCTTGAAATTATAAACAATTGTTCAGAAGGGCTTACTCTCATCTGACAGAACATATCTTCATAAGTATTACAATTACATAATTAGTAAATGACCATACGTTGATTTAGACGTTCGGCAATGGCGAAGTAAGACACGTCATTCTTCATTCTCTTATCTGAGTTTACGCATGTAGCAAACGTATGGAAAGCACAGACTCCCACACCATGCTAACGAGTATTGATTTACTCCTCTCCAGGAGTTAGGCACAAGGCCAGATTTTATCTTACTCCCACAAGATGTGACCCAAGGTCGGGTCTGGAAAGTGGGTTTAAAATTTGCCTGGGCAGCCCCGTCGGCATTCCCCGGTAGAGGCGCCTCAGGCAGCAAGCAATAAACATACTCCTCCCCGAAGAGGGGAGGCAAAGCCTGGGAAGGTAGACCTCCCAGAACTGCACAGGACAGACCCATTGACCGGCGTTAATCAAGATCCGAAGGCCAAAACAACACCAATATGGGGTGCAGTATCCATCGGAACAGATACTACACCTTGATCTCAGCCGAAAGGAACGAGTAAATGCAGTTTAATTAGTCAATAAAACTTTGATACTGAAAACACTTTGATCAACGGAACCCATTGACCGAATAAAACAGGTGTCTAGTTTTAATGAAAACGAAAAATGCACTATCAGCCCACTTGTGCTCATCCAGCAGTAAACGTAAGTTCATAAAATCATCATGGAAGAATTGCCACGGAGAAATATGAATGAGAATCATGGACAAACTCAAAAGCCTCGCCGGAGATCAAGATGTCCCTGGAATACAATGCGATAGTAGAATGATACGTAAAACGCAAACTTATCAGAAACAGTTTTTACACATACAAATATAATCCTCAGTCTCCCTTACTAAAGTAATGAGGTAATGGAAAGTTTTATTAGTCGATAAAACTGTGATACTAAAAAAAACTTGGAAAAAAAGTCCATTAGAAAAAAAAAGATAGTACTTAGTTTTCGTGGTCAGGAAAATATGCACTTTTTTCGAACTTGTACTTGACCGGCACGAAAGATTAAACTAATC
>OY744518.1:17104113-17126613 GCA_963556195.1 Sepiola atlantica
AGAACAAACATTAAAGACGTAGAAACTTTTCTTCTGACAAAACCCCCGTATATCCTAGCACTAAGTGAAACGAACCTTCAATCCGAAATCTCTTCTCACCACTTTGACATGACTAATTCCATTCAACTCTACCGTAAGGACTCTCACAAACATATGCATGGACTAGGGGTTTATGTTCGGAACAGCCTCCACCTTGACTTGAGAACATAAGGTTAGAATCAGATGGCCAAGCCTACGTGTGCTTTAGATTGACCTTACATCACAGAGTTAGTTACTTATATTTTAATATCGTTCTCCTTCGACCCAGTACCGTACACTGCTTCACTCTGTCTCTGAAAGCTTAGATAGAGCACTCTCACTCGACTCGAATGTCCAAATACATGTATTAAGGGATTTTAATGCACACCATCGTGACTGGTTGGGATTCTTCAGCGTTACTGATGCAGCTGGGAACTCTACTTTTAATTTCTCTTCAGCTGACGACCTCTCAAAGGCTGTTACTTTTCCGACCCGCCTTCCTGATCGCGCGGACGAGGCTCGTATGGCGAATTCTCATAGCCCGTTCGGAAACTCTGATCACGTTGTGGTAGTGATACTTATCAAGTTAAAAACTCGCCCAAGCTGAAGAACCGTTGTTCTAAACAACGAGAAACTATGAGCAGGCTGATTTTGAATCCCTCAGGGATCACATCAGCGACGTCCCATGGGATGAAACCTTCTCACTCCCTGCTTATTAGTGTGCAAATGAGCTTACCGAATAGGTCAAAGCAGGCATTAAAACGAAGGCTTATGTCCCCACGCGAAAATACTTCAGCAAACCCTACTCGCCTCAATGGTTCGCATCAGAATGTGCAGCTGCTATTGCTGAGAGGCAGAAGGCATTCCCAAAATTCGACCGCCGTAAGTGAACTGCGAACAGACAAACATTTATAGAGGTAAGAGATGATTGCAAACTTGTTATAGATGAAGCAAGGAGAAGGTATACAGAGCTAACCAAAAAAACGCATTCAGTCACATAAACTAGGTACTCGTAATTTCCGGAAGATCTACAATAGTGTGATGAACAATGGACAATCGACAATTCCCCGCTATCAAATCACACCGATGTGGTTTGTACGGCAAAACTTTTTCTGAAGACGTTCGTTTATACGAACGAAACCGGTCAAATCTCGAGTTTTTGTTTTTCTCCTGCATTTTAACCTGTTTTTCGTTTGTCTTTTTTTCACACATTTTGTCTACTACGGCATTTCATTTTCATGACTTATCGTGTACCTTACCTCATATATATATATATATATATATATATATATATATATATATATATATATATATATATATATATATATATATGTTTATCATCCCCCTCCCACAAAGGCTGGGCACTCTCGAGTAGCTTTAATAACAAGCAGTACAAATAGCTATATGCACGATCCGAACGCCGTTTCGTAGATCACTCTATACTGCCTGGTACATAGCCGCCGATTTCGCTATTTACATTTAAAGTTCCTCTATATTTACTAACTAATTGGCTATGGCCGATGGGTAAGATCCCCGACTACGAATCAGTGGCGATTTATGATCGAGGTTCGCGCCTACCGACCGTTAAGAATTAGTTCCTACACTGAAGATTGCGTTAGCATGAAACATCGATGTCTGTAGGTATTTAAATAATTAATATTTATTTATAGAAATATTATTGTATATATATATATATATATAATTTATGTATGTATACATACTTAGCACATCATGTATCCATAGTATGATAATAACAATGACGTCAAAAATAAATTAAATGGTACTTAGCTAAACATTTTACTGTAGTTTCACGGCATTAGCGATCATCAGAACTGTTCCAGACTTGTCTTTAACATCTGGCATTAAATAATAATATAGCTCTATCCAATAGGATATTGAGTCCTTAATTTGTCCAAGGTAGTGTGTTTTTATTTACACACACGCACAGAGAGGGGAGAGTTTGAATACCCACTAGTGACAAGCAAACAAGATAACCAGCAACATTCTCAGAGTTTTAGTATATAGACAGATATAGCGAATACGGACCCAACGGGGCACATATGGTATTAAAAAAACGAAACGAAGCGGAATTGACTATAATCGGGTTGGGCATTTTTGTTAGACTGGGAGAATGATGTAATTGTGAGAGAACTACATACAATACATTGTTAAAGCACGGAAATTGTTTTGGACTATTAAAATAATTTCCAACGATATTGATAACATCTATTTGTTTATTCATTTCCTATAATCGCTTATGTTTTAATTCATGTTTTGAAACATGACGTAAATAATAAACCCATTACGTAACACTTGAAATATAATTATTTTGTTAAGTTAATATTTGAATTAGCTTTATTTATATGAAAGTCAAAAAGGGTCACTTGGCTGAAGATCCCAAGGTTCGGGTTTCGATTTCCGGTCATGGTAGCCGCTTTATTTGTTGGGAATTTATTATCTACTATTGATGCACTATTCTACATTCCTAACGGTAGTTAAGATCTCTGGTATTTCGAAATGAGACAAATATCGTAATGTATTTATTACGTTTAAAAATATTTTTGACTAACGGACAGACAGACAAAATCTCTATTTTTATAAGATATCTGCCATTGAGTTGTTGTTATTTACCCAAGAGATGTATTTAATATTTCCCTTCACTTTGTAGTCAACACGCGAACGCTATAATAAAAAAAAATGATTTCATTTCATCTTATTGATTAGTTCTGTTCGTTTAATTTATCTACCAGCGAATTTATACAATGAGATTACGCTTTTCGAAAGATATTAACTCAATTATCATTCAACTAAATACATTTTCATAATATCTGAATTCATAGAAGCGAATTTAATTTATAGCTTTGTCTTTCCGAACAGGACTTTAAAACTATTGCCAATTTGAAAACAAATTTGCGAATGTCTTTGTTGCGAAAAACTGCGCATATTTCATTGCTATTAAAATTCAATTTGTCTGCGTGAATAGATGTGCAGCTGAGCCGCAGAGGATGCGTTGTAACAGAAGCGGTGCAGTAAATACGTATATAAGCATCGATTGCATTATTGATAAACACACATGCATTCAGTAAATAGCGATCTTAAAATCAAGATACACACTCTCCTCTATCTCGCCCCCTCCCAAATATGTATATACATATATATATATATATATATATATATATATATATATATATAATATATATATATATATATATATATATAATATGTGTGTGTATTTAGGGAGCATTTTCTCATTTATGCAAACATTGTTAAAAATAACAGAATCTTTCTGTTTAATTATATCTTTTTTTATTTTTTCAATTTTTCTGATGGTCTTTTTTCTATTAAAATAAAACATAATAATAAATGTTTCATAGGTTTCACGAACGTTTTTGATTCTTCGTCGACACATCCTCAGTTCGTAAAACTTGTGAAACTTTTAATAATTTTTTAATTTTAATGCAAAAAAGACAATCAGGAGTATTCAAAAATAAAAAAACGTATAATTAAACAGAAGAATTCTGTTATTTTTACAATGTTTGCATAAATATATGTATATATACATATATATGCATATATATATACATATATATATATATACATATATATACATATATATACACACATATACATATACATATATATACATATATATATACATATATATACACACACACATATATATATATACACATATATATATAGATATATATATACATATATATACATATATATATATATATATATATATATATATATTTGACGATTTAAATCATTTTCAAATCATAGTCCAAATAAAGAGTATACTATGATAAAGTATTACAGTTGTGTACAGCTGTTTCAAAGCAATGTTTATTTAGAGTCATATAATGAAACATAACATTTTTTAAATCCATCGAATTTCTTCAGAACAGAATTTTTGTATCTAGAATAACAAAACAAAATAGTTACAAAAGTTCTATTTCCACCAAAAATAGAGTAAAAACTATAAGAATAGATTCATTCTTAAATACCTCGGTAAGATGTTTAATTAATTCTCCATACAAACACATTTTTTCTTATACAGGGTGGGCAAAAATAAGGGTCCTATTTTTAAAAATTCATAACTTTTTTATTTATTGATTTTTTTTTTTTTTTAGAATAAGTAAAGGACCCCTTCCGAAGCAAGCATGAGCCGTATTAGCCCTAAGGAACGTACCCTCATTTAGAAAACATTATTTTTGCTTAAAAAACTCAAAACAGTGTAAAAAACAATACTTTAGTTTTTGTAAGTTTTAAGAAGTGTTTTTCGGCTAAAATTTGTTTTGTTTATTTCAAAAAATCTCGGAAGGGTCAGTCTACACCCACATAAAGTTTGGTGAGTTTAACTTTTATTTTGTGGAAGTTATTCAAATTCAAGTTATTCAAATTTAAAGATAGTACCCTTATTTTGGCCCACCCTGTAGAAAACGAGATTTATCGGTAGTTTGTTATGCAATATATATATATATATATATATATATATATATATATATATATATATATATATATATATATATATATATGAACAAATATTAATTATTTATCAGATACAGCCATCGATGTTTCATGCTTACGCAATCTTCAGGGCAGGAGGCGAATTCCCGACGGTCGACGGGCGCGATCTTCGACTACCAATCGCCACCGATTCGTAAGTCAGGAGAGTTACCGGTCGGCCACCAGAAATCAGCTCATAATTTAGGAGGAATTTAACTTTGTAAATACCAAGTCGGCGAGTATTCACAGCAAGCGGCGAAGAGTGATCTAACAACAACAAATCGTGTTGCTCTCGCAATGAAGCTAGTAGTACTGCTTGTTATTAAATTCACTCAGAGTGCCCAGTGAAATCGAAGCGCTTGAGTGATGGATGACGAAACAACGCTCGAAACCATGATGTTCAAACCATCATACTAAACTAGACAACTAGAAGATAAAAAAGAGACAACTTCGTAGTATTCAAATATATATATATATATATATATATATATATATATATATATATATATATATATATAGGGAGAGAGAGAGAGAGAGATGGTCTCTGTAGCGAGTAGTATTAACACAGCTGTCATTGTGGCTTCAATGCAATGTTCTTTTTAAAAGTCTAACTCTTTACGACAGCTGCCATTAAATAGGATTAATCTCTCGCTTATTTACAGAGTTGAGACGTTGGAATTTGAGTTTGAAATATAACTCGTATTCCGGGGTTCGAGTCAGGTGACCGGGGTGAATAATTCCTCTCTACACTGACGATTGTTGTAAGGATGAAACGTATACATATATAGATAAAACCAAATATCTATAATTATATCTATAAATATATATATATATATATATATATATATATATATATATATATGTGTGTGTGTGTACATATTGAACAAAGGACTGTTTCTATATCCCATGTCAACATACATAGCATCAGATTTTGTTTAAGCAATAACACGTCTATCTTCAATTCACCTCTTCGAAGACCGGCTTCTGAAATAAATCTTTCTTCAGTTTTTGCATCTTTGTTTGTGCTTCCTTCACTGTGTATTGTGTTCGTGTTTTTGTTTATCAATTCTCGTTCAACATACAACTGCCCTGCCCTATAAAATACCATTGATTAGACTGACGGATTCATAAAAATGGCCCAAAATATAAAATATCTTTAGTCTCGAACCAATGTCGTGACAATATATATATACGTACAGAATAATCTCCTTAACTAATCAACGGATCATTGCGAATATTTGAATATATATTCTAAATAATACGGTTAGTAACGTAGGCACTTTTTTATATAAATGATAACATTTAGGGGTGCATATATATATTTTTTTTATTTATTAAAATTGTTTGATTAAAACTTCATTATCAATTTTGGAATATATATTCTCGGCAAATTGGTTAGTTATATTGACACATAATTTATGATATTAAGTAATACATTTTTAAAAGTATATGTGCTCGCATGAGTGGGAATAATATGAACGTGCTAGGTTTAATCCTAAATTATTTAACTTATTATTATGAATTATAGAATATATATTCTAGGTAACAGTGTATATAACGTGGACACCTGTCTTTTGAAAATATACCATTTAAGAGGGTGACACTGAAACGGAACCATACTTCCAAATTTAAGAGGGTGCCACTATAACCATACCTCCAAATTTAAGAGGGTGCCACTATAACCATACCTCCAAATTTAAGAGGGTGCCACTATAACCATACCTCCAAATTTAAGAGGGTGCCACTATAACCATACCTCCAAATTTAAAAGGGTGCCACTATAACCATACCTCCAAATTTAAGAGGGTGCCACTATAACCATACCTCCAAATTTAAGAGGGTGCCACTATAACTATACCTCCAAATTTAAGAGGGTGCCACTAAAACCATACCTCCAAATTTAAGAGGGTGCCACTATAACCATACCTCCAAATTTAAGAGGGTGCCACTATAACCATACCTCCAAATTTAAGAGGGTGCCACTATAACCATACCTCCAAATTTAAGAGGGTGCCACTATAACCATACCTCCAAATTTAAGAGGGTGCCACTATAACCATACCTCCAAATTTAAGAGGGTGCCACTATAACCATACCTCCAAATTTAAAAGGGTGCCACTATAACCATACCTCCAAATTTAAGAGGGTGCCACTATAACCATACCTCCAAATTTAAGAGGGTGCCACTATAACCATACCTCCAAATTTAAGAGGGTGCCACTATAACCATACCTCCAAATTTAAGAGGGTGCCACTATAACCATACCTCCAAATTTAAAAGGGTGCCACTATAACCATACCTCCAAATTTAAGAGGGTGCCACTATAACCATACCTCCAAATTTAAGAGGGTGCCACTATAACTATACCTCCAAATTTAAGAGGGTGCCACTAAAACCATACCTCCAAATTTAAGAGGGTGCCACTATAACCATACCTCCAAATTTAAGAGGGTGCCACTATAACCATACCTCCAAATTTAAGAGGGTGCCACTATAACCATACCTCCAAATTTAAGAGGGTGCCACTGTAACCATACCTCCAAATTTAAGAGGGTGCCACTATAACCATACCTCCAAATTTAAGAGGGTGCCACTGTAACCATACCTCCAAATTTAAGAGAGTGCCACTAAAACCATACCTCCAAATAAAGAACAAACATTAAAATTTTAAACTAATGCTATACTTGTGGCTTATACCCGTGATTGAACACGTATTCTACTCGTAATATATATATATATATATATATATATATATATATATATATATATATATATATATATATATATATATAGTAAGCTATGAAAATATATTTATGGCAATTAAGCTACACAGAGGCTCCCGCGTTTCATCCCCGATGGAATCTTCAAGCTAAAATGCATTTTAGTCTGAAGATCCACCCCGGGGATGAAACACGGGAGCCTCTGTGTTGCTTAATTGCCATAAATATATTTTCGTAACTAACTACCTAGCTCTACTTACGTATCGAGCACTGTTGAAGTAAATACGGAAAATTGATACATAAAAAATGAGATCTCCTCATTAAATGTTATGTGGATGAATGAAATTGTAATATATATATTTATATATATATATATATATATATATATATATAATAAAATAATGTTGATATTTTCCCCTGCAACTACAGTCATTATAGGAAAATAATCTACTATTTTCTATGCTAAACTGTGCCTGTAAGCATGATCCTAAGTCCCCATGTTTTTTCCAGAAAGTATCCATTACTTTTACATCCTTTAAATAATTGTTATATTTCATCCGTAAAAAAATCTGACTTTCACAAGTAAAACTTCCAAAGAGCTACACATTTTACCCACTTACTCACCGAATCATTTGTTTATAGAAACGATATTCTGTTAACGCACTGCTACATTCCAGATCCAGGGAATTTAATTCTGTCATTGTGGCTACTTGAAAATTATACGTTATGGGTAACCGGATTAAGTTTTATAAACAAATCGACGTTGGCCACGTTTCAGATGACTAACAAGTACATTTTAAACGTTGATCTTTTCCATTACTATTTTCATTACTTATTTTCTAATATACTTATTAAATAACACAAACAGCTCAAATTAAGTGTTTCAATAACACAAACAACTCAAATTAAGTGTTTAAATGACACAAACAGCTCAAATTAAGTGTTTAAATAACACAAACAGCTCAAATTAAGTGTTTAAATGGCACAAACAGCTCAAATTAAGTGTTTAAATGACACAAACAGCTCAAATTAAGTGTTTAAATGACACAAACAGCTCAAATTAAGTGTTTAAATAACACAAACATCTCAAATTAAGTGTTTAAATGACACAAACAGCTCAAATTAAGTGTTTAAATAGCACAAACAGCTCAGATTAAGTGTTTAAATAACACAAACAGCTCAAATTAAGTGTTTAAATGGCACAAACAGCTCAAATTAAGTGTTTAAATAGCACAAACAGCTCAAATTAAGTGTTTAAATAACACAAACAGCTCAAATTAAGTGTTTAAATGGCACAAACAGCTCAAATTAAGTGTTTAAATAGCACAAACAGCTCAAATTAAGTGTTTAAATGACACACACAGCTCAAATTAAGTGTTTAAATGACACAAACAGCTCAAATTAGGTGTTTAAATGACACAAACAGCTCAAATTAAGTGTTTAAATGACACAAACAGCTCAAATTAAGTGTTTAAATAACACAAACAGCTCAAATTAAGTGTTTAAATGACACAAACAGCTCAGATTAAGTGTTTAAATGACACAAACAGCTCAAATTAAGTGTTTAAATAGCACAAACAGCTCAGATTAAGTGTTTAAATAACACAAACAGCTCAAATTAAGTGTTTAAATAGCACAAACAGCTCAAATTAAGTGTTTAAATAACACAAACAGCTCAAATTAAGTGTTTAAATAACACAAACAGCTCAAATTAAGTGTTTAAATGACACAAACAGCTCAAATTAAGTGTTTAAATAGCAGAAACAGCTCAGATTAAGTGTTTAAATAACACAAACAGCTCAAATTAAGTGTTTAAATGGCACAAACAGCTCAAATTAAGTGTTTAAATAGCACAAACAGCTCAAATTAAGTGTTTAAATGACACAAAAAGCTCAAATTAAGTGTTTAAATAACACAAACAGCTCAGATTAAGTGTTTAAATAACACAAACAGCTCAAATTAAGTGTTTAAATGACACAAACAGCTCAAATTAAGTGTTTAAATAGCACAAACAGCTCAAATTAAGTGTTTAAATAACACAAACAGCTCAAATTAAGTGTTTAAATAACACAAACAGCTCAAATTAAGTGTTTAAATGACACAAACAGCTCAAATTAAGTGTTTAAATAGCACAAACAGCTCAGATTAAGTGTTTAAATAACACAAACAGCTCAAATTAAGTGTTTAAATGGCACAAACAGCTCAAATTAAGTGTTTAAATAGCACAAACATCTCAAATTAAGTGTTTAAATGACACACACAGCTCAAATTAAGTGTTTAAATGACACAAACAGCTCAAATTAAGTGTTTAAATAACACAAAAAGCTCAAATTAAGTGTTTAAATAACACAAACAGCTCAAATTAACGTAGCAGTTACAACGTGTGGTAATTTATGCCTTCGTAATAAAATAAACAGTTGGATTTCTTATTAGTCCGAATAAAATGATTTTCTTAAAATATTCTTTATTTGATCCTACGTTATTACAAACAATAAACAATCATTATAATAATTAAATAATGAATTATTACGACTAAACATAAATGTTTGCTTGCATTATTTGTCAGAGAAAAAAATGCCACATTTCCAAATATTAATAGCTGTTTGCATTTCTTTAAATTTACAATATTACTTGTGGAAAATCTCGCTATCATACCAAATTGAAAATTGCCTTGATCAACAACGTAAAATGTAAAACAAAAAATCCTAAACTGACTTTAGGTCGTAAAAAGAGGATAAAATTTGAATTTTTTCAAATCGAAAACAACGTGTACCTAAAATTAAATCAACAATTAAAAAAATAAAATACAGTGAACACGATTCTATATTTAGTTATTTAATTGCCCAGTAACACGTGTGTGTTTTTTACAAAAAAAATAAATAATTTTTAAATCAATTATTTTTTTATAATTTAACAATTTGATTCAATAAATGTGTGCTTTAAAACATAATTTCTAATAAGATTAAAAAAAGCAAAATGTTTTAATAAAAAATCGAAGTAAATATATCATTTTTGAGCGACTCGTACGATAAATCTCAGAGAATGTGTTGTTTCCATGTTATAAACATTTAAATAGAAAACAATTTTAAAATGTATTAATTTCTATTCTCTGTGGTACTGGTTCGCTCCAACCATACCCTAGGGCATCCATTTTGGTGAATTATCAATATAATTTTTCCTTTGCTGTTTATTATTTGTGACAAAGGAAAGATTTTCCAGAAATCGTAAATAAATGATTTTTAATCAACATCCGGACAACACACAAACAACTGACACCACACTTGCTGTTATGTAAGATTTTAAGAAAAAATAAGTAGTAAAAGTCCTCCTACTTCGATTTATTAGTTTTGTTCCTTCCAGCTTACAACCTACCCGGCACTCTGCATTGCCCTCAGCCTTTTTAACATATTACTAATATACATATATATATATATATATATATATATATATATATATATATATATATATATAAATATATATATATATATATATATATATATATATATATATATATATATATAGAGAGAGAGAGAGAGAGAGAGAGAGAGAGAGAGATAGAGAAAGAGAAAGAGAGAGAGAGTGAGTGAGAGAGAGAGAAAGACATGTATACTAATACGTATATACATTTATATAATTTGGATTATTCGGATACATATACTTATCCTGGATGTTATTCCCACAACGTTTCGGCCGCGGTAATCATCGACCTTCTTCAAGTTCTACTTGTCTTTTTAGGAACCGGGAATCTGCACGGGATTTCCTACTGGACCCTTTTATTTAATCCCCGGGGTAGATGACCCTCGTTCAGTCAGGGATTACCGCGTAGTGATCAAGTAATTCTTAATTATATTCTGAATATCGCTCCTTTTTGGGGGTTCAACCTTAAAACCCATATACAACTGTCACTTAGCACTTTTATCCGTTTAATCACATCAGATGTGCAGTCTTACTTCTTATCATTACTTATTACTATATATGTCTTTATGAAGAAATTAAGAGAATATATTATTCATATGACAACAGGACAGAACTCGGAAGTGACTCAATTCTCCTAAAACACTTTGTTCGAATCAAACCTCCTAGTGTAAAACATATCGCGTACTAAAAGTAAGGCTAGAAGAACATCGGAAAGCCGTCATATGTGGTCATATTGAAAAGGTGGTTACGGCTGAGGGAAAAGAGAAACTATCTACCCTTATGGGACGAAGTAAAAATTATTGACAGAGAAGAACGGTGGAGAAGTAGAAGAACCAAAGAAGTAACATGGTAATTGCGCGATAATTGCCTCCTAAATAGACGTAGTATAGAAGCCCCTTAAATGCGCTATAACAACTAGTTTAACAGCAGCATCGCTTAACGAACATAGACCTGTCCTCGTGGTAACAAACTTGCAAGGACCAGATGACATAAAAAAAAAACACGCCAAGATATCGGGGACTTTGAGGAGAAGAGGATAGAAAATTAAGAGGCAATACGAAGAAGAGGAGAGCGGCGTTAACAGCCTCATTCGTCTTCTACCCTTTCCTGTGAACACTGTACGCATCTTTCCACAATAGCCTCGTCCTTCGCAGCCACATAACTCATAAAATTAATAAAGAGGATAGCAGACGGACGACGGAATCCGATACTCGGACACGAGTGAAAAACGAGGACGACGATGTTTTATAAGATTAAATAATGACGTAGTATTATATTATACACAGGATAATAAATAAAATAAATAAAATACTACAACAATAAAAAAAAATAAGTTAAATATAAATATGCGTTTTCCGACTAATTGTAAAATTAATTTGTTCAAATAGTTCATATTTTATACGGAATTCTAATGTTGATATTTAAGATATTAAGTTTCATAACTGAATACAAAAAAAGTAAAATTATATTCTATTGATAAAATTAAATAATACTAATACTATTCAAAAAATGTATTTTCTGTTTAGTCCAATGTTTTTTTAACAAATAAATTTTTCAAATAAATATTTTATCATATATTATGCAACATTATGTAACATTATTATGTTTCACAACGTTAATTAATTATGTAATAAGATATTCTACGCAGAAAACATTACATTAAAAAGAGTATATAAAAAATCCTAAATGTTTTCATGTAATCAATGGTTTTTTTGTATGTAACAACACAATCTGTTGGTTACTTTGTATTGTATTTTTACTTTGTTCTTTACTACAAGTTATTAAATCGTGTTTCCAGGGCGTCAAATATTAAATTTAAAACTAGGATACATGTATGTTAGTACTTTTATTATTAGGAGAGTGAAAAACTATAAACCAATGTATTTACTTTTTTCGTAACGTAAATCTACGGAAAAATTGCGAAACTCATACCGTAATTCTCTGTACTTTCATTTAAATTTAAAAAGACGGCAAACTTATTCCCAAACAAACATCTATAATGAACATTAACTAGTCTAATAATAGTATTACACCAGCAGTGACAATATGGGTATATGTCTAGCTTCTAGCATATATATTTAAATAAGGAATGCTAGGAGAAACGAAGTACATATGCTATATGGATAAACAGAAGGAGGTGAATGCTGAAGAGAAACCAGCAGAAGAAGGAATGAAGCGAAAAAGATGACGAAAAGGAACAAGTGACAAACACGATGAGGGGACATTTAGAGTAAATGTATTTGTAAGTTTAGTATTATTAGATTGTTTTAGTGTCCAGGAGTCCTGGAGAAACGTAAAACATTATTGATTATTAGAGTCTTCCGTAACTAAAAAGGACATCGTATAGTTCGTTCATTCAATTTGCACGTTTATCGATGAAATAGCACTGCAATCTTCAGCGTGACAGACGAAGGAACATTTTATTTGAGACTGAAGCGTGAAATGCTATTTCAGACTTTGACATGATAAACCGACTGATGGACATATACTCGTACAGAGATGATTGGACGCATTTATATAAAGATACGTCCATTAGATATGCTTGCTTTTAGCGATGAACATGATGACATCAAACTAAAGCGTTACAGAAAATTTGATATCAAATTGAAGCGTGACGGACCGATGAAAATGCTTTTTATGTGTAAGCGTGACAGACGGACTGACAAACGAATCACTTAATAGATATTTTAAAATATATCTCAAATAAGATACGTCATTTCAATGTATGCGTTCAATGATAGAAATGATATTTCAAATTGAAGCATGACTGACCGAACGATCGATCGACTACACCTTTCCTAGTAATCCGAGTACGCATATTAAAAGAGATTTGAATTTATGAACTCGGGTCACACATTGGGCTTCGATTAGGTTGTTTAGATCAGGAAAAACACGTTGCCGCAGCAATATTTCTCTGCCAACTACAACATGGTCGTCCCAGTCCAACGTTAACAAATATCTGTCATAGCGTCCTGTGAATTTATTAAATTTCTCAATCATTTTATAGTAATGTTCCATCATCTTATTGAAAATCTCACCAACCCTTGTCCTCGAGTAGAGTTCGGCCTTGATAAATAATAAACCATTAGTATAAAAAAGAGTGAGTCTGCAAAACAAGTGAAATTTAAAACGTTAAAAAAAACAAAATACGAAATTAGATTATTTTTGCTCACTATATCCAACTATGACTTCTTTTTCTGTCTCTCTTAATTTCTCTCTTTCCCTCTCCAGCTATGAGTCAAATAATATTACTGCTTGTGATGATACTTATTTTGTTTATAATGCACTATTATAATTGTTAGTATTATAGTTAGTTTTATTATCCTTGATTGCAAACACACAGAGAGAGAGAGAGAAAGAGAGAAAGAGAGAGGGGGGGCGATAGTGATAAACATTGTAGAACATGAGGTGGGAGGAGTCCAAACAACATGCAGTGTGAGAGCGAATGACATCAACTACGCAACAATTTGGCCAAATGGTGATGTAATTGCAATAAATTAGAATAGTTGAAATCCCCTTTTTTATTTTACTTTTCATCACTCCAAAAAAGGAATATTGCCACTGGGACGTAGGGATCTACTGTAACAAAGGGGTCAGATTTATAGGAGGATCCCTGTGTAAAATCTTTGCATGTTGGTTAACCAGTCAGGGTAACAGGGAGCAGGGAGAGAATTCTAAAAGCCAAGTCGTCCGAGGAGCTACTGCAGTAGAAAGTTAAGCATAACTCAATCCCAAACTTCTCACACTTGACAGTATCCTATATCTCTACAAAGCCACAATCCGTCCATGCATCGAGTATTGTTGTTACACTAAGGCTGATGCACACGCCACTAATCTCTCCCTCTTAGACAATGTCCAAAATGAGTCTCTAATCTGATAGGTCCCTCACTATGTAACACGCTCCAGCCCCTGCCCCATCGCCGTAATGTTGCATCCTTGTGCTTTTTTTAGAATTACTTCAATAGAAGGTGCTCCGATGAACTTGCTGCTCTGGTGCCCCCTCGATGTAAATACACTTGACTAACCCGACAGTCAGCTTAATAGCATTAATTTACTGTGGAGGTCCCCAGATGCCGGAGAGCATTCTACTCCAAAAGCTTTTTTCCACAGGCTGCCGGCCTTTGGAACTCCACCTGCTCCTTGTTTCCCCGACTCTACCGACATGCAGAAATTTAAGACTAGTGTGAACAAACATCTCGCTGTACAGCTCCCAATTTAGGATGACCCCCTAAACTTTCACCCTAATTCTAAGTAGCCTCGTACGTCTACAGTGGTAACATGCCTTGTTTGTGGTGAATTAAGTATAAAAAAACGAAAAACTAAGGAATATTCTAGCATGTATTTATGTGAAAATAATATATAGAAAAAAAGTGTTAGGGACACAATTATTACTAAAATCATCTTTAGTTTAGTAATAATAATAATGATAATAATAATAATGATAATAATAATAGTAATAATAATAATAATTAAAAAATAAAATAATAATAATAATAATAATAATAAAAAAATAATAATAATAATAACGATAATAATAATAATAATAATAATAATAATAATAATAATAATGATAATAATAATAATAATAATAATAATAATTATAAAAATAATAATATTAAAAATAATAATGATGATAATAATAATAATGATAACCATAATAATAATAATAATAATAAAAATAAAAATGATAATAATAATAATAATGATAATAAAAATAATAATTATAATTACAATATTAAAAATAATAATAATAATAATAAAAATAATATTAAAAAAAATAATAATAGTAAAAATGATAATAATAATTATAATAATAAAAATGATGATAATAATAATAATAATAATGATTCAAATAATAATAATAATAATAAAAATAATAAAAATAATAATAATAATAAAATAATAATAATAATAATACAAATAATAATAATAATAATAATAATAATAATAACAATAAAAATAATAATAATAATAATAATAATATTAATAATAATAATAATAATAATAATATTAATAATAATAATAATAATAATAATAATAATAATAATAATAATAATAATAATAATAATAATAATAATAATAATAATAAAGACGTATAGAATAAAAGCAAATGTTGAAAGAGGGTGAAAATGATAGACATACATTTGGTAAGAGATGGGCTCTTAGTGAGTTACTTGCAAATTGCGGCCAATTAGAGCAATTAAAATAGAAGTCGTTACAAACATAACTCAATCCCTAAACTGAGGAATAGTTTAACAAGTATTTGGTGTTACTAAAGTATATATGAAAAAATCTTTAGGGAAACAAACGTTGGTAAACTCAGCTTTAGTATACAATTAGAAGATGGTCATTCATTCATTTATGCATTGATGCATTTCGTATGAATCAGATGATTCTCTTGTTGGAATTGGTGTCCCCGATATCTTTCTAGTTAGAATTCTTTCTAGAAAGACATGGGAGTGACCACGTGAAGGTTGCCAACATCCTTAGTCAAAGTGCTATTGTAGAACAAACTAGATTTGAACTTGGCACATCCAAGTCGTCAGTCCGTGTCCTTATCCACTGTAACACCGTCACCTCCCAAACGATATTTAAAATACGTTTGATTCAGTTATACGGTCGTTTACTCACGTACAATTATTCCATGAAGAGAAAAAAACAATAAGGCTTGAAACAATTGCCAGAGAAAGAAAGAGAGAGTTAACAGATGACGATTAGACCGGAAGTGACGCCGCCGTTACTGACATAGCGTTGCCACGAACGATAGCCAGGGAGATGCGTTGGAACAACCAGGCTGACCAGTTGTGCATTAATTTGTGACACTTTTACCACAACATATGTATGTGTGTCTAATGGCTGAACAATAGAGGTCAGGACCAACTTAACTGTAATATACATCCAATAGTCTTCCCGAATAGGAAAGATGAAAATTAAAAATATAAAAATAAATGAATACAGACACACAGGAATAAACCGTCAGAGACATTAAATATTTCAATAAACAGTTAAATTCAACAAAATTGCACAAACTAAACAAACGAGCAGTAATTCAATAACCACAAAAAGGAGGGAAAACAATTGGCGTCCATTTTTTCTTTTTATTGCTTTTACATTATCTGAAAATTTGCTTTTCTCATATTAGAACATTTAAAATTCTTTGTAACTGCAGAATAATAATTTATCAATTTATGACAATTTTTATAAAAATCCATTGCAAATCGAATAAGCGATTTGTTGTTCGTCCCAGAATGAGTGAAACAGTTTTGTTTTTTTAAATTTTTACAGGCATTGTTTGCAAAATATTGCCTCAAGCAATGGCGAACTCCGTCGAAATTTCAGCCGAGGTCGGCCTTGGGTTTTCTGCTGCATTTTCACAGCAAGGCTCTCCCTAGATCGCTGTATGAATGAGCGTTTGGCAAAAGAAAGGAAATAAAGGAAATTAAAGTCTCATGCCTCATTTTTATCTCTTTTTAAGTGAAACAGCGTTTGTGCATTCTGTTATATTCCTATCTTCGTCTATTTTAAGAACCGAAATTTCTAGATAAGAAATACTGTTACAAAAGATCGAAACTTCTAGAAAAGAAATACTGTTACAACAGATCGAAATTTCTAGATAAGAAATACTGTTAAAAAAAATCGAAATTTCTAGATAAGAAATACTGTTACAAAAGATCGACATTTCTAGAGAAGAAATACTGTTACAAAAGATCGAAATTTCTAGATAATAAATACTGTTACAAAAGATCGAAATGTTTAGATAAGAAATACTGTTACAAAAGATCGAAATTTCTAGATAAGAAATACTGTTACGAAAAATCGAAATTTTTAGATAAGAAATACTGTTACAAAAGATCGAAATGTTTAGATAAGAAATACTGTTACAAAAGATCGAAATTTCTAGATAAGAAATACTGTTACGAAAAATCGAAATGTCTAGATAAGAAATACTGTTACAAAAGATCGAAATGTTTAGATAAGAAATACTGTTACAAAAAATCGAAATTTCTAGATAAGAAATACTGTTACGAAAAATCGAAATTTCTAGATAAGAAATACTGTTACAAAAGATCGAAATTTCTAGATAAGAAATACTGTTACGAAAGATCGAAATTTCTAGATAAGAAATACTGTTACAAAAGATCGAAATGTTTAGATAAGAAATACTGTTACAAAAGATCGAAACTTCTAGAAAAGAAATACTGTTACAAAAGATCGAACTTTCTAGATAAGAAATACTGTTACAAAAGATCGAAATTTCTAGATAAAAAATACTGTTACAAAAAGATCGAAATTTTTAGATAAGAAATACTGTTACAAATGATCGAAATTTTTAGATAAGAAATACTGTTACAAAAGATCGAAATTTCTAGATAAGAATGACTGTTACAAAAGATCGAAATTTCTAGATAAGAAATACTGTTACGAAAGATCGAAATTTCAAGATAAGAAATACTGTTACAAAAGATCGAAATGTTTAGATAAGAAATACTGTTACAAATGATCGAAATTCCTAGATAAGAAATACTGTTACAAAAAATCGAAATCTCTAGATAAGAAATACTGTTACAAATGATCGATATTTCTAGATAAGAAATACTGTTACAAAAGATCGAAATTTCTAGATAAGCAATACTGTTACAAAAGATCGAAATTTTTAGATGAGAAATACTGTTACAAATGATCGAAATTTTTAGATAAGAATGACTGTTACAAAAGATCGAAATTTCTAGATAAGAAATATTGTTACAAATGATCGAAATTTCTAGATAAGTAATACTGTTACAAAAGATCGAAATTTCTATCTCTTCATAAATCATATAATAGCAGGTAATGACGAGTATCTTGTCATTCCCCCTCCCCCGTATCTCAACATTCTAATAAGACAGATAGATGTTTATATTTATTTGCAAAATTATTCAGTACTTACAAAGTCAGTCCCGAGTATTGCCAGAGGTTTCCCATTCAGTCCCGTATATTTTCCAGTCTGACAACAGAAATGTGGGACCGGAGTTAGCATACTATTGCTAGAAATGTTACTTATTATATCTCTCTGATATCTGTAAAATATAAGTTTTGTTCAATTACTGGTATACTTACCTGTACCAACCATTACCTAGTACGGCCTCTACCCTTCCCGGGTTGAATCGGCGTCCTCAGTTTAATGAGAGTATCAAATTCACAAGCGGTCCGCAGTCGCATGTATATCCTGTTTTGTGCAGATAACGATATAAGTTTTTTTTGCAGTACTTGCAGGGAGTTGTCGACGTCCCCTTACAGAGTCTGGTATTCCCAAATTCCCAAATGATCACCTATCCGACCACGCTCAACAATGCTTAACTTCGGTTATCTAACGAGAACCTATGTGCCAACGTGATTATGTCGTACTGATATAAAATGAAACGATTACAAAAGAGAATTGTTTTTCGGCATAACACATGAATGATTTTGATGATGAGTTGAAAGCCAAATACCGTAAATTAAGGCGGATGTTTAAAGAAATGGGGAAATTAATCGAATGATGTAAATAATTAAAATAGAGAGGGAGAAAGAAGGGAAAAGTAGTATAGAGAAAGAGGAAATAGGAGAGAGAAGATAAAGAGAATAGCGGCAAGATGGAGAAAGAGAAAGGTAGAGAGAGCGCATTGAGAGAGGAAATATATAGAGGAAGAGATAAACGAGAGAAAATCTATTTTGACATCACAATGTATTTTAAAATCCTTTAAATTCTTTTGGCTATTGATCTTGTTTCAGCTTATTAACAAATAGTAATGTCGAACCTTTATAACCTTTACGTGTGTCCTTTTTTATCTATCTATGTTTCAGTATGACACAATAAATAACCGTTCTTTACGAATATCGCTACAGAAAATTGTATGAAGCCTTTTGATGTAAGGAGCTAACAAGACCGAAATATAGCCTATTGAAAATACTATGGCTATAGGTAGAAATAAAAACAGTCAGCAGGAAGACAGTTGCACAGACCTGCTGTTATTGGATAAAAGCTACAAGAAGAGGAAGCTGTATTACAATGAGGTATCAAAACAGCGAATTGATGGAGACCACTAGACCGACGAATCAAACGAGCTGGAACAAAAGAAGCAGGGAATAAATCACATACTTCTGAAGAGCACATGCCATAATGGTATTTATAGAAAAGACTGAGATTAGCAATATCACGTCTGTGAGAGAGAGGAGCAGAGAACAAGAAAAAATGGGGGCCAATCAAATTACATATACGTTTCCGCACCTTATCAAGAACCCTCAAATGGGACAGAGATTTACCAGCCCAAATATAGTAACAGTACTCCATACATGGTCTGATAGTAGATTTGTAGAGATAGAGAATAGCCTCAGATGTGAGAAAGTGTTTGGAGCAATAGAAAGAACCGACTTTACGAGAAGTTGAAAATGTATCCTCACAATCGGACCACGGCACTAAATGTATATACTAACCAAAGTGTCACTTGTCGTATCGTAACCAATTAAATATTACATCTCTCTTGTAAACTCCACATAGGACATAAAGTTTCCTCTTTTATTTGCAAGTAATTTACAGTTTTATATTAAAATATGTACATTTATTTAAGGTTCAATTTAATAGTCAGCAAAGTAAAAAAAAAATATGTATGTATTGATCTTCCGCTTTTCTGTTACTTATAATCAATGATCTCGCCCACGTTTCTCTATCTTCTCTCTATCTCTCTATCTCTGCTTATTAACAGTCATAGGTGACAAAAATCTCTTCATCTTGTCCTTTTCTGTATTGACGTAGATATGCAGCGAGAAAATAATAAGCAGATGACTACGAAAAGGTTGGCTCATGTTACACTCTCAATCAGCTCTTATCTTTCTCTCTCTCTTCGTCGAAAAAAGAAAGGCATCCTTTAAGAGGAGTGAGAAAAGAGACCAAAAGTGGATGGAGAGGAGAGAGCACAGGCGGCAGAGGGAGGCAACAGAGTTCCCAGAACCACACGCCATCTACATCTGTGTCAACGTAAACAGAACCTTCCGATCCAGGATAGGGTTGCACAGTCACTGCAGACTCTGCAAATTCGGCAATGGACTAATCTGAGGGGGAGAAATCCGTTGTCTTCATTAACAGACGGATGCCAACAATCCCCATCTTTATAAATCCTCTTCCCACCACTTCTCGTCTCATTCGCCTCTTTATCTCACCGAAAATATTCAGGGTGCAAACAACCAATCAAACAAGATTATCAAAATATTCAGATTATACGAAATAAAAACGCGACCCGTTGGGTCAACCATTGCCATCACGTTACATTGTTCGAATCGAGTATGAGTGAACTTGACATCCAGTTAAATATTAAAAACAATATAAAAGCAATATGCTATTTCTGTTAAAACTGATTTTAATGAGATAAGCAAACGCATACATTTGTATGAATAATCATTGTACGTTTTTTGACCTGTTCAATTCTATTGTTGCCATTGCGTTTCCTAGTTTATATATTTATTATATAATCAGGTACGTAAAGGAGGGACAACATAAAGGGTGCCGACATCCACTGTGAAATTGATGCTACGTAATCGACACGATTCGTACTTAACGACCGCCATCTCAACCTATAAGTAATAGACATAAACCGTAGTGAGGCTAAAAAGTAGATAAATGCTGTTCATCCTACTATGACCTTTCGTAACATAACCGCATTCGTTATTTAAATAGTTGAAGTGACACCTAAGTGTCATAGGTTACCCATAACGGAAGTCGAACTTCGAGCAGAAGTGACGTTGTGATGTTACCAATGAGGGAGTGGGTGCTCACAATGCAGCTCGGTGTAGCGAGGTAAGCTACCCGTCTGTCTGTCTGCCTTTCAACGCGCACGCAAGTTACTCGTCTCTCTGATTTTTGTGACTTTTATTCTTTTTAATATACCACTTTATAAATTAACATCGGCGTCCGAGCGGTGTTGCTAACAGACGATCCTAAACCTGAGTTCCAGACGGGCAAATAATGGGTTATACATGCATCGGAAAGTTAAGACGCCGACTTATACTTAACACAAAATTTAGTTAATAACTTCAGTTGTGTACGTATTTGTAATGCATTGTATTTATAAAATAACATTCCATGTGTGTTTTATTGTTTATTATATTGGGTCCCTCGTAGAGCGCGTATTTCAGTTAGTTTTATAATATGTCGTACATTTTTACGTTCGTCTGTTTGCAGGTTTGTGAAGACGTTACTTTCTTTTTTATGCGTTTCAACATCTGCATACACAATTAGAACGGGACGTCTTTAAGACTAACTCAATCTGCAAAATGATTTACCATATTCGGACCACATCGATTAAGGCCTTCCGGCGAGATATTCCCTCCCTTAATAAACGATGAATTTAGGTGAAAAGGCCCCGAGCTTATCGAAAGTCCTTCTTAGTTTTTTACAGTTTATCTTCATTTATTTTTTTGCTGTACTTTTATTTTTGCTTTTTTTCGATTTTTCTGTTTCTGTTTTTGTTCGGTGAATTGTTCCATATTCCTTTCTAGTTCATTTAGTTGTTATTTTAAATCTTAGTTTCGTATTTTTTTAATCTATTTTTTTTTTACTTTTATGTGACTTTACTTCTTTCTTTCTTTATTTATTTTTTTCTTTTTTTCTTTCTTTTTTTCTATCTTTCTTTCTTTTCTTTCTTTTTTCTTTTCTTTGCTTCTTCTTTTAATCCGTGTGGTTCAAGCATTTGCTTCTTCAAGGACTCTTTAGGGCGTCTATTTCCGTCGTTTATGCAGCCACGTTTCATCCCCATTTATCTCCCTTTATCTCTTCTTCTCCTTCTGTCCGTCTCGATCCTTATGTGTTTGTTGATTTAT
>OY744518.1:17129113-17136613 GCA_963556195.1 Sepiola atlantica
TCTCTCTCTCTCTCTCTCTCTCTCTCTCTCTCTCTCTCTCTCTATATATATATATATATATATATATATATATATATATATATATATATATATATATATAATATGTATATATATATATATATATTTATATATATATATATATATGTAAATATACGTTATATTAATTCATCTATCGATATACCATAACGTCAAAGTCAGGCAAATACTATATCTCCCCTAACTGTTCAGCGGTCATGGTAGAACCTGGTAGAGCCACATTGTAACTCAATTTAGTAATCATTTAGTACTGGCAAGGCTGAGTTTCGATTAAGTTCGGTGACTTTACGGGAACCGGTGTTTCAACGTGATTATGCCGTATACATTAATGTGTTAGTAATATTCACGTAAAGGGAAAAAAGATGAGTATGAAGTAGTCAAAGACAGATACTATCTCTTGGAGAGAGAGAAAGATCCGCACACACACAACCACACACGCACACATATGTATATATATATATATATATATATATATATATATATATAGAGAGAGAGAGAGAGAGAGAGAGAGAGAGGGAGAGAGGGAGGGAGAGAGGGAGAGAGATCATCATTATAGTAAAGAAAATAATAAAATAATGTAAACTTACATACTTTACAAGTTTATTACAATCTAATGTTTAAACCAGGAATGAAATCCGAGAAGGCCCTTAAACCAATGGATTTTCAAAGAAATAAATCTTATCCACAGAACGAAACACAAATAAATTACTAGTTATTCGTAAATATTAATTTGAACACTTTATGAAACAATTCTAAATTATGCATGAAGTAAAAAGAGTAATTTCAGAACGATTTTTTTTATTCACTCCCAAAAAGGGCACTGAGACTTAAGAGCCTACTGTGAATTAAGGATTTCTTTTTTAGGGCCTCTTAAGTAGGGAGTTGTGCAGCGATGTGTTTGTTCGCATTACATTTAAATTCATGCACGTTGGTACAGTCAGGGAAACAGGGAGCCGGAAGGAAATTCATAAGGTAAGCGGTTCGAGCAAAGATACTAATAAAGTAGAAAGTTTGCCAGCATTTCGTGACCTCTACAGTGAAGAGGTGAGATTTAAGAAACAAAAATTGTTCACCCAGACAAGGAGGACGCGACTTTTGACGTAAGGGGCTACTGAGAAGAAAGAAAAGGGGAGAAGGTTGAGGGGGTCAACCTAAATTGGGATCTGCGCAGCGAGATGTCTGTTTACATTAGTTTTAAATTTCTGCATGACAGTACTGTCGGGGAAACAGGGGCAGGAAGGGAGTTCCAGAGTCCAGCAGCACGAGGAAAAAAGCTATTTCAGTAGAAAGCTCTCCGACATCTGGGGACCTCCACAGTGAATGGATGGGATTTAATCGATTGTCGAGTTATTCTAGTGAACTTACGACGAGGGGGAACCAGAGCAGCCAATTCATCGGAGCACAATCCACTGAAGTATTCGTAAAACAAGCACAAGGATTTTACATTGCAGCGATGGGACAGGGACTGCAGCTTGGTTGACAGTGAGGGACCTATTAGGTTGGCTACTCTTTTTGGGACGTTGTCAAGAAGGGAGAGACTAGTAGATGATGCACCAGCCCAGATGTGGCAACAATACTCCATGCATGGGCGGATGGTGGCTTTGTAGTGATACAGGATAATGTCAGGTGTAAGGAGTTTACTAGCACGGTAGAGGGAGCCAACCTTCTTTGCGGCAGCCTTGGCAATGTCTTCAATGTATTTGTTCCAATTCATGTTACCTGCGAAGGTTAGGCCGAGGAGTTTGAATGATGAACTCTCAGGTAGGGTGTTATTTGCCATGACAAACGGTGGTTGGAGAGGTTTCTTGTAGTTATTGAAGGAAAAGAGCTTTGGCTTTGCGGCATTAAAAGTTATCAACCATTTATGACCCCAATCCACAAGAGGCTGGAGGTCATTTTCTCAGGATTCAGCCATTGCCTCGGATATGATCGCGTCTGTTTTGCCAACATAGCGAGAGTAAAGCGTGGTGTCGTCAGCAAAAAAAACAAACAATCTCAGACTCTATGTCATCAGGGAAATCGTTTATATAGACCAGGAACAACAAAGGTCCAAGGATAGATCTAATTATATTCAGTAATTGTTCAGTGATACCGTATGAGCGTATTTTCAGTAGAATCCCTTTGTGTCATGCCTTGTCAAAGGCCTTGGATATATCAAACGCTACTGCCCTAGCTTCACTTGCATTGTCGAGTGTATAATACATGCGTTCAGAGATGACCGTTAGAATTTCTGCAGTAGATCGTGCTTGTCTAAATCCATACTGGCGGTCAGATAGAAGTTTAGCATTAACTAAGTGCCGTACTATCGCTAGATTGATTAAGGATTCAAAGATTTTAGCAAAGATCGGCAGTAGGCTGAGGGGAATTGGCTGATGGCTGATGGATTTGCTATAGTTTAGATTTGTGTCCTAAGTACATTCAGACCCACCGGGTCCATCTTCAGGGGAATGAGGTTTATCAGGTACAGACCATGTGTTAATATTATAGATGGTTTTGGCGGGAATTATGTAATGAGTACGAAACTATAGTTAGAATTATAGACATTTTAGTATATTATTACTGATATTAAAGTTAATTGTGTTAATTAGGGTGTTTGGGTGTTTATATATAGGGATTCTAATATATGGAATTTTGTTTGTTAGTACTATATTCTAAGATTTTGGTATTTCCTACTAGGAGTTTTCTGAAGATGAACCCGGATGGGTCTGAAAGTACTTGGGACACAAATCTAAACTATGGCAAATTCATCAGCCTATTCCCCTCCGAAACTAAGATCCTGATTCGTACTATTGAAAGGATCTACCAAAGGATATCTAGACATAAGTTGTCTCTTATATTCACAATATATATATATATATATATATATATATATATATATATATATATATATATATATATATATACAAAATAAGGGTCCTATCTTTAAATTTGAATAACTTGAATTTGAATAACTTCCACAAAATAAAAGTTAAACTCACCAAACTTTATGTGTGTGTAGACTGACCTTTCCGAGATTTTTTGAAATAAACAAAACAAATTTTAGCCGAAAAACACTTCTTAAAACTTACAAAAACTAAAGTATTGTTTTTTACACTGTTTTGAGTTTTTTAAGCAAAAATAATGTTTTCTAAATGAGGGTACGTTCCTTAGGGCTAATACGGCTCATGCTTGCTTCGGAAGGGGTCCTTTACTTATTCTAAAAAAAAAAAAAAAATCAATAAATAAAAAAGTTATGAATTTTTAAAAATAGGACCCTTATTTTTGCTTACCGTGTATATATATATATATATATATATATTATACTTGGAAAAAAATGTGGAGTAAGCATTGTAGATAGGGGTGCGTGTCCGAAAGTCTCAGAAAGTGTGTACGCGTGCGTGTGCATGCATGCATCCCGAATTTCTTAGTCCATTAAACGTTAAACAAAATCTTTTGACAGGTTTACTATCGAAATAAAATACCTATCGTATAACGACTGTAACTTGGGGCCTCTGAGAAACACGATTTGACCGGAATAATTATTAAGCAAACGTGGTCGACCCAAAATGTAAACGCACGATATTCATTTAACGTGAAAACTGAAAATATACAAATAAACTTCCATAATCATTTCGAAAACAAAACAATCATAATTTCAGTTGAATATGGAAAATTTAAGTAAATTTGCTTGCTATCTTTTTTTAGTCTAGCCGTTCGCTCAGATGAAAACACATTTCTAATCTAGCATGCTGGTCAATTAAAAAAGCCGATGTCCAAAAAGGAAGTTCCCCCGGCCAATTAGTACCGGAAAGAAAACCCTGATAGAAGATGAAAATCCGCATCGTGAATTAATACTGGCTAAACGCAAAGTAGAATAATTTACAAACATTCACATATTGTACACGTTAAATTAAACACAAATTGATATTTCGCACATAACGTAGGGGCAATTTCGTTCATACCTCTATCAAGTGTAATTTTGAGTAAATGACCACACATAATCAAATAAGATTTGTATACGACGTAGTCCTTTCCATAATCAGCAACGGTATCCATTAGCGCAAGTCTACACCCTTGTGCTTGTGTTCTATTTTGTGTACATGCGTGTGCGGAAGTGACAGCAGGCGGTGATAAGTCCATACCGAGATGGTAACACTGTCTTTCCGCCACTCCACGTGGTCGTTGTAATCTGATTAAACCCTGGTAATATGTCTGGAGTTGTTAATACTCTTTATGAATAAATAATTCCGATGCCTAAATTCGCGGATATCGCATGCATTATTTAGCAGGATTTCTGTTAGAATTCTTCCTTGTGTGTGATCCAAATTCAACGCGGGGAAAAATGTAATTCAAGTATAAACTACGATTTTCCATTTTTTCATCAGCCTTCTACTTGTATCATCGCTTAATTCAACTAATATCCGCCATTACCAAGACTTTTGCCGTTCATTCAATTTTAATTCTCCATTTAGACGTTTTTTTTTAAATTTATATCTCTCCATTCATGCCCATTTCTTTGACTAGCATTAAGAAACCCTCAGCGAGTAATAAATCCGGGTAAAAGGTCAGCTATTGTTCTTTTCCTGTTTATTTATTTATTTTTGATTTTATTATATTAGTTGAATAATAATAATAATAATAATAATAATAATAATAATAATAATAATAATAATAATAATAATAATAATAATAATAAATAATAATAATAATAATAATAATAATAATAATAATAATAATAATAATAATAATAATAATAATAATAATAATAATAATAATAATAATAATAATAATAATAATAATAATAATAATAATAATAATAATAATAATAATAATAATAATAATAATAATAATAATAATAATAATAATAATAATAATAATAATAATAATAATAATAATAATAATAATAATAATAATAATAATAATAATAATAATAATAATAATAATAATAATAATAATAATAATAATAATAATAATAATAATAATAATAATAATAATAATAATAATAATAAAATAATAATAATAATAATAATAATAATAATAATAATAATAATAATAATAATAATAAATAATAATAATAATAATAATAATAATAATAATAATAATAATAATAATAATAATAATAATAATAATAATAATAATAATAATAATAATAATAATAATAATAATAATAATAATAATAATAATAATAATAATAATAATAATAATAATAATAATAATAATAATAATAATAATAATAATAATAATAATAATAATAATAATAATAATAATAATAATAATAATAATAATAATAATAATAATAATAATAATAATAATAATAATAATAATAATAATAATAATAATAATAATAATAATAATAATAATAATAATAATAATAATAATAATAATAATAATAATAATAATAATAATAATAATAATAATAATAATAATAATAATAATAATAATAATAATAATAATAATAATAATAATAATAATAATAATAATAATAATAATAATAAAATAATAATAATAATAATAATAATAATAATAATAATAATAATAATAATAATAATAATAATAATAATAATAATAATAATAATAATAATAATAATAATAATAATAATAATAATAATAATAATAATAATAATAATAATAATAATAATAATAATAATAATAATAATAATAATAATAATAATAATAATAATAATAATAATAATAATAATAATAATAATAATAATAATAATAATAATAATAATAATAATAATAATAATAATAATAATAATAATAATAATAATAATAATAATAATAATAATAATAATAATAATAATAATAATAATAATAATAATAATAATAATAATAATAATAATAATAATAATAATAATAATAATAATAATAATAATAATAATAATAATAATAATAATAATAATAATAATAATAATAATAATAATAATAATAATAATAATAATAATAATAATAATAATAATAATAATAATAATAATAATAATAATAATAATAATAATAATAATAATAATAATAATAATAATAATAATAATAATAATAATAATAATAATAATAATAATAATAATAATAATAATAATAATAATAATAATAATAATAATAATAATAATAATAATAATAATAATAATAATAATAATAATAATAATAATAATAATAATAATAATAATAATAATAATAATAATAATAATAATAATAATAATAATAATAATAATAATAATAATAATAATAATAATAATAATAATAATAATAATAATAATAATAATAATAATAATAATAATAATAATAATAATAATAATAATAATAATAATAATAATAATAATAATAATAATAATAATAATAATAATAATAATAATAATAATAATAATAATAATAATAATAATAATAATAATAATAATAATAATAATAATAATAATAATAATAATAATAATAATAATAATAATAATAATAATAATAATAATAATAATAATAATAATAATAATAATAATAATAATAATAATAATAATAATAATAATAATAATAATAATAATAATAATAATAATAATAATAATAATAATAATAATAATAATAATAATAATAATAATAATAATAATAATAATAATAATAATAATAATAATAATAATAATAATAATAATAATAATAATAATAATAATAATAATAATAATAATAATAATAATAATAATAATAATAATAATAATAATAATAATAATAATAATAATAATAATAATAATAATAATAATAATAATAATAATAATAATAATAATAATAATAATAATAATAATAATAATAATAATAATAATAATAATAATAATAATAATAATAATAATAATAATAATAATAATAATAATAATAATAATAATAATAATAATAATAATAATAATAATAATAATAATAATAATAATAATAATAATAATAATAATAATAATAATAATAATAATAATAATAATAATAATAATAATAATAATAATAATAATAATAATAATAATAATAATAATAATAATAATAATAATAATAATAATAATAATAATAATAATAATAATAATAATAATAATAATAATAATAATAATAATAATAATAATAATAATAATAATAATAAAATAATAATAATAATAATAATAATAATAATAATAATAATAATAATAATAATAATAATAATAATAATAATAATAATAATAATAATAATAATAATAATAATAATAATAATAATAATAATAATAATAATAATAATAATAATAATAATAATAATAAAATAATAATAATAATAATAATAATAATAAAATAATAATAATAATAATAATAATAATAATAATAATAATAATAATAATAATAATAATAATAATAATAATAATAATAATAATAATAATAATAATAATAATAATAATAATAATAATAATAATAATAATAATAATAATAATAATAATAATAATAATAATAATAATAATAATAATAATAATAATAATAATAATAATAATAATAATAATAATAATAATAATA
>OY744518.1:17139113-17149113 GCA_963556195.1 Sepiola atlantica
AATAATAATAATAATATTGTTAAAGGCAAAAGAACATTAGTGGCATGATAGCCCCAACATTTTGGGAAAGAGAACATTTTTGGTACATCTATTCACCCCAGACAAGGCATATTGCCACTGAGACGTAAGGGGCTACAATGAATATGGAGTCAGATTTATTAGGAAGGGGACATCCTAAGTGCGGAGTTTTGCAGCGAGATGTGTGTTCACGTTACATTTAAATTTCTGTATGTTGGTGCAGTTGACGAAACTGGGAGCAGGGAAGGGCAAGCGGTTCGAAGAAAAATAGCTAGTAGAGTAGAAAGTTTCCCCGCACCTGGGGACCTCTACGTTAGATGGGTCGGACTTTGCTGCATGTCGGGTTTGTCAGGGGGATTTTTCGTTGAGGGGCGTCAGTGTAGTAAGTTCGTCGGAGCACATTCTGTTGAAGTAGTTTTAAAACAATCACACGGATGCAGCATTGCAGCGATGGGGCAGGGTTTATAGTCCACTTATAATATAACGAGCACCTTCTCTGTTTGTCTGTCCGTTCGTCCTGGTAAATTTTTGTAAAAGAAATACATTAGGATACCTATTAACGACTAAATAAACAAAAAATAATTTCGGAGCCCAGACCGCGGTTCGAACTCGCACCCTTGACGCAAACACCTCGACGCTCTACTGAAAGTACCACTGAGACAAAGTTGAAAATATCGTTTTAATTTTGATACTTGAATAATGGGTGTTTTCACATCTCCAAGTAAGCAATGAATGATCGTATAACTTATTCTTCGAAAATACTTTGGGGTCTGCGTTCACACTCGATTTTTTTAGGGTTGGGGGATTCCTCCGCACCCAACTTTTTTTCATTTTTTTTATTTTGGCGTGAAAGAAATATTGTTTTCCATTTTTAAACAAAATGGTACTCGGAGACAATTTTTTTTTTGTCTCAGGACCCAAGAACGCGGAAGCCTAGCAAAAACGACGACCGTTAGGGAGTCCACTTATAATATAACGAACACTTTCTCTGTCAGTCTGTCTGTCTGTCGCCGAGAATTTTTGTAAACATAATTTCAAAGTCAGAAACATATATAAACAATAAACAATTTCGGCGCCCAGTCCGTGATTCGAACTCGAAACCTTAACGTCAAAGAGGAACTTGGACGAATTTGTACGACGTTCTACCACTGAACCACGAAGAAAAATTGAAAAAAACCTTTCTGATTTTAATACTTAAGCAAATGTTTTCTATAACACTTCTTTAAGTTTGCAATGAATGATCGTATAACCTGTTCTTCGAAAATACTTTGGGGTCTGCGTTCGCTCTCGATTTTTTTAGGGAATTTGAACCCCACCCAATTTTTTTTGCCAGAAAAAACATTTTGGCGGGAAAATTTTTTTTTTCTTCCCTTTTTAAACAAAATGGTATTCGGAGACAAATATATTTTTCTGTTTTTGTCTCAGCACCAAGAACGCAGCAGCCTAGCAAAAATAGACGACCGTTAGGGAGTCTATTTTCGCTAGTCTATTATATAAAAAGCATTATATATATAATATATACATATATGCACACATATATATGTCAATATATACATATATATGTCAATATATATATACATATATAATATATACAAGTATGTACATATATATATGTCAATATATACATATATATACATATATATAGGTACTAATATGTACATAAATATATATATATATGTCAATATATACATATATATATATATGCATATATACATATATGTACATATATATATATATGTCAATATATACATATATATATAGGTATCAATATATACATATATATATACATATATATCAATATATACATATATATATATCAATAGATACATATATATACACATATATATATCAATATATAACTATATATATCAATATATCCATATATATATTAATATATACATATATATATATCAATGAATACATATATATATATTAATATATACATATATATATATATATATCAATACATATATATATATTTATATATATACATATATATATATATCAATAAAGACATATATATATATCAATATATATATATCATTATATATATATATCATTATATATATATATATATATATATATATATATATATATATATATATATAATGTGTGTATTTAGGCAGCATATTTTCATTTAGGCAAACATTACTAAATAACACGGAATGGTTTTGTTTAATGCGACTTTTTTTTATTTTTTCAATTTTCTGAATTGTCCATCTAATGTTTCAGTCAAATTAATGTAAATATGATTCATGGGTTTCTTGTTCCATTTTTTTCTCTTTTTTGCAAGTACTTTCGATTTGAATCGTCAAATAATCTTCAGGCGGTATTAGTTTTAGTGTCTTTACAAATTATGACTACACTGTTGTGCTCATCTTTGAATTATAACAGCAAGTAGTTTATAACTTGAAAAAGCGTCTGTAAAGTTGAAATGTACATGAGAGCGTGATGGCGTTCTACACATACGAGAGATTTAAAAGTTTGACTGTTTAAACCGTTTAGAAATTGATGACGTTAAAAAAAGTGCATACTATTCAAACGCATAACTACCTAATAGTTAAGAATTTGGTAATGTTAATTATTATGCTAGACACTTTAAAATGTTGCGACTAGTTTCATAATTGACATCATTAATTGTGGGATGTTAAGTTTTAATGTAGAGGGCTTCGAGTATTTTTAATTTTTTGATATTGGTATCGTGGTGCATTATTTTGGTATTGTTAACAAGGATGTTTCTATATTGGGAGGGGGTACAATTATGTTTTTTAGGTGTTGGCATATAGAGCTAGTGTCGGAGAGATGCCGGGTGAGTCTTCGGGATAGTGTTGTGGAAGTGAAACCTATGTAAGAATTAGTTTTTTTTTATTGTTGTCGTGGATACATTCTCCCATAGGGCATTGCAACTGATATATTACATTGGTTCTTCCTAATGTATTTTCGGTTTGAGAAGTGTTATTTTTAAAACATAGTTTGATGTTTTCATTTTTTATAATAAATGATAAATCTCTATATATATATTAATATGTACGTATACATATATCAATATATACATATATAAAATATGGGTTGGTCGTTCAATTTAAAAGTATTGCAGTGTTAGTTAATACAATTGAAATATAATCCATTAGCAATACAAGATTGTCATCCCTGATGATAGAATTTTATTCCGAAATTAATAGGATTAATGTAAAAAAACAAATAAATGGCTTATATTTCAATTTTATATATATATATATATATATATATATATATATACATATATATATATATATATATCAATATATACATATATATATAAATATATACATATATATATATATATATATCAATATATATATATATATATATATATCAATATATACAAATATATATCAATATATACATATATATATATCAATATATACATATATATTTATATATATATATATATATATATATATATCAATATATTCAACTAGCTTCTTGATGGCTTCTTCAAATAATTTCTCTGATATTTTAGAGAAATTAAATTTAGGTCATTTTAAAGTTGGTTGTCATTTTCATAATTTTTATTTTTCAAGTGATGCTGCAACGACCAGAAAATATGGTAGTCGGATGAGGGAATTCCAGGTCAATAAGGCGGATGAGACAAAACTTCGCAATTAAAACTCATGACCTTTTCCTGAGTTAGTTTTAGTTTTGCAGTGATTGTTTGATCAGGCTCTAGTAACTCATAATGAATCAGTCTTATCATATCCCACGATAAAGAAAGCATAATCTTCTTTGGGTATAGTCCTCGTTTTGAAACAGGCTGTAAACTTTAGTTTCAGTCTAACCATTGTTCTTTGCGCTAGGTATTCTTGTAAAGCACCCATTGTTCATGTCCAGTCACAATCTTTTGCAAAAATGATTTTTGATCATTCCTGGAAAAATTGTGCAAACAGTCAATTTTTGATTCTGTTGAGCGTCGGTCAAATCGTGGGGAACCCAGAGTCCAAGTTTTGAAACTTTTCCAAACTCGTGAAAGCATGAAATAATCGTGGTATCAGTTGTATTAACTTTTGATCGGCCGCTACAGCGTCTTTAATGGCGTCTTTATCAATTGATGTATGCCTTTCCGAACGTCGCCGATCTGACAGGTTAAACTCTCCATGAGAAAATTTTGCAAATAACCGTTGACATTTTCTATCATTAAGAACATTTATCTCGTAGACATTTAAAATGTTCATTGTAGCTTATGCAGCCGATTTTCCTATTTTGAATACATAGAGCGTGCAATGTCTCAGATGCTTATTTCCAATATCATTGTTTTGACGACTTAGACCGTTACACTTGATATTTCCTAACTAATTATTATATCTGAAAGGCAAAGCAAGATATTAAGATACCAATTTACCAAAACAACTGATGACGCTGCAAGTGATGAAGTAAAACAATACGATATTACTTTCTTCCTACCTAATATATATATATATATATATATATAAATATATATATATATATGTAGATATATATATATATATCAATATTTATATATATATATATATATATTTATATCAGTATATACATATATATATATATTTATGTATATATACATACATATATATATATATTTATATATATATCAATATATACATATATATATTTATATCAATACATATATATATACATATATTTATGTATATATATACATATATATTTATATATATATCAATATATACATATATATATTTATATATATTTATACATACATATATATATATTTATATATATATAAATATATATATATATCAATATATACATATATATATATTTATATCAATATATACATATATATATATTTATATATATATATCAATATATACATATATATATTTATATATATATATATCAATATCCATATATACACATATATATATATTTATATATATATATATCAATATACATATACATATATATATGTATATATATCAATATATACATATATATATTTATATATATATCAATATATACATATATATATATTTATATATGTATATATCAATATATACATATATATATATTTATATATATATATATATATTGTTCATTATATACATATATATATATATATTTATATATATATCAATATATACATATATATATTTATATATATATATATCAATATATAAATATATATGTATATTTATATATATATATATCAATATATACATATATATGTATATTTATATATATATATATATATATATATCAATATATACATATATTTATATATATATCAATAGTAAGCAATGGAAATATATATGGCAATCAAGCTACACAGAGGCTCCCGTGTTTCATCCCCGGGGGGAATCGTCAGGCTAAATGCAAATCACGTGCATATATATATTCGTGTAATTATAAAACTGTAAAAGTGAATGTAAGCGAGAAATTAAATGAGGGGTACGGAAAGCAATTCGGATTAGGAATTGCAGATAACGTAGCGTATGTCGATGATTGGAAGGAAATGAAAATTAACTGCAAAATGGGGGAAATCTCGTGAGACCGGTATAACTCGTTGAAGCAGCGAATATGGTTTGCTTAACAGAATTGAAGGAAAATAGACGTGGGAAACATCTGTGATTAAACAGCATCGCTGAGAATCTCATTGTCAGATGGTAGCCATAACAGGGTAAGCTGAAGAAGTACCCCTTTCGTTGTCTTCTGTAATATATATATATATATATATATATATATATATATATATATATATATATATATATATATATATATATATACGTATATATATACGTATATATATATACATATATATATATATATATATGTATATATATATATACATGAAATATATGGAACATGTATATATATGGAACATAAGAAAGGAGAGCAAATATTTATATTATTTATGTATTCATAAACATCTCGTCTTTATTGTGAGACTTCCTCAGGATGAGAAAAATGTTGAAAAAATAATTATACAATTAGCAAATTTAATCTGCCCGAAAGCAGCGAGCCTCAGATTAGACTGTGAGTGAAAAAAATGAGACAGGCAAAATAGGCTGTGTATTATCAGGAGCAGTTAACGGAGTTTGTAGGGGAGGGGGATGGGTGTTTATATATATGTATACATATATATGTATATATATAGAAATATATACTTATATAGAAATATATATATATAGAAATATATATATATATATATATATATATATATATATATATATATATGTGTGTGTGTGTGTATACGATACATATACTCTGACAAAAATGTAAGCGAATCCAACTTAAATCTAAGTAATTCTTGTCACATGGACACTTGCTGCTCGTGTTTCCTAAACGCCTCTCTTCAAAGTAATTCACTGTTTCTCGATGTTTATTCTTAGATGTCATCATATGGTAATTCTATCTGAACTTGTATTCATTTTACGTAGCCCCTATGTCTACTTGCACGATATGTTTTATTATAGCTTACTTTTGCTTAGTATATAATAGTTTGGGGCATATTATTGCTATTCAAGAGTTACATAAATTGATAATATTTTAAAACTAAAGGCATTACCGCTACTATTATTTTTACTATTCTTCTTTTTTTAATATATCTATTTATTATTGATTGCATGTTTTGAATCCAACATTAACTAAGCGTGATGTTTTTCCTATTGATAATATTAGAAAGTTTATAGATTTTATGGAAAACGTTTTATTTAACATTCTTAAGAAAACTTTGCCAAACTGTGTTTAAGACTTCACTGATAATTATATATATATATATATATATATATATATATATATATATATATATATATTCAGGATTTCAAGGTATAAGCTCAATGCATTATAATTTTTTTTAACTCCAGAGCATGTATAAATACACAACAGAGGAGTCCACAGTAGGGAGGTCTGCATGTTGGTAAAGGGAGCAGGGAAGGAATTCCAAAGGCATTTCAAGGAATAAATATATTATAGTCGAAGGCCTTCCATCATCTGGGATTTCTATAGTGAAAGGGTGTGATTTTGCTGTTTGTCCGGTTGTTCGGGGCTATTTACGTTTACGGGGTCTGAACATTTTCCGTTTATGTACTTCTACAACAAGCACAGAGATGCAACATAGCGACGATTGGACAGGGGCTGGAGCTTGATAGACAGTGTAAGACCTATTAGATATGACACCCGTATTTAAACACTGTCCAAGTGCGAGAGAGAAACTAATTGTTAGCACACCAGCCCAGATATTGCAACAATCCTCCATACATAGGTGAATGGTCATTTCGAAGATATATAAAATACTGACAGATGTGAGAAGTTTTCGAAACTGGTGGAAGGAGTCCACTTTTTGGGGACAGGTTTGGCAGTATCTTCGATGTGTTTATTCCAATGTATGTTTCTCTGTGACTGCTAGAACGAGGAGTTTGAATGTTGGACTCTCTTGAATTATCTGAATAAGGAGGTACCATTATATAAATACCAACACTTGTTTAGAAAAACGATCGCACAAATTTCCACTGAATGAATAAATAGGTTACTTAGCGAATGCGCGTATCTGATATTTTTAAATCGGAGGCTCTTCTCTTGATGACGAGAGATATGGACGTCTAGATTTGCTGATATCTCTTAAATGATATTTTCTAGGTCATAGTACAACTTTTGAATCAGACAAAACCGACTTTTTATTCGGCTTTTTTCCGACTGTTGACGTAAACAGCTGGAAGATGGAAAAGCGCTTATCCAATCAGAAGGCGAGAAAATCAAACAAGTTAAATTTTCAATTAGTCAAATCGTAAATTGGCGATTGTAAAAAAATAAATAGTCAACAAATAACTGTGATCGAAGGCAATTTAGAGTTAGTTTAGCGTTTGTTTAGGGTTTGTTTAGCGTTTGTTTAGGGTTTGTTAAGGGTTAGTTTAACGTTTGTTTAGGGTTTGTTTTGGGTTTGTTTAGGGTTTGTTTTGGGTTTGTTTAGGGTTAGTTTAGCGCTAGTTTAGTGTGTGTTTAGGGTTAGTTTAGCGTTTGTTTAGGCTTTGTTTAGGCTTTGTTTAGCGTTTGTTTAGGCTTTGTTTAGGGTTAGTTTAGCATTTGTTTAGGTTTGTTAAGGGTTAGTTTTGGGTTTGTTTACGGTTTGTAAAAAAATAAATAGTCAACAAATAACTGTGATCGAAGGCAATTTAGAGTTAGCTTAGCGTTTGTTAAGGGTTTGTTTTGGGTTTGTTTACGGTTTGTTTAGCGCTAGTTTAGCGTTTGTTTAGAGTTTGTTTAGGGTTAGTTTAGGGTTAGTTTAGGGTTAGTTTAAGGTTTGTTTAGGGTTTGGTTTGGGTTTGTTTAGGGTTAGTTTAGCGCTAGTTAATGTTTGTTTAGGGTTTGTTTAGCGTTTGTTTAGGGTTAGTTTAGCGTTTGTTTCGCGTTTGTTTAGTGGTGGTTTAGGGTTTGTTTAGCGTTAGTTTAGCGTTTGTTTAGGGTTTGTTTATGATTACGGCAAAAAAATGGTTCTGTTTAGGTTTGGTTCAAAATCTGTACAAGTACCGAAAAAATCATGATATATTAATCTTTCTCGCGATAAAATTAATAAAAGTTGTATCCTTATTTTATTTCGTCAAAAATAAATAATATTTCATAAAAATAAAGATACGGAAGGTTTTTTTCTTACTTTAAATGTGGTTTCACTTATTTCTGTTGGAACGCCGCCTCATTTTTATTTTGACGCCGGTTAGTTTATATTCGACTTTTTCTAGCTGTGTACGTAATTCTGCGTCAGCAAAAATCTGTTTGGTCAAGTTCAAAAGCAGTAGTTGTAACATTTTCCCTTTCTAATAATGTTATGATAACATCCGAGTTTAATTGGCGATAAGAGTTATTCAGTACAAAACGCACGGACATTATTGGCCATTATCTGCGTTTTTAGAAGAGAAGAGCGATCATTGTTTAAATTGTTTCGCGTCCGTTGATATTTTTTGTTAATTTTTAATTACAGTTCAGGCGTAATAAGGATAATTGAATCATTTAATAATGTTTAAATGAGTTAGTAAATTTAACTAATTCAACATAGTATTTTTAATTCAAATAAATTAATGGTGTTTAACAACCAAAAAAGAATCAACATATTTATTGCTTTTACTTATTTTAATAACTTAACATAAAGAATAAAATAAATTGATCGGCCGTAATGTAGAGCGCCCGAAAGCTCAATTTTTATTGGCTAGTACAGCGCGATGTAGGAAAGGTCATCAGTTTATTTTAAAGATTGCTACAATTTTTTGTAGGCCAACCTGCTCACCTTCTCGGGCGTTGACTTTTCAAATCCCACTTTCCCGACCGTGTGTCACATCTTACCGCTGTGGGAGGAAGATAAATAACTTGTGTCCATATTATACCCCTTAAAAGCCTTTAAAATACCCAAAATGAAACTGTGATTTGGAGAATATTAATTAATAAATTTCTAAAAGTTATTGTCTAAATTTCACAAACATCAGACCTATCTGAACTAAACGAACGGCTGTACCCCTCTTTTTACCCGCTCTGCATAGAACCAAATTAAACTAAATATAGCCCACATGCATATACATATAAAGGGCATACGATCCTATAGAATAAAGAAATATTAATAATAGTTTCTGATGTAACAAACTCAGCTTAACAACATAGTACTGCAGTTTGATGGTATAACAGATTGTCAGACGTGTTTCTAATGAAAAAAATAAAACTGGAAAAGATGAAGAAAACAGAATTGAAATCGCCATTAAAATGTGTACTGTAACGTTTTTGAATATGTCATAATACAACACTAATATAAATATATATGTGCGTGTGTATATGTGATGGATTCCCCCGTCAATTTCGACGTATGAGTGCCCCGCCAGAGGCGGCCCGCGCGTGTAATAGTAATTGCAAGGGTTGCGCAATCACAAACAACACCTCTACTGAGTGGGTACTGCTTGATTCCAATGGCAAGTAGTTCAAGACGACTGGAAACAATGTCGATATAAGCAGAGAGAACATACAGCACCTG
>OY744518.1:17154113-17176613 GCA_963556195.1 Sepiola atlantica
TATATATATACATATATATACATATATATACATATATATACATATATATATGTACATATATATTCATACATATACATATATATACATATATATATACATATATATAAATATATATATATATATATATATATATATATACATATATATATATACATATATGGATACATATATATATACATATATATATACATGTATATATGCATATATATACATATATGTACATATATATATATATATACATATATGTACACATATATAGACACATATGTATTTACATACACATATATATACATATATATTCACATACACATATGTATACACACATATACATATATATGCACACATCAAGTCTAAAAAAGAAAGACGTAGTACATGCGTGTCGAATCATTTATTCGTGTCCTCACAAAGTGGACAAGTATATACAACTTAAAATTTCTAAAGTTTTCACAAAGTGGACAAGTATATACAACTTAAAATTTCTAAAGTTTTCAAAGTCATTAATTGAATGCATAGAGCGAATGTTGTGTAATTAAATGGTAATATATTTACCAAGAAAAGTCATTAACGATTAATTCACGTTGGTACAGATTTCGAGAGACTTTTGACATTAAAACTAAGTTTTAATCGGGAATATTCACGGTTAGATTCGGTCATCAATTTTTTATAAGCAGCTAGGTCATCTGTAAACACTATTTGGTAATAATCGAACAGTTGAAAAAGTTCATTATTGTAACATGATTCTATTAAGTTGTTCAATTAGTTATATATTTCATATAAAATAGCGATATATTCAAGCGCAAGCGAGGATTGGCTTAGTGGTAGAGCGTCAAGCTTCAGTCTCTGGAGTCCTGGTCCGAATCTCGCTAAGTTCAGTCACGAAAAACCACGTGCTTATGAATAATCTAATTTCAAATAATATATATATATATATATATATATATATATATGTATATATATATATGTATATATATATATATAAATATGTATATATACATATATGTAAGTACATGTATATATATAATAAGCTTTGTTTTTAATTTTTGGGGGATTTATTTAAAAAAGATTCTTCTTATATTTATTTTATTTAATACTTTTTTTTTTAACTTATTCGTTTATTAATTAAATTAGTTTTTTATTTTCTTATTTTATTGATTTAATAATGTTTAAAATTTTATTTTCTTTATTTAATGAGATTTTTTAAAATTTTATCTTATTTATTTAATAAGCTTTTTTATTCAATTTTTCTTATTTAATAAGCTTTTTCATCTTTTTTTATTTATTTAATCAGCTTATTTATTTTATTTTTTTATTTATTTAATAAGTTTTTTAAATTTTATTTATTTATTTATTTAATGCAAAATTTATTTCCATATAATTTTATTGATAGCTACCATATCGCAAAATGTTTTTTAAGTATATTGTTTAGATAGTATTATCATTATATTGTTCTAATTAATATTATTTGATATGTAAATTACCATATATATAAGAGAATTCGTTATTGCTATTGAAAGAAAGAAATGATCTCGGTTAAAATTTCGAATTAAGCTGTATAGGTAAAAATATAGGATGAAAGATTCGAGCGTTCACGATTAAATGTTCCGTTTAATTATTTACGATTAAAAATTAAAAGACGAAAATGCAGGACGAAGATTTCGGTTTAGATTAAAAATTATGAAAAACTTAATTGGTTATAACGTCAAGATTCGAGATCTACAATACCAAATTATTGTTTGGCGACATTTAAAAGCGATTTATTTACAAATTGGTGCTAAATATATATATATATATATATATATATATATATATATATATATATATATATATATATATATATATATATATATATATATATATGGGAAGAGAAGGATGAAGGTAATCCGTGCACTTTTCTCCCATGCACTAGAACATGGTCATGCCTTGAAATTTGAACAAGCCGAAATCACAAAATACATCCACAACAAATCTCGGCGAAGATTATTGGAAACTGCTCTCATCACCGCCTCTACCACCATCAAGCAACGAAATGGCTTCTTTAACCTATCACCCTTAATAAGCAAGATAATCCTTACAGAACAAAAACTCTTGCCTGATCATAGATAACATTTATTTTCATCTCTAACCTTAATGACACTCTCCCACTTACTCACACCCTTCCTTTTTCTACATGAATCTTTACTTTCTCTAACTCATTCCGTTTTTCCCTCACATTGTTAACACTGCAGTCCAATAAAACTTTCTCATTTTCCAAATATTTCAAATATTCCATACCCACCTGTACAATTACCTCCCTCCTCCCTCTCCTCCACCCCTCCACTCCCTCACTCATTGCCATCATTTTCCAAATATTTCAAATATTTCATACCCTATCACAACAAATCCCCCCTCTACCCCTCACCCATTCCCCCTCTCAACTATTTCTTTCGTACATTCACTCTTCCATACCCCCTTCTGAAATCCCCTCATTTTCTCAAAACGCTCTCTAAGACCACAACTTTCGCGCATCTACCAAAATCACAGTCCCCCTCCTTCTCTACCGACCCTCCTTTTTCTGCATACACCCCCACACACAAACATTCCAACTTACTTTTTCCTCTTCAGTCTTGACCGCAGCCATCTGTTAAAACACCTCCTTCTTCCCTCTCCTCCACTCCCTCTCTGCCATCCACATTATTCCTGCTCATCCCCCCACCTCTTTCTCTTACTACCAGCCACAGTAGTCATTGCTCACCCTTATCTTTCCACTTCTTCCCCACTCATTTTCATCAACATTAATTTTTCACTCCTCACCCAGTACGGACGTCCACCCAGTAGTGGCCATTATTTTCTTCCCTTTTCCCAATATGTCAACCCTAAATGTGTTTGTAATTGCATGACATTTTTCTCTATATTATCATCCTGATGAAGTCTTATGAATAAAGACGAAACGTTGATGTACACATAAAAAAACATCCATTTTTTGGTTTTCATTTTTCATTTTCCCATATATATATATATATATATATACATATATATATATATATATATATATATATATATATATATATATATATAGATAGATAGATAGATAGATAGATAGATAGATATATGAAGCAATCCAACAAAAGATATAAGCGTCAACTAAAGGATACTTAGCTTGAACTTTGAATTCTAATAAAATTTGATTGACACCTTATTTTATTACTTCATTTTATATTATAATATATATATATATATATATATATATATATATAAATATAATCATATTAAAATTAAATTCTGAAAATTGGAACCGAGCTGAATCAAGACAGCTAATATTGCACATACAAAGGACTTAATATTCTTTCAGAGACAGGGAGGGGGGAAGGAGGGAGGGAGGGAGAGAGAGAGAGAGAACTAGGGCGAGAGAAAGAGCTAGATATATAAGAGAGAGAGGGAGAGAGGCGGAGAGAGAGAAGTAATAACACTAATAAATAATAAATGTTGCTTACTATGGATCATCGAACGATCAGAATGTATATACACAAATATCGTGTAATATTTGCTGGTCACACTACTAAGTGTGTAAACCTAAGTGTGTAAAATATATATATATATATATATATATATATATATATATATATATATATATATATATATATATATATATATATATATAACTCATGTTTGAGCTATTGGGAGTTTTTCAAGTTAAGTTCTGTTATACGTAATAATTTTAAATAAGCCAAGCGAACATTTAAGTTCACTCCCGAAAACAGGTTCATATCCGGGTTTTGAAAAAAAATCACCCTAGGACCCGTGAGAGAGAAATTTGAAAGAACAGAAGAGAGAGACCTTCATTGAATTTTTTAAGAAGAGTGTCAGATGTATTTCTCTTTTTAACCCTTGATCTTCCATTGCGACGACTGTCTTTTTGTTTCTAAGTCGTACCCGTACACCTATTACTCATCTCCAGATATCACGGTGTTCAGGAACCCAGGATCACTGTTAGCGGTTTCCTGAAGGTTCTGTGCAACTTGAAAACGGATGACCCTTTTGTTCTTGCGACAACAACTTGAGTACATATTTCGCAGCCATTCTGTGCATGTTCAAATCATCACGCAAAATTGCAGGCGCGAATTTTTTACTCACTCCGACCTCTTGGGCGATCTCCCGCACGGTTGAACGACGATCTTCCATCACCAAATTTCGCACCGTCCCAACAACAGCTGCACTCAGAGCCGTTTTGGGACTGCCAGAACGCTGGTCACTCTCCGCTGATACATTTTTTAATCGGTTGAACCACTCAAGTTAATCAATATTCTGTTTTTTTTTTCGATGACATTTTATTAATTACTCTGACTAATATGTTCATATTGGCTTTTATATTTACAACTTTTCAGCTGATGTAGCCTCGAACCTTTTTTAGGTGCATTTTCGAATTTCGAAATCTTCTAATCTAACTAGAAAATATTCCTCTCGAATGTAACCCATCATTCCACACCGACCCGTGACGTACCGGTCAATATCGTCGATCAATAATCAGTTCTTTTATTTTACTAAATATTCAATTGACCAGCGTTAAAAAACAAATGCCAACATTTTATGTTTTTGTTGTTTCGTTGATTTGTACGTGAAATAATTCTTTGTAAAAATCTGTTGTTGAAATCTTTGTTTGGATAAGTAATCTCCTTTACATTGCAACCCTAAAGTAAAAAAGCCCGTATTGCTATCATTCTGTTAGTATAGCTTTCGTAACGCACAAAATGGTGAACAATTACCCGCCGTTGTCATTTAAAACCAATAAAGAAAATAAACAAAGTTACGTACCGGCGAGAAACACAGACAGGCACATACAGTGACACACAATTACATAAAATAAATAAAGTTTCGTAATTTTATTTTAATGATAAAGCTTCTCGACGGATCCTGAAGAATTTAATGATTACGAAAAAACATTTAAAAACATTTTTGAAGCTAAAATGTTACAATTAATAATTCTGTTTGTATCTTATTGGACATTTTTCTTCATAAATTACTGATGAGAAATTTTCAATTTACTTTAATTTTTTCGTTTGACCTTTCGTATGTAAGAAGAAAAGCTTATACGTCTTATTTTGAATCTTGATTTGTTCAAAATATAAGTTCTAAAATAAACCGGCTTTAAGACAATTGTAAAAGTACTTTTACTATGAACCTACTTTGAAATTTGTTCACAAAATCTTTCTTTTGTTAAGAAACAGGAACAGCAGTAGACTTATTAATGCTTATAGTACCACAACATTATTAGTTCCGTATTTTTAAGGTTAGTGAAAGCAGGAGAGTTCTACAAAGGGGAGATAATAAAAATAATCGAAGCCCCTCTTAATTACTTATTACATATACATACGTGAATTTCTCTATGTGAGTTCTATAAGTTAATAAATAAATAACCCATTTACGTTCTAACTTTAACTATTATAGTTTATGCATACTTTTCTTTAATTATCTGTACTATAGGTTATCCGAGTTGATAAAGATCGAACCAGGTGTCAATATGATCGTGATGAAGTATAGTTTATATTCAGTTATTAAAAAAACTTTGTAACAAACCGAACAAAAAATAAGACTTTGACACTACGTGCAATTCATTTTCTAAGGACATTTTCCATATTTTAGTCGTTTTCATTATCATAATTTCTTTAACATACCGTTGTATGTACTAAATCGCATGCCTTTTTTTGTTTCAATCGGCGCTGATTCGTTCAATTAGTAATATTTCTAATATTCCTTTTATCATCAGTTCGTGTCCTTCTTCGATTGCTATTAATATTTAAGCTGTTTTTTCATCCATCTCAATGTTCCTATATATATTCACATTTATATGTAATAGTTAACCGTTTTTTTTCTTATAAAATTGCTTATATTAAAAAGAATGTTTTTCTTCAGATTTCAGAAAGAAAACTAATGTTTATCCAGAAGGATTTTAAAATCGAAGCAGAAACAAAAAAAAGTAAATTTTATTAAGTGAATTCTCAATAGATGAATCGAAAAAGTCAATAATTGTATTAAATATTGCAGAATAATTCTGTCAAATATGGAACAAATTTAATACGACTGTGAGCATAAGAAGAACTGGCCGTTGGCAAAATACATTGAAAGTTTTTGCAAGGCAGTCAGTAACCCATGGCAAAAAATATTCAAGCAAAAAAAAAACACGAGAAAAAAATAAGCAAAAGAATATATTTATGAAATACGTTCAGGTAAGAAAAAAATCGAGTTAATATCGATAAAAAATATTTCATAGAGTAAAAAATTTATAACTGCAAAGAAGGCACTCGTGATTAAATTACACTTGAATTTTTTGTTCTTTGTAAAAAAAAATATTTTTCTTTTTCTAAAGCGTTTATTTTAGAGAATTAAATTTCAGAGATGGAATACTGTTACGAATTTCATGAATTTTATAGGTAAAATAAAAACTTTATCTACATATATGAGCAATTTATTCCCGATTAATATTAAAATGTAAGTAAGTGGAAGTGAAATAGCAAGAACTATAACGTGGGAGGCAATAAATAATGTATATAAAATGAACGCGTATGTATATTTTATATAATTAAACACTACGGCCATTTTTTTTTTGTTTCTTGAATAAAACCCCCCAAAAATAACTGAAAATAAATGGATCTCATAATGAAATTACGTTGCAATCATCTTTTCTTATTGAAACAATATTATCTTACTTTACTGGCGAATTTACTTTGGAAGGTATCATTTGAGAGGTGGAATATTTTTACGAATGCAGATGCAATAAATTATACGATGGAAAGGTCTGAATAATAATTTAAAATGTATATGAAATTCGCTTCATTTAATAGTTTCGTAAAATATTTATCTTTTTTTCTTTCAGATATGTAAAACGTTTAGAAAACTTGTAATCGTAACTTGAATAGAATTTGTTACAACACCAGTGCACATACCACTCCTCGACCGGCAAGTAAATCTTAGTCCACATCGACCAAACGTATAATCCTCCCCCTCTGTTGTGGTTGATGTATTATTTACCACTTCTTCAGGACGTTAGGCACAAGTCCATTTTTATCTTACTCCCACAAGGTAAGATGTGACCCAAGGTCGGGTCGGAAAGTGGGGCTTGAAAAGCTAGCGCCCGAGAAGGTGAGCACTCTGGTCATTAAAAATTGCCTTGGCAGCCCCGTCGGCATTCCCCGGTAGGGGCGCCTATAGCAGTAAACAATAAACTTACTTCTCCCCAGAGAGGGGAGACAAAGCCTGGGAGGGTGGACCTCCTAGAACTGCACAGGACAGACCCATAGACCGGCGTAAATCAAGCCCCGAAGGCCAAAACAATACCAGTCTCTGGGGTGCAGTATCCATCGGAACAGATACTACACTTTTTATTTACCTCACCAGGAGGTTAGGCACAAGGACAGGTTAATCTTACTCCCACAAGGTAAGATCTGACCCAAGCTCGAGTCGTGAAAGTGGGACTTGAAAAGCCAGCGCCCGAGAAGGTGAGCACTCTGGCCATTAAAAATTGCCTTGGCAGCTCAGTCGGCATTCCCCGGTAGGGGCGCATCAGGCAGTAAGCAATAGACATACTCCTCCCCAAAGAGGGGAGGCAAAGCCTGGGAGGGTGGACCTCCTAGAACTGCACAGACCCATAGACCGGCGTAAATCAAGCCCCGAAGACCAAGACAATACCAGTCTGTGGGGTGCAGTATCCATCGGAACAGATACTACACTTTGATCCCGACCAAAAGGCCATGAAACTATTATTAATCAAGCAGACTACGCACTGACGTGATATAATAGATCGATGAGTAAATAAAAATACAGAAACCAAAAGTGATCAACCGTTTTCGTGTGGCTCTGCTCCGTCCGTCGTCGGTCTTCTGTTCTTGTTCAAGCTTTGTAGACCGATAATCAATTGATAATCAATTGATAATCAATCTTTGGTGTGATTAGGCTCTCTGGTCCAGTTTGGTATGTCTTGGCCAACATCTTTTCGGTGTTTCCAGCTTTTCGTTCGGTTCATTTATCAGTAATTTCCGGTAGATAAAAACAGCTTTCCATTTGTCACTCTTGCACCCGTCTCTGGCAATGAGCTAGGGTCAATCATGATTAGGGCATCAAATGTAAATACTTTACCGTGAACGAAATCTTAGTCCGGGTCGACGCAACATACAATCTTTCCCTGCTGCATCAAACACATGTTGTGGTTGATGTGACGCCCCTGAACGAAAGTATTTTCAAGTGGCGACCGCAAGCAAGAAACAAATAGTACATCAGACAACCACCTCAAACTTACCCCACTGGTTCAAATTAATTCAGAAAGTAATCCCTCCCTCCCTTTAAATAAAAAAAGTTAGCAGTGAGTGTTTTACTTTAGGTAAATGAAACGAGAGTAGAAAGGGGATATTGGGTTTACTTTCCCCGGCCTCGTGACTTTAATATTCCCTTATTTTGTCCTTTAGTCCTTACATTCCATGAGCAATGTTTCTGACAAAGGGGGAATAATTGCTGTTTTCTGGGTCGGAATCTATCAATCTAACACTTATCGTTGACTAGTGTTTGACGTTGAAATAGTATTCTTTTTTTTAGCTCTTTACGTTAAGTGGTTTCATGCCTTGTCATGCGCGATTTCCATTACAAAAATTGATAATAATTATTATCAATTTATATATGAAAAATTAAATTACGAGCGTAATTCTATGGATTTATATAAATATTTTAGTAATATATCTATTTATATAAATATTTTAGTAACATATCTAGATAAATCGTGAGTGCGGACAGTAGCAAAGCATAAGATGTTCGGTACTTCTATCGATCCTGACCCAATTTCCGTGAACTTCGCGTTGGCAGCGTTTGGACATGCTACGTAAACACTCGAGAGATGACGAGACGAATGGTGGCAGCCGATAACTTCGATACGTTTCTGCGTCGTATTTTTTTCAGTTTTATTTTCAAGAACCCCCAAAAGCGAACAAAACATAGCGAAATTACTGTTATTAAATAAATAATTTTTTTTTTTTTTTTTCTGTAAAAAAAAAACAAAGCGAAACAACTGTTAATAAATAAAGTTTTCTTATGTTTAATTTTTTATTTGGGTTTCTTTTAACGCTTTTTTGTATATTTTTTAGGGGGTGGACACCATTTGTTTTTGTTTTTAATTTTACTTTTCAAAGTGTTCTATTTAGATGAGTGCAGAAGGGGATGGGGTTCGGTCGAGGAAGTGGAAGAAAGCTGGTCCACCAGGTAGGCTTCTGCTATCTGCGCTAATATGGAGACAAATAGGTTGTTTACGTAGCATGTCCGAACGGGTGTTTACGTAGCATGTCCAAACGTTGCCGACGCGAGGTTCACGGAAATTGGGTCAGGATCGATAGAAGTACCAGTTTTTCCATAATTTTTGACGTGAAGTTTAAACTAGTAAATATATGGCTTTAATAGGCTTTGTTTGATTCATTTATATTTGTAGTATATTGCCGCTGTGTTTACAAAAGGGACGACGGCCAATTGTATATAAAAGTATACTTGTATATATTCATAGTTTTAGTTGCAACGAATGGTTCGAGTATGAAAGAGTCAAAGAGCTTTGGAGAAGAAATGCAGAATTTACTGTCCGTGGTTCTGCCTCCTCGAACGCATACACAACTTTTTTTTTATTTTAACACAAATAAAATCATTAGAAAGATTTAAAAAATTAAAAAGGTATAACTAAAAAGACAGAATTCTGTTATTTTTAACAATGTTTGCATGAATATATATATATATATATATATATATATATATATATATATATATATATATTCGGGTATATGTTACGACGCTCAGCAGAAGCGCGAACGGGGTCCAAAAAAAGAACGAGAAAGAGTTTAAAAACATAAATTTGCAACAAGTAAGGTTGACTTATGTCTAGAATAGACATTTTTCTACTTACCTATGTAATTTGTTTGTATTTTTACGTAGTATAAATGGCTTTTTATTAGATGTTAAAAAAAAAATTCTTGTTTTTTAAAACATCTAGTTTCTCAAAGAAAATGCCGGCCAGTCCCTCTATATTATTACGTAGAGCGGCCATTTTGAATTCTTCGAAAACCCTGTGTTGAACTTAAATTTCTAATAAATAGCACTTCAAACGGGGTTAAAATACAAACAAATAGCACATGCAAGTTTGAAACTAACTTTTACAGCTTACAGTTACTTTTATTTGTTGTATATTTGTTTTTTTAGCGTTTTTACTCTGCTGAGTCTCGTAAAAGATGCCCATATATTCTATAAATATCTATTTAATATTAAAGTATTTTTCACCTACAGACAACGTTGTTTCGGGATCACTTACCCTCATCAGTTTAGGAGTTGCGATTGCAAGCGGTAGCATCGGCTCAGAAGCCGTTCGTAGATCAAGGCTAGAATCAAGATACAAACTCTCAAGACCACGCGGTCGCGAGAAATCGACACAGACAGTAGTTGAAATTAAGATACATATACCCGAGAGGCGGGGAAAGTTGAATTTGTGTCTACAGTGTTCAACGCTCGAGCGGAACTAGCTTATCGCAGATGACAACAAGCTTTTCAATATTTCTCTCTCTCTCTCTCTCTCTGTCTGTCTCTCTCTCTGTCTCTCTCTCTCTCTCTCTCTCTCTCTCTCTATATATATATATATATACATATATATATATATATATATATTCCATGAAAAATGCCAGTATACTGAAATCATATGCCCTTAATAGGGTGTGTGTATATATATATATATATATATATATATATATATATATATATATATATATATATATATATATAATGAAGGAGAATGGAAAGGAATTAGAGAAAGCAAAAGCCAAATCAAAATTCAATTCAAAAGTTCAAAGCAAGGTATATTCCGCAAAAAGGCAATTTATTCAAGTTAAATTTTTTTTAAGCCAGGCTTTTCAAAGATCAAAATCTTATCATCAGAGGAAGTCTCTGGGATAGATAAGTTGGCAATGGCCAAGATTTAAAATTTGAAAAAATGAAATAAAATAAAAGTTGTAGGGAAAGAAACGTAGGGCAAAACTGTGCCAGGGTGCAAGCAAATGTCCGATTGCCAAAAAGTCCGGTGTATAAACTTTGAAATTTTAAAATCAGCCAACATGACGCGGGATTTTGTCAAATAAATGAAATATTTATTCAAAAAAATGTTTAATCCAAATTTTCGGTTTCAAAAAACCTAATTCATGAGTGTACAGGCAATATTGTCCATTCTTTTTCTGTTTTTTTCATAGTCGAAGTCTCACGGCGTGGCTGAAGATCGATCTTCTAGTGTTATTGAAGAGACTGTTTTTTTTATGACCGATCTGTAGTAAAGCGTGCTGGAACGCGTGTGTACTATAATGAGATTTAAATGTTACTACAGCTTAGAAACGCCATTGAAATTATGAACTTTTAAATTTTAGAATCAGTCAACATGACGCGAGATTTTCGGCGTTTCTAAGCTGAAGTAACATTTAAATCTCATTATTGTACACACGCGTTCCAGCACGCTTCACTACAGATCGGGCATGAAAAAACAGTCTCTTCAATAACACTAGAAGATCGATCTTCGGCCACGCTGCATTACTTCGACTATGAAAAAAGAAAAATTGAAGGAAAATATTATCTGTACTACCATGAATAAGGTTTTTTTTAATCGAAAATTAGGATTAAAAAAATGATTTAATAAATATTTCATTTATTTGACAAATCTCGCGTCATGTTAACTGATTCTAAAATTTTAAAGTTTATCATTTCAACTGCGTTTCTAAGCTATAGTAACATTTAAATCTCATTATATATATATATATATATATATATATATATATATAGCAAAAAGATTTAAATAGTATGTATTGTGTTTTAAAATTTGATCCTAAATGTTGTGAAGTTGTTCCACAGTAAATAATAAATAAAGGAAGTCAAGTCGAGGGTTGGTTTAACAAGTGTATTAACAAAGTAAGAAACTGACTAGCTCTTGGCTAGACAGTTACAAGACTGTGCTTTGTCTTCTGTGTCTCTGGTGACTCGCACTATTTATAGTGACAACCGGTGTAGTTTCTCCTGTGTAGGAACGGCCGGTGTAACACTAAATGTTTTAGATTCCCACAAAAATGTTAAAAACTACTATTATATAGTGTTCGGGGAATTTCTATATTAAAGATACAACGTAGCCAAACGTTCATATCAAAAGTTGAATTCTGTAAGGACCTAAAGAACCGGTTACTCTTCGAAACAAATTTGCACATTGTACATTTGACAAAAGTGCAGAGAGATAAAAAAAAAACACACTATCTAAAAGATTCAATATGAGAACAACTAAGATTATCAGATTTGTAGTATTATAGAGTTTTTTTCACTTTTTCGCGAAGATATAGATTTGGTTCGATCGAAATAAAAATGTTGCTTAAAACATATTTGGGAAGACTGGAATAAAATTGGTTACAAATTAGCAATTGTTATACACTCATAATCTCCAGTTAATTAAACCAAACTTCTTTTGATTGCGAGTATTATGTGCAACGTTTTCTAATTATTAATTTAACAGCATAAAACGCGATGAATAACAAAAGGTATTTTTATTTTTACGTACAAATTTTGATTATTCCTTTCAATAATATCGAAGCAAATGTTTTATAAAACTTCGAGGAGAACTTGCTCTCGTTCCGTAAGTAATTCGAAATTATATTCTTAGTATCGCCCGTACTGAGGATTGAACCTAAAAAAATTCGCTCCTTGTTCTTTTGGCTAAGACTAGAGTGTAGTATCTGTTCCGATGGAAGCTACACTCTGTAGACCTGTACTGTCTTGACCTTCGTGTCTTGATTCCGCCAGTCTGAGTTATTCTCCTGTGCAGTGTTAGGAAGTGTGTCCTCCCAGGAATTTCCTTCTGAAGTATTCTTTTCTTAGCTCCTTACATCAAGTGCCTTGTCTGGAGCGATTTCCATTACAAAAAATGATAATGATAAGTTATATATGAAAAATTAAATTACTAGCGTAATTCTATGGATGTATATAAATCTTTCAGTAATATATCTAGATAAATGGTGAGTGCGAACAGTAGCAAAGCATAAGTTTTTCGGTACTTCTATCGATCCTGACCCAATTTCCGTGAACTTCACGTCGGCAGCGTTCATTCGGTCTACGTAAACACCCGAGAGATGACGAGCCGAATGGTGGAAGCCGATAAGTCTATAAGCTGCTGCGTCGTATTTCTTTCAGTTTTATTTTCAAAGAAGGTTTGAAAACGAGTAGGTGTTAGTTTATTGCTAATCACATGAGGCGCGCCTACCGGGGAATGCTGACGGTGCTGCTCAGGCATATTTTGTAGGCCAGAGCACCAACATACATAAATTTAAATGTAATGTGCACAAACATCTTGCTGCACAACTCACTACTTAGGATGTAACACTTTAAAATGTGATCTGATGTGTAATTAGTAACATAACTTACATAATACTTCAGTGAGTTCTCAGAGATCACTTGATTTCCTTATGAAATACATAGATATTCGAGTTTTTATTTAACATACTTCTCTACTTATCAAACCTTGTATAAGTAGTGCAATGAAGAACAATGATTTTCCCTCCGCTAATAAACCAATTAACTACGTCATAGATTATTTTTCTTGTGGTCTTTGCTTGTTTATTTCGGATTCCAGAATCAAAATTCAACTGGTCTGGTGGGGTCCTCAGCGTTGTGCTGTTACTTGTGGTAATATTACTACGAGAAAGTGCACTATTCTTCTTATGAGCCAGTGTATAGTTATTCCGAAGAGATCTTATTTGGGCGTCGAATACTATGTTATTTTGAATATTTGATCAGGGTTTACTTGTAGGATTATGCATCTTCATGGCAGATTGTCTTGACAAACCGTTGTACGGGGAGACGGAAGACACTCGGAAATCGTGTCTAGTAAGCATTCACAATCTCCTTTAGGCAGCCATTTTTAGCTGAGTACGCATTAACTTAGGATTTGCGTCGAAACTATAAAGAGACTACAAAGAATAAGAATAATTAACAAAATACTTAAATTGCATGAAATGCATTTAAAACTAACCTCACTATACGATCAACAAAGTCAATTATTATGAAATGGTTTCATTGATTTATTTTTGTACTTTTTATTAGACAAAAAATATTAATTGTTTTGAGTCAATTGACATTATTATTAACAATTATTCAATAGTTTAATTCGTATTTAGGTAATAATGGCAGAGTAAAAATCGGATTAGTGTGATAATGACAAAATAAGGGAAAATCTGAAGAATAGACTTAAAAAAAAATTTACGGAGATTTACGAGTTTTATCGAAAATTCACGGACTTTGCCGAGATATGCAAACGATAAATTTACGAGTACAGACGCCAGTTTACTATCGCACATTTCTGATTTGTGTCCGTTTTCGAATAAAAAAACATTACCCAATCACTTCTTCGATTTTCGCAACATTGCTTCCTGCTACCTTCTTCTTCTTCTTCTTCTTCTTCTTCTTCTTCTTCTTCTTCTTCTTCTTCTTCTTCTTCTAATATTTCGTAAATATTCTTAATTCCAATGTATCGATATCCGTCACTGTTTGTAGTCTTCCGTCTTTATTTTTTTTTAAAACTGGAACCATTCTGTTAAACTAACCCTTACCCTATCTCTAAATACAGCTAGTAACAGAGCAAACTCACCCCACCTTCCAGACGAAAATAACCGAAAGAATAATAAATAAAAAAAAAATAAAAATAATTCATCGACCTTCGTACTTAATTTGCAGTTTTTCCCACACAAACAAACTGAAAAAGAAAAAACAAACAAATAAAAACAGTTCCCTCTTCCGAACAATCAAGACAAACACAATAAATTGTTTTTAAAAAAGTTTGCTCTGTTCGCTGAGCGTTCGCGTATAAACGTACGCCGAGATTCGGGAATCTTCGTAAGTATTGAAAATCTTTCGAGCTCTTTTGTGCGCAATAAAATTTTAATATACACTTTTGACAAAAATTATTAGTTTTGAATTAAATGTAATGTTAGTTCTGTTTCGGAAACGTCAACCATAGATTTTACTGGCGTGACATAGGCGTAACGTGACATAGGCGTAACGTGACATAGGCGTAAAGTGACATAGGCGTAACGTGTGTACAACTACGAAATCGAGAAAGAAGAAGCAAGTACGCCGTTCCAAATGTTACCGAATCCCCCTCCCCTCCCCATGTTAAGAATGGATTCTAAAACTCCGCCAGTAAAATCCAATGGTTGACGATTAGGAAACAGTACCGTAATTTTGAATGAAATATATCATTGCCTTCACCAGAGTGTTACCCATAAAGCTCACATTCCCTCTCCACGTCGCTTGAATGGTCGATTTGAAATGCAAGCACATATACACATTGTCCCAGTACCGTCATAGGAGTTGCCAGAATGTTGTTGTATACAGCTTTAGACTGACTTGCGGACACCGGCTTCGGATTTTCCCCCAGGCTTGATCCCTGAATCACTTCTTATGGACATGGCCGCAAGGCAGCGGAGGTTTGAGATCAGGGTTTTCCTCCTCTTCCTTATCCGATGAGCCTCATCCACTCCAAACACTGGTTTTCGCGCGGCTGGTCACCCGCCATAGTATACAGTATTATGCACATCGATAAATGCATGAGTATTGATTTACTCCTCTCCAGGAATTAGGCACAAGGCCAGTTTTTATCTTACTCCCACAAGGTCGGGTCGGGAAAGTGAGGTTTAAAAATTGCCTGGGCAGCCCCGTCGGCATTCCCCGGTAGGGGCGCCTCAGACAGTAAGCAATAAACTTACTCCTCCCCAAAGAGGGGAGGCAAAGCCTGGGAGGGTGGACCTCCTAGAACTGGACAGGACAGACCAATTGACCGGCGTAAGTCAAGCCCCGAAGGACAAGACAATACCAGTCTATGGGGTGCAGTATCCATCGGAACAGATACTACACTTTGATCTTAGTCAAAAGGCCAAGAATAAATTGTTTAATGAAAATATTCTTCAACTTTATAATAAATAACAATGTGTTTTTATTTGTATATAAATAAATATATGTACTTCCATCTCGTCACACAAAAGTGAGCGAGTAAATCGCACGCCTTTTTCTAGTCTACGGGCGAAACCATTTCAGGTTGTGAGAGGAAGCGAGAAAGCAAGTACCAAATCAGACAACCACCTCAGACTTACTCTGCCACCTAGAATGAATTCGGAAAGAAATCATTTACTTTTGTGGAAAAAAAATGAGAGAGGGGTACTTGCTGATTGTTGGTTCGACTTTCAGGAGCGGGGGATATGGTCGACGAGAGCGAAGACAGACGGATTGGTTTATTGTCAACGATGGGAGTGGGAGGATGTTGGGAGGTAGTTACAACACCTATATATTCAGGTTCTACCATCCTCCTAGGTGACCAGTGTTCTTTGACTCAGTAGAGACCAGACGTTGGACCTTGCTCCAGCAGAGAAATATGTTCACTGGCCCATTACTTATTGTTACCAAACCCTGTTGGGGTGGGTCGCCGAATAAGTATTTCTTTTTACGCCCCCTCCCCAACTGCTGCCGGTCCTCTTCTGAGTATCGCCCCATAAAATATTTTCCAACACATTATAATAAAAGTCAACTGTGTGTGTGTTTTTTTTTTTATTCTTGTAATCAGAAATGATAATATTACCTTTTGTATAAAAAAATTAAATTGCTGACGTAAGGCTATGATTTTACATGAATATTTTAGTAATATATTTAAATAAATAGCAAGTGTAAACACTGGCGAAGCATTTTATAGTTTCGTCATTTTTATCGGAGAGTGTACACTAGCATTGATATAAGCAAGAGTACATGTTCGCCCCTTTCATATAAAAAAAACGGTACAAAGAAGAGCATTTAAACAAAATGGAGAATGGCGGAAAAAGGCAAATAAAATAAGTGTCTTTTACGAATCCGAAGCATAAAGAAAATAAAGAAGTTAGGGCGAATCTGCTAAGCCAAAGACAATTAGCCATAATTGGTTGGCAGGAGAGTGGGGCTCTGATATTCCTCCATGGAATAACGGCACCGGGACGCAGCGCCCGTGACGTAGGGACGATGCAGGAAGGTGTGAGACGCAGACGGATCTATTTTGTTACGCGCAACGTTTTCTCACACTTGCGCCTGTGCACACTGCGTTCTGTTAACAGTAAACCAGCGGAAAGCTGTGAAAATTACTCAGCGACACATATGCGCATGTACGGCACCGCGCGTTCGGTTCACTGTTTTCCGCTTACGTCTGTTTGTTGGGCTGTTTGTTAGTTTTTTAATTTCTTTTAAAAGAGATATTTTTATTTTTATTTTGGTGTGCGTGATTGAAACAACCCCCCTCTCTCTCTTTCTGTGTATACGTGCGCACACGTAATTCTTATGAATACACACATGTGAGCAAATTTCTCGGTTGTTTTCTTCGGTTTTATCACTTTTCGTTTTGTTTTTGCTATTTTCGTTTTGTTCTTGTGTTAATTGTCTCTTCTGTAATTGTCTTAAAAAGAAGTCTTTTTTTCTGCTTGTGATTTTCATGGACGGAAAAAGCTTATTATCTAACCAGAATATATCCCAAATCTGTGTAATTCTTCATGTCGTATGAAAGCGAGTTCCATCAATGAGAGACGATCAGAAATCTATCTATCTATCTATCTATCTATCTATCTATCTATCTATCCGTCCACAGGAATATCTCTATTATGCTATGCCATATATATATATATATATATATATATATATATATATATATATATATATATATAGATAGATAGATAGATAGATAGATAGATAGTAAGCTATGAAAATATATTTATGGCAATGAAGCTACACAGAGGTTCCCGCGTTTCGTTCCTTTTTCGCGAGTACTTTCGATTTGATTACTCAAATCATCATCAGGCGGTGTTAGTCTTGGTGTGTTTATAACAATGTCTTTTTTTAACGGCTAGTAATGTACTACTTTACAATGAGCGTCTATATTATTGAGATATTGCATGCGAACGGCATTATGTTCTAAATGAGAAAAGAAACCCACGGAACTTACATACACCAATTAGACCAAAATACTAAATGGACTATTCGGAAAATAGAAAAAAAATTGAGTTAAGTAGTTTATTAATGCATATAGTTAGGAAGGTCTATCTGTTAAACTGTAGCAAGAGTTTAGGGGAAAACTGATACGAAATACAACGTTATATATATTGCTCTGAACTTTTTGATGTTTTAATAAATATTTTATCTTTACAATTGTTTATTCTCATCTTTAACCTCTAAAATTGATTGCTCTATTCTATATATTGAGCTTTACAGTATCACGATGGATTATTATTATTAAACGAAAATTAAACTATCGTTATTTAATTCAACATTTAAATATATGTATATATATATATATATATATATATATATATATATATATATATATATATATATATATATAACTTCTTTGTAGAATGGTAGGAAAAATCCCAGCAGAGTGCTCGATTAATTAAGAATTAAAGTTAAAAATTAAGAACATAATATTTATTTATTCTGGTACAGAAAAATTAGTACAACATTCGTACCGTCGGTTTCAAGCACGGAAGGTCTTACCCATCCGGCTCTCTTCAGCTTCTGTTGTCATCTGTTTTGGAAATGTGAGGTCCCAACAAGAGTGTCATGTGACCTCACATTTCCAAAACAGATGACAACAGAAGCTGAAGAGAGCCGGATGGGTAAGACCTTCCGTGCTTGAAACCGACGGTACGAATGTTGTACTAATTTTTCTGTACCAGAATAAATAAATATATATATATATATATATATATATATATATATATATATATATATATATATATATATATATATATGTGTGTGTGTGTGTGTGTGTGGTCGTTTGGTGTGTGAATGTATGTATAAAAATATATAGTTTAATATATCTTTTATTTATTTTCTATTTGTTGACGTGTAGCAATACCAAATGTCCCTTATTAAAAAGTTTTTTTAAGAGAACAAAATATTCGTCCGCGATCCTTCGGCCTTCTTCAGTGTAATGAAAGTATGTGTGTGTACGACTAGAGGTGGGTGGTGGTAGAAGGGAAAAAAGGGAGAAAAGGACAGTTATGTGATGAACAAACATGTGATCATCTTAATAGATAGGATACATGAGTCAAGAGAGCCGTAAACTAGGCTCAATTGTATATAGATATAAATAAATATATATAAATAAATATAAAATAAAATATGCGTGTATACATATGCATGCATACACACAGACACATTCACCGACGCTTGCTTGCATACATATACACACACGCACATACAAACATACACCCATATACACACAGATCAGGAGAGGGAGAGAGAAGAAAAAGGATTGAGAGAGAGAGAAGCCAGTTCAGGGTAAGAGGGGGGTTCAGTACACGGAATGTGTGTAAGCATAGAAACATTAAAATACTGTAGAAATATGTGCATGCATACGCATGTGTCCATATATATATATATATATATATATGTGTGTGTGTGCCCATACATACACACGCACATATTTGTGGAGAGAGAGGGGGGAGCATAGACAGATATATACATGTGTATACGCATATACACGCATACACACACACCCACATAGACATACGTACACATCTCCATACACATATATATGGAGAAAGAGAGAGGGCGAGGGGGATAGATATAAATGAATACAAAGTTACTGACATGAAAACGTATGAAAAAAGGTGAACATTGGGACGAGGACTACTAATAAGGAAAGATACGAATAGTTCATTTCCCATCGTTACATACACTGTTCTTCGCCTGTCGGAAAATATTGTTGGTCAGTTTGTATGTTTATAGAAAGAGTAATTGCTGAGAAGTCCTAAGTCTATATTTAGTCCTGAGGTGTGTGTGTTGAGTCTCAGAATGAGTTTGGTTTCGTATTTTTGTCTGTGGTGTTGTGATTTGAATTTGGAGGCTACGTGGATGCATTTGATGTTGTCTATAGTTTGGTTTAGAAGATTGTAATGCGTGGCTACTGGGTGATGTGTGGATTTGTTTCTCATTGTCTGTTCATGGTTGTTAAGGCGTTTGTGGAACGCCAGGCTTGTTTCGCCAACGAAGTTGCCATTTGTACGTCTAGTGCAGTATATCAAGTTAACCATAACCCTAAGCCTGACCCTAATCCTATCGAAGGTAGAAGGGGAGTGAAGTCAAATGCCATTGGTATTTGTGAGGAGGATTTTTGCTGTTTATATATGTTTGTAGATTTTATCTGTTATATATATATATATATATATATATATATATATAAGTAAATTTCGCGTACAACAAAATCGTAGGATAAATTTAAGAGGAATTTTTTTAATCAATGAAACGGGCGGGTGGAAAAAAAAGAAAATTGCTAAAAATTTCCTTAAGTCCTTATCGTCTGCCCCTCTAAGAGGAAACGTCAGAATGATAAATTAAAAACTAAGAAAATCGAATAAGAAGGAGTAGAAAAATTCAACAATTTTCCACCCGCCCGTTTCATTGTTTCAAAAAATGTTTTCCTCTCAAATATATATATATATATATATATATATATATATATATTATTTATATATCAATCGGGTTCGCGCCTAGAATTTTCTAAAATTGTTACTTTCCTGCACTGATAAGAGCAATATACTTGAAACGCTAGCGTCTATAGATATAAATAATTTAATATTTATATATAAATATTATAATAAGCAACTTTTAAGTAAAAAAGATCGAGCACTTTGGGGGGGTGTTAAGTCATCAGCTTTAAAGCAAAGTTCCGAATACGTTCGTCACACACTCGACTAGTTTTTTGTCTGTGTCTGATTGTAGGTACATATAGATCTTAATTTCCCTTAAATCACGTGACAGTTTTCGCTGACCGAGTAGATATGGCGACTGTTTGCAGATTCTAGGTTGACCTAATATACCGGGTTTGCGCCTCTCGACCGTCTGAAAATGTAACTTTCCTGCACTGATGAGAGCAGTAAGCTTGAAACGCTAACGGTTGTTTGTATAAATTTATCACTGTTATGAAATTAAATGATGTAATATTTATTTATAAATATTATGGAATTAAAGTCGAGCACTCTCGGCTATGTCAAAAATAGACTGCCATCAGCTTTATAGCAATGTTCTGAATACGTTTGTTACACAATCGACTAGTTGTCTACATGTGGCTGATTCTAAGTACATATATATTCATTTTCTTTAATTACGTGACAGTTTCCGGTGGTCGAGTGGATATGGCGACCGCTTGCTGATTTGGGGCTTTCCTTGTGGATCGGGTACGCGCCTCCCTACCGTCTGAAATGTTTACGTTCCTGCACTGATGAGAACAATAAGCTTGAAACGTTAGCGTCTGTAGGTATAAATAATTTAATATTTATTTATAAATATAACACACACACACACACACACACATACACACACACACACATATATATATATATATATATATATATATATATATATATATATGTGTGTGTGTGTTTGTGTGTGTAATATTTATATATATATATATATATATATATATATATATATATATATATATATATATGGTTGTGGCATTTTTTTTGGGGGGGGTGAATGAAATTGAAAAGTGTAAAAACGAGAGGCAAACATTTTTTTAAATACATGAATCTACTAAGCCGGCTTTCGTCCACACTCATCAAAGTAAATACGTGGAGATATTTCAAGCATTACGACTAAAAACTTTTAAAAAGTAGAATGAAACCAGTGACAAATTTAAGAAAAAAATGGAGGGAGGGTCACAAGGGGTCACATTGAGTCCTAGAATTTACTCATTTTGTTTACCATGGGAGGGTTTAGATGACTTAATATATATAGCTTCCAGGACTTTAAGGGGGAATAAGGAATGTGATCTACGTATGACAGAAAACCAGTTAGTAGTGTAAGTTGACGCATTCTGAATCCAGAATAAAACAACACACCCTCCTGCAATACGCCAGGGTCGACTAAATAATTTAAATAATTTAGTCAACACATTCGGGTCAGCGATTGCTGACCATCTTATAAATAGCGCCGAATGTGCGTCGACTTACACTAGTGACTGGTTTTCATTCTACTTTTTAAAATTTTTAGTCGTAATGTTTGAATTATTTCAACGTATTTACTCTGATAAGTGTGGACGAAGGCCGGCTTAGTAGATTCATGAATTGAAAAAAAAGTTTTCTCCTCTCGTTTTTACACTTTTCAATTTCATTCCACCCCCCAAAAATGTCACAAACGTCTGTATTTCTTGCTTTAATAAAATGTTGTACCACTATAAATGTATTTATATATATATATATATATATATATATATATATATATATATATATATATATATATATATATACATATATATATAAATATTTGTTATTGTTTATTATCTATGTACGTATACGTTTCGTCCTTTTTCAATCGGGACTCATCAGCATAGAGATATGACTATTCGAAACCCCGGACCTCAAGTATTTTTCAACTCCAGTCCGACGTCGCTAATCGCTGGGCCAATTGTAAACAGCGAATAAACTA